>JAHSPW020000006.1:11940000-12340000 GCA_019985065.2 Arctostaphylos glauca | reverse complement strand
TTCTAAAATTACACTTTTAACCCTATATTGTTAATTTATCATTTTACCTCTTATAGCTATTTTAGATTACAAAGTAAATAACGTTATTACACTTTAACTCCCATTATAACAAATTGTACATGTAAATTCTTATTTAAATAATTAAATAATTAACCCTGGGCCTTGTTAAATCACAAAATACTTAAGATTTCCCATATTCGATTTTAGAACACCTTTACTTCAATATTAAAGCATCTCATATTCTATCTATGATCTTGTTGTTATGCTTCAATTTGTTTGATTATTGTTATTCAAATACATGGTTATGTTAAAGCACAATGCTAGATTAGGTTATGACATGAGTATGGACTCTGAGATTTAGTACATCAGCTGAATACTAATATTTAGAGTAATATGTGAATACCCGAAAACATTGAAACCTGTGATGGAAATTGTGACACTGGATATGTTGTAGACTTTATATTTATCGTGAAAATATTAATTATGTGTCTTTAGCTGTGATGCAACTTAAGCTAAGTTTTGATCTGAACCTAAGGTTTATTTACCCAAGCAACGTCTTTAGCTGAGTATATACATTTAGCCATGTCATGCGTTTAACCAAATTATGTATTGGACGGTGTTATATTTAGTCTTAGAATGTCTTTCTCATTACAATCAAGTTGTCGTCAAGTAAAGTATAGGAAGCACCTTAGTGTCGACAAGGTATTGAGGAAATATAATGTTTAGGAGCATAATAATTAAAAACATGACGTATGGAAACATGACGATTAGGAGCATAGCGGTTGGAGAGCACGGTTAGCATTATGGTCGAGATTGTTATCGGATGGAAGCACCATAATGGAAATTGTTGGTATTAAATGATTGGTTGTCATTCCTGGTGGTTGGTGATAAAAGTCGAGGGCTTATGTAACATTTGGGACTTCGATAATACTTACAGTTAGACAATGAACCTTGGAATTTTCATTAGCAGACTTGGACTAAATGTTACTTTGTAATTTATTTTATTTTATTCTCATACATACGTGTTACATTTTTCATATAAAACGCGCATAACATATCATATTTATTTTATTATAATTGTTTGGAACATTAAAAAGAGAATTTAAGATTATTGTAACTTATTGAATCTCGTAACTCATAGTATATATTTCTTTACCTTTGGTATTTCATGTCAAGTACAGAAGAAGAAAAAGATAGAGTGGATCCAGAGTACTCGGCCCACGAAGACACATTTTTCGAGGATAACATTGTTGGACTGTGGTTCACTTAGTATATGCTTAGCAATGCTCTGAAATCTCTACGTAGGGTCTTTTTGCAAATTTTCCTTTTTTAAGGATAGTACTTGAGCATTCTGTATTTTGTAAAGAGCAAAAGTCTATACTATCTTTAATTATTAATGAAATATTGAAGTTTAATTATTTTATTTTCTTATTAACGAGTCATTACATAATCTTCTCACCACCTCCTCCTCCTCCTTTTTTTTTCTTTTGATCCTTTTATCGTACTTTTATGGCATGAAAAAAAAAAAATAGTTTCTTTTGGTTTTTTTTTCTTCGCCTCACATCTAGTAGTCTTTCACTCTGTCCTCCTACATGCAAACAAAATGAAACAAATCCAAACCTAGTCAGAATCAATCAGCATTCACCAATATTAGGGTGTGTTCGGTTATGAGTTTGAGAGACTTTCTCTCAAACAAGTTTCTGGAACAGTTTCTGAAACAGTTTCAGAAACAGTTTCTGGAACATTCTCCCAGACAACTTTTTCTCTCTATAAAAGAAAAAGTTTCAGAAACAGTTTCTGAAACAGTTTCTAAGACACTTATAACCAAACAACGTCTCAGAGACATGTTTCTAAAACTATTTCAGAAACACTTTAAAACGAACACACCCTTAGCCATACTATATGTCATGACAATGACATCTAATAATTAAATAGAAATTGAATTCCATCACAAGTTGAATTGACCTCGAATACAGAACAACCACGTATAATCTTTTGCTTCTGTATAATGATTAGGTTTTCGATTCTAAGATAACGTGAGAACCCTCGCATAATTCTCTCTCATTGATGCACATAAACTAGACACTTTACTCATTATACCAAATTAACGGCCGAGCACTAGAAATGATTCAAAATTCGTCGTTTGCCCAAAATTTTTTAACGATAAAGCCTCTCCCTCTCTAATGCTAGGATTTATTTGGTGCGAGTAAAGGAATTTCGGGGAATTTATTTCATTTTCTATGTATTTTGTGATATTTTTAGTAGTAATTATAACATTGAAGAAAATAATGATAATGGATTATTCAACCACTGATATTGATGGGTTCATAGATTGTGACTGAAAGTCAAAACTTGGCATAAAATTTAATTATGAAAAAGATGCATGCATTTCAATTTTGTAATACTTGTTGACATAGAGTTGGGTTTTATAATTAACTCATTATTGTGATACGTCACTTTATTTTTTTAGGAATTTTTCATAACAGAAAACTAGCTGATGTGGTCTTCGATCATATTCGCAAGAATAAAATTAATTTGGGTGATTTGGTACTGACCGATTAAGAAAATAAATCCTCAAAAAATTTATTTTAATTAATAGTTCTATGAAACACTGAAGAAGGTGAACGTCAATTTGAGTTTTTTTTTTTTCCTTTTATTTTCCTAGATTTAAAACGATAGTATTTTTTTATTGTTTTTAATGGTAGTGCAATCTTGACTGGTATTTTTTAAGATGAACGATTTGTCAAGATTAAATGCATCACGTTAGTAGATTATACGAATATTTTTAAATGAAAATTTTCAAATAACGAGGATCAAGTCTCCTTTAGTGCCCCTTGGGAATTTATTTTTGTGCATAGTATTGTCATTGCCTTTCTAGTTATTTTTTGGTTATATTTTATTAAATCCATGTCAATTTTTTTAATTAATTATTTATTTTGAAAAAATATTTAGAAAGTAAAAAATCATGATTAAAAATCTCAATATGTTCATAAAAGACGAAAAATATAAAAACTACATTAACCATTTTAAATATTTTTAGCTTCATTTTACTTGGAATTTTTTAATTTCCATCCTTACTTTTAAACATTTTCACTTCGTATATCTAGACAAATGAGAAAACAAAAAAAGATTGACGAAAAATCATATACAAATCATGGAACTCCAAATAATATCTATTATTCTGAAAAAAAAACAATTACTTCAAACTCACAATTAGTTACGTAACACAGTCGATAGTCTTGCCCAAGTTTCAAACTTTATTTAAAAATATCATTTTTTTTAAAAACCTAAAAATTATATAAGTTCGTCTTCTCAATAATTGGACTCTCTTAACATATTAAATTTTCGTGCAATTTTATTACAATTACAAATATATATTAGCATACACAAATACAGATAACACTTGCAATTTATGTAGTAAGTCACACGCTCCAGGCATGCTTGATAAAGCATTTCTCGTTACGTGTAGGTCACTTGTTTCTTGATAATCACCTCTTGCAATTGGAGAGGCTGTTGTGCATTACGTACAATAATATGTGTTGCGCATCGAAATTATGTTATTTTAGTGCGTAAAATATTGACCAAAAATTGTTAAGTCAGCGAAAGACTATTCGAACAGTATTTTACACGTCAAAACGATATTATTTTAATACACATCGCACTCTGCTATCCGCAATACGCAGCAGGGCTCTTGATCCTCATCTCTCTCTAGTTTTGGATTTTGGTGCGGCTTCGATTTAAGACAAAAAGCGAATGGAAATTTCTAGACATCCACTTTCTCTCTCCTCACTTATTTTCCATAGCTTATCTCTTTACTAAATTACAGGTTGCTGTCAATATGATTCATTATCAGTACTCTATACTCAAAGTGCATAACGTGTTAGTTAAATACGTTAGTTTTATCATATTGACTCCACTTTTTATAGAGGTTGGGCACACACAATGCATTTATAAATTAAATATTATAAAATATATTAAAAGGTATGTATTAAGTTGATGTTGCTTCAATCGTCATACATCTATATGCAGAATTTTAGAGAAGAAAATTGGTTATCTAAAATTGGTGAAAATAGAAAATTATACAAATTTAGAGAGGTAATTACAAACTTTTGAAAATCAATAATATTATTGACGCTATATTTTTTTAGATCATGTTTTATTCCATGCTGAGATGGAGAAAGACAAGTGACTATGAAAGAAAAAGAAAGAGAAAGAGGTGGGAGGGGAGATGAGTCACCTCAACATGAAGTAAAATATAAGATAAAAAATATAGTGTCAGTATTATTATTTGAAAATATTATAATAATAATAGTTAAGAAGTGGAGTAAATCTTAAAGAAAAAGCGAATAGTTTTTATTAAATGATTCAGACAATATTAATTTTGTTAGTATGTGAAAATAACTTTTAGATAATTTTAACTAGTTAAAAAATATAATAAAACTTAAAAAAAAAAAAGAATCACTAAATTATGCTCACCTTTTATACCTTTTTTTATAAAGAGAATAGATTTCGTGCGTCTTCTTTTCTCAGCGCTCCACTACCTCTCAATTTTCTTACCATAAAAATTAAACTCACTACCCCATTTTTACTTGGGCCTCTCATTTTTTCCCTCGTCGCTCACCCGACACGTGCCTTCCTACGCGTCTCCCAGTACCTTTTTAATACGTTTCTTCCCTCCTCATTCTCTTTCTCTCCCTCTCTCTTAAAAACGCTTGCTTTCACAGTTGCGCAATCAGCAAGTCGTCAACCCATCAGAGGTACTCCCAAAACCCCAAATTTATCTCTCTCTAGGTGCATCTATGTATGTGTTCTTGTATAGTTGCATCTATCTGTATGTTTGTGTTGACTGTTGTATTGATGAGAAGAACATATACTGTTCCGATCATCTTCTGGGTTAGAGAAACAACTTCGCTTGCATAGAGAATTCTTTACTTTTCTTGGATTTTCAATCAAATTTGTGCTTGTTATACGAGGTTGCCTACGATATTGTGTATATGGAAAAATGAAAATTTTTGGGGAGGTTTTGTTGGGTTTTGGGTTTTGTGCTTTTCTATGCTGGGGATTGTATTGTTGAGGAGGCCATCGTGGGGCCCGTAGGTCTATGATCATGGGAAAAAATCAGCTTGAGCCACTATGGTCATAAAATTTTGTCACAAAATATAGAGGGTTTATCTTCGAACTGGTATTTATCTTCTATTTTTTCCCAACAAATGTGACCAGCCATTTATTTGATTACAGTCAGCAGATGAAGCTTCTTTTTTTTTTTTATGATTTATGTGCACAACGGCTTGCAAAAGGAACGGACTCAGAAATGAGGCCTGTGGTCGGTCCCACCTAATTGATGGGTTTTTGATATTTGTTGTCATGTTACTAGATGATTGATTCTATGGGAATCATTAATCAATATGCCTTACCTGTATTTCTTTATAACTCTCCCTAATTTTGGTGGCAGAAACAAGGGGAAGCCTCTTGGATTCTTGTTTGAGGAAACGCTGTGTTGGGTATCCTCTAGTACATGTATACAGGGAAGAAATGGTAGGGCGAGAGGGGTTGAAGACAGAGGAATTCCATCTGTGCTTTGATAAGCTGATGGTGGTTGGTGGAAGCAAGATGGGAGGTGCTGGGATGATCACTGATTGGAAGGACATTCCCATGGAGCTGTTGTTGCGAATACTTTCTCTTGTTGATGATCAAACGGTTATTGTTGCTTCGGGAGTATGTAGCGGGTGGAGAGATGCTATTTGCTGGGGACTTTCTCAACTCTCCCTCTCATGGTATCATCTCATTGTCTATCTTTGCGTATGCAATAATGTTCCGGTAACTTAAATGTGGCTCCTACAATCATATTCTATTATTGGTTGTTTTGTTTAAGTTTGAGTTGTGTTTTTTCTTTGTATACTGGCTGCTTTCATTCCCTTCATGAAGAGGTACGTTCATAGACTCGGGTATAAGTGTCAGATAGGTGTGTGCCGAAGTGTTTAGGTGCATCTAATTCTTATTCCAAGGACACGAAAAAATTATTATATGTCTTCTACCTCATTTATTTTCTAGGCATAATGGTTGTTAAGAGTCATTGTAAGTGTGTATTTAGTATTGCTAGGGTATATGTATCTTTTAACTTGTGCCCGGTCTCTCTATATAATGTATGTGTGTTGGGGTAAGTGGTTTAACAATCCCTAAAAACACTTTTGATTGATTTCCAATAACATGGTATCAGAGCCAACCTCAAACCTTAACCAATAGCCACTGCCACCTTCCTCTGCCGTTACTGTCGACATCCAGCAACGGCAACGTCTCTGTCCCCGTGGTTGGTTCGGTAGGTGGAGTTCCAAAACCCAGATCGCAAAGCCCGTACATTCGAATCCCTCAATCTAGTTCTAAACCCTAATGTCCAAAACCCTAATGTTCTATTGACTCCTGCTGCCTTGAATCAAACCAAAATTGATTCCTAGACTTCTAGTTGTTGAGAAATATGTCTTTCTGGATCTCTCTCCTGGATATCGGCCAATATCCAATATATGCAGCCGATTGGTGTTTAGATTCAGTTCATAAGCACTGGATTACATCGTATTTGGTACCAAGAGATTGGTTAGCCAATATGAACAAGAAGGCTGGTAAAGAATAACGAAGAGGCCATTGTGTTTTATGTCGAGTATTACATGAATATGAGTACTGCTAAGTGGACAAATTTTTGTTTTTTCATGTATTCTGTTTGACGTGTATAGTGGGCATTATGCCTCTTTCTCACTAACAGGTGAAATTTTCCTCCAGGTGCAAGAACAACATGAACAACATGGTCCTCTCTCTTGCACCTAAATACACAAAACTGCAGACTCTGATTCTGCGTCAGGATAAACCGCGGCTCCAAGATAATGCAGTTGAGGCTATTGCAAATTACTGCCATGACCTTCGGGATTTGGACCTCAGCAAGAGCTTCAAACTTAGTGATTGTTCTCTGTTTTCTTTGGCTCATGGTTGTCCAAACCTCACAAAGCTAAACATTAGTGGGTGTTCAGCTTTCAGCGACACGGCTCTTGCATATTTGGCTAGTTTCTGTAGAAAACTAAAATACTTAAATCTTTGTGGATGCGTGAAAGCTGCATCTGACAAGGCATT
Source organism: Arctostaphylos glauca (assembly GCA_019985065.2). Lineage (NCBI taxonomy): Eukaryota > Viridiplantae > Streptophyta > Magnoliopsida > Ericales > Ericaceae > Arctostaphylos > Arctostaphylos glauca. Next base: position 12,332,884 of record JAHSPW020000006.1, on the reverse strand, counting down.
GAAAGTAAGATAGAGTTAGAGCTTGCCATTTCTCATTTTCACTTAGATTTCCTGTATGGATGATGAAGTTCCATTTTCTCACTCTTTAAAGCTTTTGTGTGAAGGCAATTGGTGACAACTGCAGTGAGTTGCAATCCTTGAATCTGGGGTGGTGTGAGAAGGTTGGTGATGCTGGGATAATGAGGTTAGCATATGGATGCCCTGAACTTAGAGCCGTCGATTTGTGTGGCTGTGTTCTTATTACAGGTACCCTACACTCTTGTTTAGTTGAGACACAAGGGAATATTAGCTGGTTCTTAGCTCAGTGTCACAGAATCGAAACCCATTTATTTGAGTTGTTCACCCAAAAATTTGCATTCTTGTATGTCATCATCACCGAATTATAGGTCCTGCTTATTTGCGGGACGGTATCTGTGAGCTACTTTATGGAATACAGTACACGACATGTCATGGCAAGCCTGGGACACATTAAATGTTTGGATGTACGTATATCATCTGTCATATGTAGCGAATATATTTACTCAGGGCAACGAAAAATATGCATCTATAATCATATCAGAAGTCATTTTATACTTTAAATACCAAGATATCATTCACATGGCAATTGCATTCTACAGAATGCAAAACAACTACACCCAAAATGTTTGATGCTATAAATTTTAAGTTCGTTAATTAGGTCTATTGCAAAAGTGTCCAGTACCCTTTTGTGGGTGTGATCCAGCTAGTTATCAGGATGAATCTGACGATGAGGATTCTGAAGAATAGGATAAATCCATCTTTAAAGAAAAGAGGTGAATTGAATGGGACATGGCTGAAACTACAAAAGGGTGTATTTTTCTCCAAATAGAGTTCCGGTACCTAGTATTTATTTTAAAATAGAGTCCTAGTTTTCGCTTCTCCTTGCTGTCTCCATTCAGACTGATTAGCTTCTTCCTCCACGCAAGCGCTTGGTTTGCCCCTTTATCGATGTATCGGCGTTGATCACGGACATAGGAAAGGTTTTCATGATATATTGTGGAGTGTCAGTGTCCGACGCCACATGCCTCCTCTGTACACCTGTCTGCGAATCACCATTTTCCCTTACTGGAATTCATATATATTGTGAACATGATTAACATAATTTCTCTATGTAATTAAGAGGAAATTAGTTGGAACTTGGAAGTGGGCCATTTCTACCACGACTCTCTTGTTACAGCTCTATGTTTATGTGAATATTGTGTTTGTCCTTCTCATGTTCACCTCATCCATTCCACCTATTGTTCTGACTTCCTGACACTTTTATAGCCAACAATACGAGCACATTAAAATCTAATAACCTTTACAATGTAAGATTTTGACTCCTTTTGATCTTGTTGCAGATAACAGTGTCATTGCTTTGGCAAACAACTGCCTCCATCTCAGATCCCTTGGTCTCTACTACTGCCAAAACATCACAGACAGAGCAATGTATTCTCTTGCTCACAGCCGCGTTAACAACAAGCACGAAATATGGAAGTCTGTGAAGAAGAACATGCGTGAGGAGGAAGGGCTTAAAAACCTCAACATAAGCCAGTGCACTGCCCTTACTCCTCCAGCCGTGCAGGCGGTTTGCGACTCCTTCCCGGCACTTCACACTTGCCCCGGAAGACATTCTCTTATCATAAGTGGCTGCTTGAGCTTGACTTCTGTGCATTGTCCTTGTGCTGGTGTCCAAGCACACCGTGGGGTCAATGCACTCCTTCATCCTGCTCTCTAGGGCTGTGTTGGGTAAAGGATTTAGGTAAGCAGAAGGAAAATGAAATGCAGAAGTTATGAAGGATCTAACAGTTGTGATCCATGAGATCCTTTGAATTTTCTGTTCTCGTTTGCTTTTTTCTTACCTAGATCCTTGATCCAAATTCAGCCCAAGGCAAGTATCTTTTGGATGCTTTTGGATTGCAAGTTTCTCGAGGGGTTTATGAAGGAACGGAAGAGGTAAAGATAAAGAAAAGAAGATGATGGAATGATGAAGTTATGTTTATTTACTTGGTTTTCCTATCATTTCTTTTCATTGATAAATCCCAAATGGATCCTTGAGCTAAAGGCAGGCTCCAAGTTTCTGTTTCAGTGAAAGGGCAAAAATAATGCTCTTGTAGATAAGGTTGTGTTGATTCTGTTGAATATTCAGAACTTTGTGCTAGTTGCTGGGGGTAGCCCTGTTGTTGTTTGAACCCATAATACTGTGGCAGTTGTTGTATATGTTTTCAGAGACTGGCTTTTCAAGACTTTTATCATACATCCGTTTATACCTTCTAAAAGGTGTTCTGGCTTATCTTGGCTGTTGTGTTTCTTCCTCTTTCTGACCATTACGTTTGTTCCCTTCTGGGACTTGAGACTCTTGAAGAATCTTTTCCATTCTTCGGTTATGTATGGAAAGATAGAAATAAAATGTTGGCTGTTGTGTTTCTTCCTCTTTTTGACCGCTTGTTTGTCTGTCTGGGACAAACGTAACGCTTCTACCTTGAGCTATAACACGTCTATGCACAAACACGTAGGTGGGTCGGACTTCACATGAGACCCATTGGGAGATGCCTTTTGCGGGAGGTTTGTGTCGGGATCTGTGTCTAATATTGGGTATTTAGGTCTTCGCTGTTAAATTGTCTTAGACAATAGGATACTCTACTATGATTATGATGGTGTAATCTACGGATTGAGTTTAATATTTATTAATCCATTTGATAACCTTTCTTTTTTCTTTCAAAAATTTTATCTATTCACATAGATGGGATTAGCAATTCTCCTCGCCCATAAAATTTCGTTTAATTTTCAGGATCTGTTCATATAATACGTTCCCATATCCAACATCATAAAATTTCTCAGAGAGCTCCACACCTCGCCTACCCGAGTTCATATTATATGGTATGTTTGCTTGGTCTAATTGATTTATGCATTAAATTATGCCGCTCACCAATCATCATGTGTTTAAGATATACTGCATTAATGGCAAGTTCACCAGCAAAATACAAACACAATTCACAGTTTCAACTTGCACCTATCTGTTCCCTTAAAACAATCTTTTGCTGAACAAAATGGGCCTTTTGATATTTGCAATTTCACAGCTTCTCAATCATTATCTGCTTTTGTACACAATCTCGTCATCATCCACATCAAATGCTGGATTACAAAGGCACCTAAAGAGTCTGCCAATGCCCTGCTACAAGAGAAATACAAGAGTGCTTGTTACGGTGCATGGTTTTCTATCTCAGAAACAAAGCACATGACAGTTAATTGTGTTATAGTTTGATCCATGAGCTTTTGATTTGAAGTTATTTTGAGTTACAGCTTAACTCCCTTGTGCCTTTTGGCGAAGTAAATCGACATCATATATCATTGTACATGTTGATTTTGCACATCACGGTGCTGCTCCTTTTCCGTTCGATTTTGTTCTATCATGTGTTGACAATGACCAAAACACTTTAGCACGAAATGACAAAGCACAAAAGGGAGATTAAGAAGAGGGATGTGCATGTTAGACATGAATCTTCGGCAAGCAAAATATTCACCCTAAAATTTCCATCAAAGAAGCTAGAAGAAATTTATTGGAAATTAAGGTGAGACTCTAATTCAAGGTTTAGGATCAGATTTGTGGGTAGAATAAATGCAGAGTAACTATAAGTGAAATTTTTATCCTACAAAGCGGCAAACTTGAACCGTACAATAAAGACGATAGAAATCGGATGGAATTTAAGGAACACGATGTATGTAATACACACGTTTGTGAAGGATTTGAGGTGGACTTTTAACCATGTGTGAAGAAACACTGAACTTACTTGTGTGATGAGAGGAGTTCGATAATTAAGCGGTCTTGGTGAAGAATCCTCTTCATCACTGCTGTCAGAACTGCTTTCATCATCACTTATGCTAGAACCAATCGTCTTCTTTGATGTTCCGCCCCTTTGTTTATCCTTTTCCCTCTGAAAGAACAAAAGCAGGAGCACCAGACCACTATGATTTAACCAATGATCGATCGTGTCATAAAATCAAGGCAAATGAAACACACACATCTCGACCAATAGGATACAAAGCAGTGATCTGTGATTGAATAACTGTTGGAAAAGGTCTTGGTACCCGATTTACAGCTTCATATGACATCAAATTCAGTAAACTATAGAGTACACCCTATGACAAAATGGTTTTGTTTTTTTAGTTACTTGTGTTCGACTTAATTGTTACGTTTGTTGTACCTGAAATATTTTCCCTAACGCTTTTAGAGCCATAGCACGGGCCTTGAGTATATCCTTCCTAACATTACTTTCCTGCAGCACCTGCAAGCAAACCAAGAATTTTGAGCTTGATCCTATTGTATCTAAAATTAAATCAATCTTACTATAGGCAATGTAGAGCAAACCATTTTTAGCAGATGAGACAAAGTAGAATAAAAATAAGTCTTTGACCAGAAACTATGAAGCGCAAATTAAACATCAAGTATCCATTGCAAACCCATTTCTGTGAAGAATGGTTACCCATGGAGAGATGAACAAAAACAGAAAACTCACCATTTGGCACACATGCAAAAGAGTGACTTCAATGTCCACCACATTCAATTTCCATAGTGAGTTCATCAACGTATCCTTGTTCAACCTTAAATGTGATTCAAGGTCATTTTCAGGGCCACTACCGTCCATTCTAAATTGGCGACGAGTGTCGTCTTGAAGTTGCAACAACTGAAAAGCTCCTGGAGTCATTTTCACCAAAGAATTAGAGGTAGTACAGAAACTAACTTCCAAAGAGGAAACTGACGAAGGGAGGTGGTGATGTCTTTTTTATTTCAACTATACCTTTTGCTGCAGTCATCTGTGATTTCCAGAAATGTCCCTTAGTTCGAACCCATTCTGCCACAAATGGCACCCCGAGATATTTGGCTTTCTTCCCAAGCTCTTGTGCTGCCTGTCTTGCGTATATATAGCCGATAGTGTGCAAAATATCAATTCCAAAGGCTGTGATTGCAACAGTTAGAAACTTACAACAACAAAAACTTGGGAATGACAATTTGTGAATTGCTATGAATACATAGGAGTAGCACCAGATGTCCATGTCCGTACAGTTAAAAGGTAGCTAGGAGCCTCAAACAAGCCAACCTATTGTTTTCACATTTCCATTAAGACTCAACCCATTAACCTAGAGATTCTAGGTTGAACCTGAGAGAAACCACTTTCTACATATAATGCCAAAGTTTACGTCTGTACCAGTCTATCTGTCACATAGATCAATCAACGGAGAGAAAACTGGTTGTATTTCTCATATAGAGCCGATTTAAAGGAAAGAAAATGTTGCTTTAACAATTTAAGTTCTGGTGTGAAGTAGTAGAACTTGGTAGTAAAAGAAGTTACTAACTGATGATTCGACGTACTCAGTTGACGCACATAGCACTATTGTTTACGTGAAAGAAAGGATAACCATAAATGAATTGGCAGTGGGTTGCTTAGGTAACCTGCATGAGAAAGCCGTTCTGCTTCGGATTCAGCACAGCGCACGAACCCTACTTTGTCGCCTCGAACATATTGGTGAAGCAAACCTCTCAGTGTTCTAGCAAGCTTTTCTTCTCGTTCTTTTTGAAAAGCCTTCATCACATAGTTGATGGTAGGTTAACGGAGCAAAAGAAAACTGAAATAATAACTTCTATAACCATGGTGATTCTCAACTGGTGGATTATTTGAAATACGTATACAACAAACTTCTACTTTCACCAAGATCATCACGGCAAGATCAATGGCATAAACTGCAAAACCAGTTTTCAAAATAATCTGAACCATTCTTCAGAAGAGTGGGTTGTTGCTAAAACATATATTCAGTGGAAGATGCAAAATGACTCAGACCACAAACTTCGAATACAATTTAACCCACCAGTGAAGAAGAGAAAAAACATGACAATCATAATTTTAATATATGGTAAATTCGGAACAAACTTGCCTTCAACTTTTCATGTACTTGTTCAGGATTGTCAATTTCACCAGATAACTCGGACGAAGCCATTGTTGCCACAGCAAGATGTCCAATATAGTCTTCAAACAGTTCACTTCCAAAAAGAAGAGCAAAGACAGCTGTAGGGTCAAGCATGGTGTCCCTGAAAAATCATGAAACAAAACAAAGAAGTTAGACATCACATGTACGGAGAAAATAATCATGAACAAGCAAGAAGTCATCAGACAGAGAATTTCATGTAGCGCGGAACAACACTTGAATAGCTAGTTTTAAAACTGAAAAAGGCAGAAGGGGCGACTTTAGAGCATATTTCCTTATATGCATAGTTATGTAGGTAGAAGGATCTTAAAGTGCAGAAGTCCGTCTTCTCTTCAATATATCTTCATCTCTCTTGCCCACAAAAGTTGGACTCAGCATGCTAGATTGTGGTAGGGATGTCAAAGCTTAATGAGGTAATTAGAATAAAGAGAGCTGTGCATAAGAAAAGATACAAAAAATTTAAACCATTACCGCTTACAATGAACAAGGAAAAGCATCAAAATTGCTTGACAAATATGTAAGACCAAAACAAAAAAGTAAGTTGCTTTCTTTGCTTTTTACTTTTTGTGCTTCTAGTGGGGCTTCTTTAGACAGTAACAGGATAGCAAAGTGTAAACAAAATCAACAGAAATCTCAAAACAATATGACAGCCTGCATTGAAACCAAAAGGCAAAATAGGAATTTATGCATATGGTGTCCTACTTATTGTTCTTCCACGGAAAGGGAGTAGGCTTACCTAGATATTGAATACTTTCCATTTTGATCATATGCATCCCTTTGCAGTGGATCACTCAAAACCTGATAAGCTTCACCCAGCACCTACTGACATTGAGAATCACCAAATCATCAAGGATAATATTGTAAAACATGGAAGTACGACAGACCAAAATATTTAATTAAGACAGCTCCTCTTTATTTTCCTGCACACACTCATGCTGGAAATTAACAAAGATATATAAAGGGATAGTCTCAGTGTTTGTGAAATCTCCAGTTCACGACCAAATACCTGGTCAAGAAATCTAGACAAGAATGAAAATGAAACAATGGACTTGCCTGAAATCTTTCAGCAGCATGAGGGTCGTTTGGATTTTTATCAGGATGAACTTGCCTGGCCTGCTCCAATAATACAAAATTCCATAATTTTTTTGAGAACTCAGTATCCGGTCCGATGGACTAACACTTCATTAGCATCACAACAGTAGTCAAGGACTTTTATTCCAGTAGTTAGTATGTAAATATGATCTTATTCGACTTAGATGCAAGTCAGTCTCCTTGCTGATTGCAGATGTCTGAACTTTCATAGAAGGTAGCCCAACTTTATAATCAATGAGGATTTACACTTACGTCTAGCTGAAATTACATTAAGAATCAGAACACAGTACGTGACATTCCCAACCTCTACCCCTCCCATGTCCTTCACCTCAATAAAGCAATGAAATTATCATGCCAAATTTGCAAGAAGCCAAGAAAACCAAAAGCACACTGAAAATTAAAAGGCCAAGAAAACTGATTCATATTCAGCACATTGATTCTAACTAAAGAAAAACACAGAAATACAGAAGCAATATCTCGGGAAGAAACTGAATATGTAACTTTTATTAATTCTCTCATAATTCCAACTGAATACCATTCCTTCCTATTTTGTAACTTTTATTAATTCTCTCATAATTGAATCCAACTGAATACCATTCCTTCCTATTTATATACACCCACTACTTCCTCACTACTTTGCCTTTCACTAACTAACCTACAGACCTAATTCATCCCTGCTGGAGGTGAGATGGTGGTAGCCGTATCTCATGGAGCTGAGCTGTGCATGACCTGTCTCCGAGCTGGACACAACTGGAGAGGAAGATGGGACTGACATGGGCAATGTTGGTTCAATACCAGCTTGTGCTGAATTATCACTAACTTGTTTTACATCCCCCGCAAACTCATGGGGAGGTCACAAACCATGAGTTTGGACTTGCGAAGAAGAAAATGAGCAGTAGGCAAAGGTTTGGTAAAAAATGTTGCAAGCGGAGCTTGTGTGCCAATATGATGAATAACAACTAACTTACTCAGAACCTTTTCATGAATAACAACTAACTTAGATTAGAAGCCAAGGCTAGAAGACATATTAACACACCAAAGATGAGCCGAGGAAGAAAATGGCACACTCAAATCAATCCATGTGAGATTAGCAGTAGTATGAGCCAAGGCATGATATTCAGTCTCAGAAGAACATCCAGCCACAGTGCATTGCTTCTTGGCTCACCATGAAATAAGATTGGGGCCCAGGAAAATACAATAACCTGTAGTATGCTTCCTATCAAGGGCATCACCTGCCCAATCGGGATCTGAAAAATCATAGACGGACAAAGGGCCAAGTTGAAACACTAGACCCTAATGCAAAGACCCTTTAATATTCCTGAGAATTCTTTTAACAGCAGCAAAGTGCATCTGTGAAGGGTGGTGCATATGTTGACAAACAACATTGACTGCATGAGAACTCACTGGTCTGGTTAAAGTAAGATATTGCAAAGATCCCAGCAAACTTCTATAGAGAGGGATATCTGGAAATGGAACAGCTAAATTGGGATCTGCAACAGGTTTAATAGAGGAAGGAGTAAGGCTGGGTTTATATTCAGTCATACCTGCCTTTTTTGGAAGCCTTATAGCATATTAGTTTGATAAAGAGACAACCCTTGAGAAGAATGTCTGACTTCAATGCCTAGAAAATAACTAAGATGACCCAAGTCTTTCATGGAAAACTTGGAGATAAGTTAAGAAATGACCTTACCAAGGAGCTAGGAGTTGTTGCCTATGATGACAATATCATCAACATAGACTAAGATGTATAGAAAATGTGACCGCTTCTTGAGGACAAAAAGAGAAGTATCAGCTATACTATTTTGGAACCCTTTCAGAGAACTGAGACAACATAGAGTACCATGCCCTTGGAGCCTGCCTTAGGCCATAGAGAGACTTGTATAACTTGCACACAAAATCAAGATAAGAGGTACTGATATACCCAGAAGGCTTCATAAAAACCTCTTCACCAAGCATTCCATGTAAAAAGGCATTAGACACATCAAGCTGCCTAAGAGGCCAGTGATGACTCACAGCTAAAGTAAGGACAATCCTGAGAGTGGGTTTAACCACATGACTAAATGTTTCAGTAAAATCTATTAGTTCCAAATTGATTATTGCCAATTTCTGGAGGAATTAGAATTTAAATTCAATTTTAGTAATTTAGATTTCCGTTCCTATTACAATTGACTGAGGGAGTTGTATTTAGAAAGTCAAATTGGGAGTTGATTAGGCCTTGGGATTTTGTGGAGCAGTTTTGGAAGTATCCCGTTTGGAATAGAAGCTGAAAACTGTGATATGGGAATTTACTAAGGTCGATCGAGCTGGAAGGGGTTTGAGCGAGCTCAAGAAATTAAGAAAAATTCTATAAATAAAGGTAGTTCGTCTAGAAGCTACACCACCTCACCCAAAGTTGTTCTAGGGAGAGAAGATATGTGAGAGATCAAAATCTTGAGTGTGGGTAATATCTTGAGAGCACTTATCGATTAAATGTTAATATTTTGTAATTGGCATTTCTTCGGATTTTACAAAATCATTATTTCCCTTGTAAAGAACGTAAGTGGGTTGTGTTACTTTGTCGGTCTTTTTGATGGAGGAAATGTGTGACGAATGTCTCCAAAGATCGAAAGCCGCAGAGGGTATGGTAATGCATCTCATATGCATCTTGCATCATCGTTTTTATCACTTTCTTTGCGCCCCCTTGGCGCGCTCGAGGCACAAGGGAGCATCTTTTGGCATGTAGTTGTGTGTTTTCTCAGTTGACGACAACCCCTTGGCGCGCGGAGGGCACTAGGCAGCGCCATCCAGGGGCGAGGACGCAATAAGACGCTTTCTTTTCCAATCGACAGTGCCCCCTTGGGGCGCCCAAGGCGCGAGGGCGCTTGGCAGTGCCGTCCAGGTCACTTTACGAGGATTCGACAAAGAGGTTCAAAATCAAAATAGAGGAGTCTAGGTTTGATTATGCAAAACTCTGTTGTTCCCTCCCGTGGCTTTTTTACTGCTTTGGGATTTTCCAACTACATCTGTGTGTTATGCTTTCTTGCATTCTTTGTTTATTTATCTTGCATAATCACATAGATTAAATCATGAATTAATTTAGATAATTAACCGGAATAAATTCTAATAACGGTAAATCAATCAACGCTTTATCATACATGATTTTTAAAAATCTATATCAGCTTAGTTTTTCCTTGTACCTAGAGATAGAACCATTTATGCTTCCTGATTTTGCAAAACCATTGACAATTAATGACATTGGCTTGGGCTGGACAAGGTACCAGAGTCGAAGTGCCCTGTTAAACAAGGGCCTTAAATTCCTCTTGCATAGCAGTTTTTTTTCATACAGGACGTTTGAGTGCTTCCACAACAGGTCATTATTGAGAACAGCAAGAGCAATAGGGTATTTGGATTTGAAAATACCACTTTTAGACCTGGTAATCATATGATGAGAAGGACCTTGAGCTGGACCAACAGATGAAGCAACAAGGACAGAAGGAACAGAACTAGGAGAATTAGTAGGATTAGAACAAGCAGAAGAAGAGATATGAGAAATAGAATAGGATGAGCACCAAGAAGATATTCACTTGTCCACGTTACAAAAGTCTTACACAACCAAAGTTGAAGCCCTCGTACTTGGTTTTAAGAGAGATGGTGGAAGCGTAGATCATAAAGATTCTAATAAGTGGTGTTAGAGGGCTGGTTTTGGGTTTCAGAACACCACAGGTTGGTTCTTCTGAGGGGTGGGGTGGAGAGGGGAGATGGTTAGTTATGAGCAAGCAATCCAACCCATCCGCAGGGTATGACTCCAAGGCCCTCTTGGTTTCAGAGATCAGAGCTTGGGGTAAGATTAAAAATCTTGCTGGATCTGCATTTTCATGTTTGGACGTGAAAAACAGGAAAGTAGGATGATGAGAACTGGGCAGGGTTTATGGTATTGGTAATCCCAACGGGTGGAAATACTCATTCTATACTATTTAATTACCTCAATTCGTAGTCACACCAATCAAATAGGGTGCAAGGCTTGAAGAGTTGGGTCTTAAAAACTTGCTGAAGTCCTCTATAACACCTACTGGATTTAGGTGAGACTGGGGAAATAACACATACCCAACCTCAAACTCCTAAATTTACTCAAAACCCACTTCTACAACACAAATATACGGTATATACCACATTTTCCACCATCTCATAAATTGATCCCGATTCATACAACACAAATACCGAAGAGACACACACACTGACACACACAAAACCATTACAGGAAAAAAAAATTATGGGTTGGTTGTAACTATACTTCCTATATTTGAATCAATCATATATCACGTTTCATACAACTATACATAAAAAGCTTCAATTGGATAGTTGTGGATTTCAAAAGAAGGGGGATTTAATGTTCAATTTTAGCAAAACATAAGAGATTCAGCTGTAGTTGGCTTGTGAAACTTGAGTGGAAGATGAATTAAAAGGTAGAAGAGTTAAAAGTGAAGGACTTCAAATCGCTTCTATCAAATAGTCATTTCATACTCATCAAGGCCATCACGATAAAAGCTCCCAAAGCCTTTGTTGAATCCAAATGCATACATTCAAACCTGAATTTGAGCTAATTTCACTGAATAATACTGTCAAATCGCTTAACTTGAAATCCACATCTATCGACAGACACTAAGATTAAACCCCAAAATTTTCGTAATAAGAGTAGTACAATACCTTCAAGTAGTAAGCCTTCCGGATTTCCGCCTCCGTAGCAGAAGGGGCAACGCCAAGAACATCATAGTACTCTGTTTCTTTCACCATTTCTTTTTCTTCCACAAGACCTCCCTGGGAATGGAAAAAGATTGTCTATAGAGTAGAGAGAGAGAGAGAGAGTGAGAGCTGAAAATGAAGAGGGAGAAGGACAGAGAAAACGGGTGGGGATGTCTCTGAAGAGATGGTGGGGAATCGTTGAGAGGCACTCCCACGAGACTCACTTGCCTTTCCAGTTCTCATCAACTTTCTAATAAACAAATGCTTTTACGAAAAGCTTTCCGCGGGAGAAAACAGTATTCTAACCGCCACTTTGTGGCGCTGATCATAACTCCCTATGATTTTCTATATATATTTAATGTGTCTGTGTATGTATACAGTCTAATTTTAAAATGTACTTTGGGACAAAAAAATTATTTTTTTTTCACACAAAAAGCGATAGGCTGTTTCTCTATCATAATAGCAAAAGTCTACGAACACATATCTTACGGACACAACCGGACACAGATGTGTCCGTAAGGTATGGTTCATAGCATTACTCTTTTAAAATTGTCATAAATTTTTATAAGTACTGTGTTAAATTAAGGACAAATTGATAAAACTACTCAAATTAACTATCTACTCTCACACTTCACTTTCATATTTTATTCCTACGCTTTACATATTTAGCTAGACATGTGCACGTACAGAGTGTGTGCTAAATTTCTTGTAAATACAAAAGAAGAGTATTAGTTTTCTGTCTTTTAATTTTGTCATTGTGTCAACTTTCTTTTTTTCAAAAATAAACCCTAGAAATATGACTTATTAAATTTTCAATTAAGTGTAAATCTGACCCACGAGGATAACTATGTCAAATGGTTTGGGTTAAATATCTGCTTTGACTTACACGCACATCGTGTGTGCTCGGCTTCTGTATATATAATGTGAATGAGTATGAACTTGTACCATACAATTCAGTGATAAGACTATTCACATTACTAGAAGGGTATTGCGCATGATGTACATATAGGGGTACTTTGGAGATAATTATCTTTTTATTTTGAATTACAGGTGATAATAAATAATTTGTAAAATTATTTGGATGATAAAATACATAATAGATTGTGTCAGAAGATACTGTATAAATTAATTTGCATAGAGAATTTTTTAAAAAAAATATTCATTTGAAGGTGATTCTAGGATTATGCATTCATGAAGAATGAGTTCTACAATCGCTACCAAACACTCAAAAGGAAAAACTACACAATGTAAAAAGTGTGCTTCCAAGCACCCTCTTACAAATTTTATTTTATTTTTAAGATTTTAGGTCAATGTTTCTTACCTTAAATTTTATAGTCATTTCACCCACAAAGTGCAAGCGTATAAAACGATTATGAAATGAGCAGTAAAAATTTGTCTACTTGAGCATAAACTCGTCTCCAAAACTTGCATTACTATAAAAAAATATATATAATTTACAAAAAAATGAAGTTAATTATGTATTAGTTGTTGCCTAATTGAAAAACATTTGTCATTAAAGATATAAACAAATTCCAAATCCTACTCCCATGCAAGATAGAGTATTGTCCGACTCTGGGTGAAATTTTAATGCATCAATTGTCTACATTCAAGCTAAAAATCTAGTTGCCCTTGAGAGCTAGGACCTTGTCCATAGGGACCTCATGGCATACAACCAAAGTGACTCCCGCTAGATAACATCCTCTTTATGGAGGGCTCAGACTCCAAGCTTGGGTTGACGTTGAGATCCAACCTCAGGGTGGTGTTGAGATCCGATAGGATTGACAAGCCTGCATCGCTTCCGCCTTCATCCATAAATGACTGAAATAGGAGAACCGGAGCCTGCTGTTGTGGACGAAGAAGTGTGTGACGGTTTAAGAAGGCCCCACAAGTTATTTGTAGTCTATCTCTGGCAATTTATGTGCCTCAAATCTCAAGTTTTAAGTTGTAATTTCTCCCTTAATCGCTTTATCTCTGAGAAATCCCAAATATAGCTCACAAAAGCACGAAAAGAACTAATAAGATGGAAATAAAATGCAATCATACGTCATTTAGTTCCACGATAGGAAGGTCTAGTATTCGAAACCAAGAAACAAGAAATAGTTGGGAGTGTAGTGGGGCTGGGGTTTTGGGCTTGTTTTGGAATGTGGGGGTGAGGTAGGGTTGATTGCTTTTTATGGTATTGATTCAGAGCCCATTCATTTCTAAAGTAGGTTAACCATTATCCAACTAAACGCAGCTTTCTCGCCGGACCCTACCTTACTCAACTTGAGGCAAATGGAACCATATTTGCTTAGGTCACGAAATCATTCCAAGACCCACCCAAGAATCGTCGTTTCCAGAGCAGTTGCTTCAATTATTGACCCTATAAAATGACAGTTGATTAGGACGGATAAAAGAAAAATTATTTCAATTTGTTTTGAAAACATTAACATCATTCAAAAATATGTTTAAATTTAACTTATTTAATCGATTAACTGATCATTAATGAATTTTAATCGAACTAATCTCAAGTAACTTAAATTTTTAATCATACTAAACAAATCCAAAGAGAGAGGGGCAAACAAAAGAGCTCGTTTTTCAATTTTGAGATCTTTATATTCGTAAGATCATATGATAGAACAATAAATTGTTCAAACTTTCGAAAACTGAACGAGCATAAAAAAATGTTATAATTTTATTAGTCTTTTTATCTAGCAATCACAGCTCGACTCGAATAACTTTGCTCATTTATCAATTCTATCCTTGAAACATTGCATTTCCAACGTCCTGTTTTCTTCCAAACACAAAATCAGAGAATGAGAAAAACTCCAACAAAGAGCAGCTCTTAAGTTGTCATCATAATATCATATACCATCGTATCCTAAATTTAGTGTTTTTTTTTTTTTTGCCTTATTTGGTACTAAGGGCCCGTTTGGATGGAATATAAGGAAGAAAAATAACTTTTAGAGGGGTATAAGCCAAGAATAATACCACTTCTTCTTTATTTCAACTATAAAATAACTTTATTCTCCATTTTATTCTCTATCCAAACCAAATACTATTTTATTCCTTTTTATTAATACTCCATCCAAACCATCTACATTTTTATCCCTATTCTATAAACATCACATCAATGTGAATCAACCCTCCAAAAAAATACCACCTCTTATCTTATTCTCCCTCAATAATTTATCTTGTGAAAATAATCCTTCATCCAATCGGTCCTAAAGGAATAGCATCAAAGAACATGTAAAACCTTAATCACAAGGAAAAATAAAAGGAAAGCAAATAAGAAAAAGCCGTTGACTCCAACTACTGTCCACCATACTAGATCTGACTAACTGCTCATGATGTTTCGCGATAAGTATTGGAAATAAACAGAGAAGTGGTGGAAGACGTTACTCGTCAATCCGAAACTTTTTTGAATGATATTGAAGAAAAGAAGATTTTAGAAATTTCATAAAATTAGAGGAACTCCTGGACAAAATGATCAAGAAATACTCACACACATCTACAAAAGATTCATATAGGAACTACACAAAAAATAGATATCGCCACCTAACCCTAATACAATCAGCAGGGATTGGGCACACCAAACCAAGACATATCTTGTAACTTCGCACACAAAAAATCAGAAGGAAATAAATAAAGAACACATTCAGAATTATACCTGATCAAACAAACTAGATATCAAATTAACAAGATCTTTTCATTTTTTGATAATCAAATACTACAAGATGAGTGATGGGGACCCCAATCACTTACAAACTCAGCTATCGGATTTTATAGAGTTGATAACTATAGCTGGAAAGTGAAGCAAAAGCAGAAATAATGCTTTTTTCTCCCACCACTTTGATCCTTGTCTGCAGATCCTTGGAATCTACAGGAGAGCAAACGGCAATGCTAATAACAGCACCCTCTACTGAATTGACAAGAATAAAGGCCAACAGAGAGTAAAACACAACCTTCGCATTTAGTCCTGGGTATTCTCAAATCGAACAACTACACAAGTAATGTTGTCGGAGCTCCCTCTTGCAAAAGCTTCTTGAATGAGTTTTCTTGAGGCTGCTTCTGCATCTTTTATATCCTGCACTATAGTCACGGCATCCTGAATTCACAAGAGATGGTATTTAGCGGCCTAGATCCCATACACAGCAAGCATCAAATCCCTATCTGGATCATAGAAGCAACAATTCCCTATAGAGGTCTTGCCAAGAATAAACTAGATTTTTGAAGTCCAACCTTGAAAAAGTACATATGACTAAGACTGTTCTATTAGGCGATGAAACTATCCGCAAAAGAAAATTCCATTGCTCAATTTTGAGTTCCTATTCTGTGTTTATCCTCAACTATGCCGGCACCAGGACTTCGGTCAGTACAGCAAGCAAAAATGGGGTAAATGCATCAAACATAGGTGAATAGTTCCACCAGACCAGAATCCCTACTGAAGTAAAACAATGGAAAAGAAACTAAAGATAACATCCAACCTTTCCGACTGACTTCAGTAAAAGTTTTTTCTTGCCAAAAAATGGCTCAAATAAAAGCAAAAGTCACAAACCCAAATTTTCAGAGTACTTTGACAGCGACCCAGTAATTGGTAAGGCAGATTACAATAACCTCAGGATAGTAAATGCTCAAAATACAATGCTGCCCTCATAAACCTGTGTTTTTCCCGCTTGTCAATGTTGATAACAATTGTCTAGCGAGGGTTAAAAATGAAAATACCAGCAAGGAAGGACAGTTATAATAGTTATAACTTCAGTCATTTAATTCTCTCCCCCCAAGGGAAAGTACTTTCTCAAATATGACCTAAGTTAATGCAGAGAGCTAGAATTAAATCAGTTAAAGACGCTATTATCAACAAGAGAACGATTTGCGTTGACTTGCTCTAAAGAATTATTATCAACAAGAGAATGATTTGCGTTGGCTTGCTCTAAAGAATTGGAAATCAAGTTGATCATACACAAATGGTCTTTTCGGGAACAATAACTTGAACCTCTTCTATGCAAGCAGATCAATGATTGACTAGTCCAGTTGACTACGGTCCATTTTGTCAGTATAGTCCAGTTGACTATGGTCCATTTTGTCAGTAAAGTGGAGAACATGGGAGAAATTATTGCAAAGTAATATACTGGAATAATACAGAGAGGGGAGTTGTTTAGAATTGGGATTTCAAATTGTGGAGGGGTTGTGGAGTCCGGAGGGAAAAGAAAAGGAATGATTGCAATATGAATACAGAATGTAGTAGAGGCTAATTCTTTCTTCTCATTGGTTTTTTTTTTTTTTGTCTGTTGGGCTAGAAAAATGAGAAGATAATGACAACAAATTGGACATAATTTTTTTTACTTACCAACATAAACTCAATAAGCTAGCTATTTCCCTTTCCATCCTTTCCCCTCAACACAAACGTGATCCAAACAGTCTATAAATTTCTGAAAACCAAAGCCCTCCAAATTTGTTATTTGGTTTGCAGTCACTTACCTTATTTGATAAGACATTCCAAAGTCCATCGCTTGCAATGATAATAAAATCAACACCATCAATTTCTTCTTCCTGACAATGGGAATGAGAATAAACATGATTAATGCAAGGAAAGTTAAATAAACATATAGAAGCAAAATCAGTTAGCTGGAGCACTTGCACAAATTCCGTATTTGCCTAATCAAAGCCATGAGTCAAACAAGAAAGGAAATGACCAGCAAGGTTAGGTAAAGATTCCGGTTATAATACAACATACTGGTCCTG
This sequence comes from Arctostaphylos glauca, assembly GCA_019985065.2. Lineage (NCBI taxonomy): Eukaryota > Viridiplantae > Streptophyta > Magnoliopsida > Ericales > Ericaceae > Arctostaphylos > Arctostaphylos glauca. The sequence continues at coordinate 12,315,370 of JAHSPW020000006.1, read as the reverse complement.
CTTGAAGAAAAAATCATTCTGATCTTGATAGTATTGGATTGTAACTACATGAAGTGAACCAGATCAAGAACGTGGAGCAAACTGACACAGAGACTTATATTTCCAAATCAAGCATTTCTGTCAAAAATATTTTCACTCAATACAGACTCTTTCAATCCTTTTCAGGAAAAAACAAGTTATCACATATTTAATTAAGAAGTCCTCATGCATGAGTTAAATTTTTCCTCGAACAGCCCAAAGAAGCCCTCTGTTAAATACAAGAAGCATTTTGACCAATTACCTGAATTTCTGGCTCAGCTACAACATATGGCTTCAGTAGTTTGTCTCCAAATGCACGAGAAACAGCAAGAACACCCCCGACCCGCCATGTTCCTAAGGAAGTTTGGCAAGAACAAGAGGAGTTCGTGTCAAGGACAAACACTTGACTATACTAGAACCAAATAACAAGGGAGGCACAATCAGCGAGATATCTCTGATATTTATGCCACCAAATAACAGAGACCTTATCTTTCAACCATGTTCCAAAGCAATAGTAGACTAGTAGTCCTCGCACCATTTCTCTCTATACACCAATTAACATTAAAGTCTAGCGCAGCACAAAAAGTGAGCAAAGAGCATACACAAAAACTGCATATACACAAAATGACAACCAAAAGGATAGCTTTGTGGCAACATTAATATGCCATTTCTGAAGACACTTTGCTCACACAATCAAAAGTCCAACTTGCAATAGTATAGTCAGAATCAGTACCAATAACATAAAATCAAAGATACTGCATATTAACCTAAATATGAAAAATTGAAAACCAACTAATCATGTAGTACTCACCAATTGATTTTAGGGATGACATGAAGCAAACGAATAAACACATCATACACTAAATTAAGGACAGCAAAAGATTCCAATTTGGATAGCCAGACCTGACCTGCCCCAAGAAGATGGGGTGGGGGCAGGGATACGTAAATAGGGGTCAGGACGACAGTGGCATCAGAATCGGCTAGTGTTTAAAATGGGGAGATTTCGTCCAATCTCAAGTATACTTGCTGTCTCCTCATTGCACATTGTTCTTTAAAGCATAGTGAGGCTTCTATGCCACTATCAAAAAGCCCCTTTGGAGGACATAGTGTGAGAGTTTGGACTTATTTGCAACATGTAGTCGTGCATGAATTTCTTTACCTTGGGAATTTTTTTATCAAACCGTTGCATACTACGTGGCCTCTTTTTCAAGGGGCTTTGAGAAGAGGGGGCTCTTAGAATAAATATGTGCACCTGTAGTTAATCAGTAGGCACCATCTAGTGAAACTTTTTTGAACCCTTCGGTGTACCCATACTGCCCCTTGGGGAAGCTAAACTTTCATCCCTAATGAGTTTGCCATGTACTTTTCATCATTAGCTTGGAGTTTGCAGGGGCCTCCTGTCCGAAACATACCCCCAGTACCATCCACCCAGTCTAAATGTTATCCACTTACATACTTGCCAACATATTTGAATGCAATGGTAGCATATGCACTAATAAAGAGTTTCTTAATACATGCATATGCACTATGGTAAAGAATGATAAAAGGTAGGTATAAGCTTCACATACGGAAAGCTTTTTAAAAAGGATATGGTCAGAAAATGCAACCAAATCACCTTCAGATGTGTTAATTCCAGAAACTGCACTACCTAAAGGATTCAGACTATATTGAGAGATTTATACTTTGACATGCAAGGTACACTTTGAACTTCAAACACTGATCCATGGTGATCAAACTAATCATGGATAAAAGTTACGCTCAATGGAAACTTCAATACATTTGTATCAGGTCCGGAAGTTAAACTTAAAAAGTTCATCAATTTGGAAGTTGGGAATCGAACCAAGACAAGATATATCATGAATTTCACAAATTTTTATAAGGTTGCTCGAACACCATGGTGGCAAATTTAATTAGCAAAGCACTAATTCAATGCCCATGACACATACCAATGATATGCTACAACGGGACGAAATAAATGTAGACATAGTCGGAAATGTAGACTCCAAATACCTGCCCAAATGATGAAACCCCCGGCCTGCTCAATTCTCTGGCGTTCATCAGATCTATCAGGTTTGTGATCAATAGACAAAGGGACAGCTGCATGAAGCACAACAAAGATCACCAAACTATACAAAGGTCCTGTACTCCAGGATGTGCTTATGAGACGAACTTCTCAATGCATACTCAGCTAATTGAAAGTTAAAAAGTCCGTAATTATGCTTCAGGAATAGTGGTAGGCTTTCCTAACCCGAATCCCTTTTGTACCACATACGAACAGAAATAAATAATTTGGCGCAAGACCAACCAAGACCCAACAAGTGTAACATGATTTGTACGGAACCAACAAGATTAAGTTGCGAATAATGCAGAAAACAGGCCCAATCATGTTTCCTAGTTTGCGAAAATACATGCAAACTCAAAAACCTTGAGCAATGGTGAAACAATAATAAAGTTAGAGCGTCAAGAGTGAAAGAAATAAATTCCAAAGGGTGAGAAAAATGAATTCCAAGAAATGACAACCCAAGTACTAATCTAAATTTTCTGCATAAGAGGGAAATTTTGATCACAGGAGGCTAGGAATTTTTCACATTTCAACTTATACAGAAGGCGAAAATAAGATTCTATGTTTCACCCTAGACCTTTAAGAAATTAGAAAGAAAATCAGCAATGTGCAGCAACCAATGCATACGAGTTACAAAGCCGCCACTCTTCCATACAAAGTTTACTATAACTCCAAAGGTAATTAACGGACGTGATGGGTCTTAGAAATCCTTGAGGACACTCCTAACGAACTCCCGTACTTGTTTCGTATGCAGTTTTCATCTCTCCCTATTCCAACTCAAGAACCTCAAAAGGAACCAAACAAAACCAAACTGTGAAGGTTTGATGGCTGCGGATTATTATGTCATTTTGATCACCCCAACTTATATCCACAAACATTACACATAAAAACTGACATTGGGAACTGAGAAGTCATAAACCACATGTACTGCTTATGTAACCAATATTTATGCATGCATATGAGGATATTATTCCAAGGAACTAATAGCAAACGATATTATGGTTACCTGGAGAAACAAATGTGATTCCTAAGTATTGCACGACATGCAATGAAATAATGGTGAATGCAATTCATGTATCTGCTTCCTAAATTGCATAATCACTCGTTCAAACATAATAGTGACAGCAGGTATTAAATTAATCATATATATGTTTTCCCCAATTCTAAAAGATATTAACAATTTCAGGTTCCAATGAACCCATGAAGTCCTATTCCGCACAGTATCAGTTCATTATGGTGAAACCAACCAACCTGAGCCAGCTCTACAGGCAACTACTCTGGAATCTCCCACATTTGCTACAAGCAGCCGATCCCCCAGCAATACAGCTGTTGATGCAGTTGAACCAGCATCTCTTTGCTGGCCTTTAGCTTCATCGAGGTAATCAGCATCTGTCTGTCTAAAAGCCTCAACTGCAGCAACAACAACAATTTTGTTAAATGAGGAAGCACTTTAGTGTGAAGTTAGTCAGTAAATGGAAAAAGAAGCTCCAAAAAATGCATACCGATTGCTGACTTTGTGTCCTTAATAAAATCTGGATGGCTACTTACGTTCTTGAAAAGATTGTTCTTAAGATATTCAGCAGTTCTTGAACCCCCATGACCTAATGCAGCACAGTGATTACAAAAACAAATATCAAAAGTGGGTAACCAAGTATTTTTTATACTCTCTTCTGCATGAATTGTATCCTACACTCCAAGTAAGTGTACAACAGATGGGCACCGAAACGAAAAGGAAATGAAAAAGTACATCAAGAGAAGTATCACAAGAAGACAAACTGAGAATGATAAAGTATCACGTGAATATAAAGCTTATTTACCTTGAACTCTGCATCTGATAAAAGAAAACCTAGACAATTATTACAAGGGTTCAGGTCATTAAAAATGTGACATACCATCAAATACACCAAAGAAAGCAACCATTTGACCATCAACTTCTGATATACTCGTCTCATAAAAATCTTCCATCGAGGATCTTTTGCCTTTGAAACTGGAATATCCATAGCTGAAACTTGCATTTCGGTGTCCATTGAGGAAGCTACAACAAAAGAAAGAGAAACAATTAAATATCTTTAAGACCAAACCATCAAGTAGAGCTCGCAAATCTCCATGCCCAATCGTATTAAATGCTACTTCATTTAGCTTGAACCATTCTAGACATCTATCCAACCCTAAACCAAACCAACTCTAACCTAACAAACCAAGCCAAATTAAGTTTTCTTCCCCTTCCGCTAGAGTATGCTACACAAATTCCTTTTCCCCATTCCACTCTGTCAATGCCAATACATACATTTATGTACAAGAAGTCCATATCTTTCTTATACACAACACTTCCCCTAGCATTTCGACAAACAGTAGTCTTATGATTCTTATCACTTTTCTTTCAACATCTCAATGGTGCTATCTAAACATTCATGAATGTTTGCATTTCTAATTCAATCTCTCCTATATGCTCATTCAATTAATGTGTCATGCCCAACATTTTAATCCCGTATAGCCTTGCTAGCCTTATATCTGTTCTATATATTTTCTTTCAACCTTGAAGCTATCTGTCGATGGTATAATATGCCAAATCATCCAACCACTTAAGCCAACCTAGTTTGATTTTATAGGTTAGATAATCTGCAATCTCTCCATCTTTGTTAATAACTGAAACTAGATAAAAAGAATATCACTTATTGGTATCTCATGGTTTTGAATATTCGCTTGTTCGCTATAACTACTTCTATACTAAATTTTATGTTCCATAAAAGAGTTTATACCTACAATCTTAAACAGTTTTCACTCTTTTAGAGCTTGTCCTTGTGGATTAATGATAAATTTCAAAACCAATATGCTAGGTGGTCTCCAGACTCTCCACAATCAAAACCAATCTATGCTTTAACATGGTATTAGAGCTAGGCTTTGGGCAAGATTCTTTATTTCTTTAGTGATTGCTTCTCCCTTGTGTGTGCCAAAAGTGCAGCTAGTTTAATTGTTATCCTGACAAGATTGAACTACCGATTAACTCTTCACATGCGAGTAGGGGGCAGGACATGCATGGGAGTACTAGAGGAGCCCCTCATCCGTTGATTACTACATCCAAAACTAACATACGAGATTATGCAACCTCTCCACCCTTACTCAATTGGTTTTTTAAGTTAGATACTTTAATAGATAGCTTCTCACTAAATGCTTGATTCCGCATGTCCCCCACAATTTCTCTACTTAGATAATAGGATTTGTGAATATTATACATCAACGAGCTGCATCGTGAACATGTCAAGTCAATACATTCAAACCTACAAAGTGCGGACACCCCTAGGAGGTCATCGTACGCGTTTCGGACACTCAGGGACATGGAGACACGCCAAAAAAAACATATTTGCATTTCCCATTAATTTATTTTATTTTTTAAGAGGGGGCATGGCAGAGACACAGCAGGCAAGGTAGGGACACGTTTGGGGACACAACGGGCTTTACATCTACAATTTTTAAATTTTTTGAGGGGTAATGAATATGAATGTGTTAATTATTGTGGGTTAGAAATGTAAGAAAAGTATAAAAAAAAATATATACATCAACAAATTAGTTATGTTGATTGAAAAAACCCTAAACAACCATCGATTCTCTATCTCCCTCCCTATCTCTCTCTCGTTCTTGCCCTGATCACTCTCATTCTCTCTGATCCCTCTCTCGCTCACGATAGAAGCCTCTCTCCTTTACTCGGCGTGTCTTTCACTCTTTTTTATGTTTTGTATAAATTATGTATATATTTCACATAGTCATCGGTGTAATACTGTGGCAGTGAGTGATTGATATATATATATATATAGAGAGAGAGAGAGAGAGACACACACACATCAACAGATTAGTTATGTTGATTGAAAAAACCCTAAACAATGATCGATTCTCTATCTCCCTCTCTATTTTTCTCTTGATCTTGCTCTGGTCACTCCCATCCTCTCTGATCCCTCTCTCGCTCACGATAGAAGCTTCTCTTTTACTCGGTGTCTTTCACCCTTTTTGAAGTTTTGTAGAAATTATGTATATATTTCACACAGACATCAGTGTATATACTGCGTAAGTGAGTTTTACACACACACACACATATATACATATATGGATGTACTGATATGCATCCATCAGTATGTATCATCACCTCATACATTCATAAAGGATATGTACTTTATCTATTGATATTTTGTTTTGTTTGAATAGTATTGATGCTCATCCATTGCATTGATAATGATTGTGTTTGCATTGTGTTTTGTGGAATGTATATACATGCATACATATATGTATATACACATTGGCCATGTCCCTATCCCTGTTTTCGTAAAATTCCTGTGTCCTCATAACCGTGTCTATGTTCGTGCTCCATACTTTCAAACTAACGGAGAAAGACAAGAACCCAAAAATAGCCTTGGTGTCATCCTATTTGATTGAAAGTTCTCTAGTTCTTCGTGCACGCCATGTAATTCAAAGCCCCATCATACCTTTACCAAGTCAACGTACCCCTTTGTCGCTCACTTTTCTATTATTTTCACTATGTTTTCCATTGGTCTCCTGAGTAATTGAATCATTACTTCCGCAATTTAGCTAGGCCTAAACCTAATATTATTCCTCTGTATTGTTGTTCCCATTCTTAGTTGATGCTCAATCACTGTCTCCAAAAGTTTTGCTGTGAAACAAACATCATACCTCTATCATTGTTGCAACTTTAAATATCTCCTTTATTTTCATTTATAATTAATAAAGTGCTCTTCTTCTACTCTTCATCAAATTTCCCAGTCATAACTTTGTTACCTAAGGCACCCCCACAAAACCCAAGCATTCTTTTTATAAATCAATAAGAATACCTTTCTCCCTAATGTCTTACCTTATTGTCATTCTATACAGCAGACTTTTCAACTTAAACTTCTTATTCTACAACAAAACTTGTCTATTTAAGAGAAATGCAACATGTCACTGGATCTTTATCACAGTATTATGTCACTGCTTAGTTGGATGCTCGTGGTTGGTTTCATGTTTAGAAAAGATCAAGTGAACATTTGACATACGTATGCATCAAATGGTGATAGAATTCAATGACACGTAGCAACTTTCATTCTCTAGTTTATGAATATTTTTTGTTAACCAAGAGAGGAAAATTCGTGGGTTCTATTCGTGCTGGATGCACTTGGAACTGAAGGTTCAATCGCTGCTCACGAAATTTATACATATAGCTCGCCTTTAGAAAGACTTGCCCCATCTTGTCTAAAATAGGCAAGTCAAGAAAGGAGGAACCTAGTCGCAAAATAGATTGATCCTTCACAACAGGTTCCAGTTTAGATAATAAGAGACACAAACAAGAAAGTAGAGGCAAGGAAGTAGTAGAAATGTTAAAGAGGATACAACCCGCTCTTGGACTTAAGACTATGCGCGCCGCGTGCTCGATCTAGGAATCTTGGACAATTGTCTTGATGAACTGTCACTGAACTCAAAAAGAAAGAAGAAAAATAACCGGAAGTTGGCGCCTACATAAGTGGTTGCTTGCTTACCGAGCCATCCTAGCAAGCTCCTCCAATTCTATTATTATTCTTGAATTGACTTCTTATTATAAAAAATACTCACTATCCAAATGACAGACGATCAATTATCTACCCTTCGCAATGTTACTTGGTTTAACTCTACTTATGACCTTTTCTAGTAGGTAGGAGTAGGACTCTCTATCTGCAGGTGATAATTATATATTAACACCAATTCCGTATAACTGCGCACAATACTTTCAACAAAAATATCAATCACTGAAAGTCCAACTCTAGGCCTTTGGCAAGAACTAAGCCCTAGACCTCCCAATTGGGAGTGCGAAAGGGTGGAACCAGGATAAACTCGTTTAAATCCGATGAACTTCAGCCCTTCAGGACTTACACTAGTAAGAATCTCATAGTGGGAAAGAAGCAAAGAACTAACAACATATCTACAAAGGAGTTGAGAAAATGAAAAATTAACTCTACCGAAGGAAATTGACGAAAACTAGGTAACCATCCAAAGAGTATTACCAGTGGATGCTGCTAAAGATAATTAGAAAATGAAAATAGGAAAAGAGAAAGACACGCAGAGACAAAGAGACGGGGTAGGTACCTGATACCACCGCCACTAATGAGGGCATCGGGATCCCTAGATTGAATTACGACCCCTGATTGTCGTTGAAGGTGCTGTTCCGATGACTGCGGCAGTTCCGCCACGGGAGGTGGGGGCGGCGGCGGTTGTGGATCCACCTCAACGTCGTCGGGAGGGGGAGCGGGTGGGTCATCGGCTGGTGAAGAAGAGTTGGTCGGACTGGTAGAGGTGGTGGAGGGAGGATCTTCAACGTTCATGCTCACCGCATTTCCACTTTTCGTATATGTTTGTGTGTATATATATATCTGTACGTAGAGCCTTTGTTTTATGTGTATTTTTTTGTGTATATATATCTGTATGTAGAGCCTTTCTGTACTGTTGAAGGATCTTCCTGTTATCGTCTCTTTGAGTTGAGGGAGCGTCTAAGAACACCCCCCCAATTATGTGGTGTGTCTCGTAAATAACGGTCAATTATTTGTTTATATTATTTGGGAAAAAACAAAAAAAAGGACAACGTACATATTTTGCCGTTTTAATTAATTGGTTTATATTTAGATTTCTAACTTATTAATACAACAATTACCATTTAACAAATCTAACTATTTAATAATATCATTTAGACTATTGATTTTTAATGAGAGTGCACATTTTTCAATATATATATTTCTTTAAATGACATAAAGAGAACTTTCACAAGTTTATTAAAAATTGAATAAATATTTTGAAATGTAAAAATTAAAAAGTAAGCAAATAAAAAAAAAGTAAGTATTTACAATTTTACTTTTTAACCACTTTATCATTTTTTTTGTTTTTTCTTAAATAGGGTTTAGAGTTTTTTTAAATGTACATTCAAAAATGTATAGACCCAATGTCACATTTAGTAAAAATTTATGATACATGTATAGGGTGTACTCAATGTGTCCGAGCCTGCCCCACCTGCAAGATAAGGCTAAAAACTTGTCTTTACTAAACAAGCGAGAAAAGCCCTTCTATCTTATTAGTAAAGCGCGCTAGCTGCAATCAAACTAAAATAGATCTTCAAAATATACATGTTATGTATTAGTCTTCAATTTAGACTCTATGTTATTTTATTTATTAGTTTTCAATAGATCTTCAGTCATTCTCTTCTTTTTGTTTTGTGGTATTTAATAAAATTTAAACTCTATATTATTTTATTTATTAGTCTTATAATTGTAAATTTATAATTATTTTTATATGAGATGAATCAATTTTTTTATTAACAAAAAGGGGCGGGACAAGGCAGAGTTGGAACCCGATCCTCGTTCGGGGCGAAAATGGAGAGTGAGGTTCATTCTTCGTTCGAAGAACAGGGGCAAAGATGGAAGTAGATTTAAAATTCAGAAGTGCAGACGGAAATAGTCAAGTCCGCCCTCGATCCGCCCCTTGCCGTCCCTAGGAGAGAGATGGTGGTGGTGACCAAGGGATGAGTTCTGCTACTAACATGTCATATTTTACATTCATTTTTATATAATATGTCACACAATTTATAAAAATCTACTAATTGAAACGCACAAATCAAATTCAATGATTCATGGGATTCATTTTTATACTTCATTCTAAAAATATAAATTGTGTGGCATGTCATATAGGTATGGGCATAAATTAGAAGTAAAATATGATGTGGTAGACTTATTGTCAAGGGATGCATGGGAGACGAGGTATAAAAACTTTGTTCATGTAATATTAAAAACAAATCAAAGACAAAAATAAATATATCTCAAAATGGAGCACAACGGCAAATCAATCTAGCCGTTCGCAAACTTTTGGGGGCTCGTTCAGTGAAAGTTACGTTCAAATTCAATGCATCTAATAAATTAATCGATCCTGAACCTCAATTTTAAGCTTGTTTAATAAATAAAACTGAACCTGACATGATTTGGCTCGATTAAGCTCACAAAATTGAAATATAACCAATATTTTTTAAAAATCTATTCATAAATATTTAGTTTCTGAGGTATGTGTATGCGTGTGTGTATATATAAAAACTATTCCTCTTTTTTTCCTAATTATATATTTAAGAAACAAATTTGCTCAAAAGTTTTATTTCAAATTAAGTTTCCTCTCAATTTCATTTCAAAAGTTGTCTTTTTCATAATTAATAAATTCATTTACAGTCTAGACCCTTGCGTTAAGTATAAACATTAAAATTCGTGAACAAGCATTGAGCTAAAATCTAACCTAAACCCGTTCAGCTTAAACTCTACTTGTTAAATTTTTCTTAGGCTCGATCTCGAATACCAAAAATTCTAATAAATTAACTTGAACATGCTAAAATTCAGCTCAACACGGCTCCTGTCCTAAGCACAAGTGACATTCTCACTGGAAATAAGGGGTTGTCCCCGGCCACAGCAAGCAGCTGAGGGTGTGAAACACCCACCCGGGATACTAAGGTAGATTATTGATTATTAACTTTATCTAGTTATATATGTAAATACATGATTCCAGTATAATTATCTTTAAAAAACAAACGGTTAAATATAATATATTTCTAAAAAATGCAGTGAAAGAAAAATGTGCTTTAATCATATACTACGGGCAACCATGGATTTCAGTTTTTTTGGGCTTTTGTTGCTTACATTTCTGAACAGAAGGGTTGGAGCCTATTTTGTGCTTTGATAAGCAGGCACCACCATGAAGCAGAAATTGGCAAGAAATATTTCGGATAAGAATAGCATTGCATATACAACATCATAGTTGCACCAAACAATGAGATACCATCCATTTATTTGGACAACAATAGCTTCCTGCAAAGCATTACGAATATCAGGCATCTTGCCTAACGCTACAAATGGACGCCCAAGTCGACCTCAAGTTAAACTAATTTTCAAGGAGGCAAATATAAAATGAATGAAGATATAAAGACGGAAAAATAAGTGTGAATACAGATAAAGGGGGTGTGAAAATCACTATCCTTTACTCTGACACATAAATCCCACTCTATGGAAAACGATAAACCACTGTGATCCATATCATTGGAAACCACCAGAAATTGTAGAGGAAAACAATTCATGGGAAGTAAAAGGAAAGGAGAAGATTAAAAAAACGCATATGGTAACACACTTTCACACGAGATTAAATACACAATTTTGTGTCATGGATAGATTAGATTGTTTTCTAATCAAACAAGGAAGTTACGTGAAAAAATACAATTTGCAAAAGGGAGTTGCCAAAGTGTAGGAATAACGGTCACCTTCAGCAACACCCACTAGTTGACGCATCAGATTCGGGAGGTTTTTGTTTGAAGATGTTCCTTTTCCCACCGGATGAGCCCTCAGCCAAAAGACTTGGTGTTTCCAAAATCTGCAGGTCCGCAAGGTTATCACATTAATATATTCATGATTATCATAACGTTAATCGAAAGCTAGATAGCAAAGTTAACTATATGAACCTCTTTTCGTTTCTATAGGAACAAAAACATGCCTTATATTACACCTATTACCAAGGTAACAGGGTAACAGCGAATACCAACATTTGCACATGGTAGTCCAAAAATTGCTGTTCTTTTTCCTCAAGCATCTAATCTTAGAAAAGAGGCTTAGTGAAAAGAAACACCTTATCATAATGCATACTGTGTACTGCCAATTCCTGCAAGCTATTTGATTGAAAAATGTGGGAAAACAGTTATTTTGCTTTAATAACTCGTGAAACTACAACGATTGTACTCGCTCATCAAGATATCAAGGTCCTTGCCCACAGTCAAACAACTGACGGTGCATCATAATTTGCAATCTTGTTTGCCCACAACATTGTGATGGTTAGTCACCGTCAAATGTTGACGCTAATAATACATCATGGCTGACACAACAAAGCATTTCCAAGCTTTCAATGGATTTCCAGCACAAGTGTTCACTACTTTCATGGTTTGCCCTGTATGTCTGAAGTTACAAAGTCAACTAATGAGCTCATTGGATAAGAAAGCTTTAAATTGTTGTAAATTATTTAAACACGCACTTTCATGCAGATATGAAATCATTTTGAACGGCTCAACAAGTGCACTAAGGGAACTCGTTAACAAGATCCAATCATCAGCATCCCTGTGCTTTATTAGATAACTGAGAACTTGGCAATTGTAAGCCCAAGTTTACCGAATAATGCTGAAGCCTATACATAAGAACTTGTGCCCGTGCTCATAATATCTTATGTCCAAATTCTCTTATAACCTAAGAAATGCCTAGATACAGCTCATATGCTCATTTACAGTATAATTCAAAACTTCAAACATGCAAGAAAAGACACACGCATACCTTCAGAACTAATTCCTCAAAGCATTGTTCCACATTGACCCGAGTTTTTGCACTGCATTCAATGAAAAGGCATCCGTACTCCCTAGCAAAGTCGATACCCTCCTTTTTAGTGACAACCCTTTCGCTTTCCTGGCAAAAAATAGGAAAGACTTCAAAACCACAAACTTCATTCATAATCTCAAATAATGCAGCAACAGATATATTCGCGGGATAAAGCAAAATTTGAAACCGGTTCGCAGGAACAACAAGATTAATACTGCAACACCAAACTACTTGAATCAACTTGGTTATACCTTATCAACTTTGTTGCCAACAAGCATCTTGATGCAATCTTGATTTGTTGAATACAAATCAATCTCTTTACCCCACACGTCAGATAGATTCGTAAATGTTTCTCGCCGTGTTACATCATAAACTGTTTCAATTCCACACCCAGTTAGGTTTACATTCTACATTAAGAGTCAATGATAAAAGAGATAAGGAGACAGCTTCTAGGAGAAAGAATTAAAGAAAGCAATCGTACAGATCAGGTTATAACGATATCAATCTCACACTGTTATTTAGTGGGACAGGGTACAAGAGAGCAACCACCATAAAATTACAAATTAACTCTTTGATTACGTTAAACAAAAATTCAAAAGAACCTAAAGTCCTAAAAGAGTTCAAGAAAAGGGCTACCAAGTGCATGAGGCTCTCGCTACTGTAGGGTATGGTCCGTATGGAGAAGGGCGCTTTACGTTTGGTCGCCGTTTCAGAATAATAAAGATTTTCTGACACTTGTACAGTTGACAGTTTCCAAAACTTACTTTCTGACACAATTTAGAAAAGAAGCATTTTCTGTGAAAATCTAAAGTGATGTTTACAAATTTTCGAAGATGACTTCTACTGAAAAATAATGACATGAAATTTATAAGTTTCTTGATTTCACAAATGGTTTTAGAATAGTATTCTGCAAAACTGATTCAAGGATTCTGGAAACAACCATCAACAGCGCGACAACTTGACGGATTTAATAGATAGCAAGAAATGCTAAGGGCACATATATCAAGATTATAGTAATGAAGTAAATACAATGGACAAAAGAAGAAGAAATGAAGACAACTTACCCATTATAATTCCTTGGGCACCTCTATAATATGAACTGGTTAATGTCCTGAATCGTTCCTGGCCAGCTGCAGAATGAGAAATAAGAGGACTTTTCGCACACGAGAAAACCTTTTAACAGCAGTTACATACAGACTATCACATGGAAGAGAGCAGTGCATTAACCTAAAGTTCGAGAACCCAAAGCAAGGGAGGAAATCCTAAAAATCAATCCTTCTTCGGATGGAATTAATGTTTTTTTGCATCATGAAATACCACTAATAGTAGCAAGCAAAATCCATAATTCCTCTATTTTCTTCCTTGGACCAGTCCTCTCTTCCTCTGTACTGCCGTGCTGAGAAGTGTCCCCAACTCCTGAGGAAGGGTGGACTTGCAGTTGAGAGCCTCAAAGAAAGGTGGTGTAAACCCAGAAGAGAGAAGAGGAACAGAGGGGAAGAAAGAATCTCAGAAGACAGAATAGAGACGAAGAAAAACCAGGGAATCACGGATAATGTTCAATATTCAGTTCTCAAATCATAAATCTTACAACAAATTATATGGTCTACTTATAGAGGAACCATGAACAATCCGATAACACAATATGAAGATTAAGGAAGAGCCAGAATCCTAGGCATACTAACTTCCCAAAGTTATTCAAATTCCTAAACATAATGAAATCATATCATTATCCAACGCCTTCTTTGTCCTCACCAAAAGACAAACATAATCCAGCCCAATATGCTATGGAGTTCTTTCAATCAAATAATAACCCGTGCCAAGAAATGCAAATAGGTATGCAATATCATGTCCCATGTGTAAGTGATACTTTTTCTCTTCTCTTTCTTCCAATGAAGCTTCATTATTGTCATAGCCGTCGCAAACTGACATGCAATGCAGCCATGACGCTCACTATTAGAGCTAACATGTAATAACACTTTTGCATAGCATTTAAGTTGGCTTCATTGGGAGGCTCATGTAGCTTGTTATCCTTTGCTAACAGCGGACTAAAGAGCTTTAAGCCCTTCTTGTCAAATATCTCCTAAAGGGACTTCCTGTACAGAAGAATTCTACCATGCAGTCATCTTGTATCAGATACTTATAACAAATTTATATGTTTATTAGTGGCAGTACGTATTTTCATGTGTATAAGTGAAAGTATTCAATACCAAAAGCTATATATTACTGATGCCTAAATACAAAAAAGAACGTAACATATAGATACAAGCACAACAGTTCGCACAAACACGTAAACTCCTAGTTCTACTCGTGTTTATGGAAATTCATATAAAAAAAATGCCCAAAACAAAGAATTAAAACAATTCAAAGATAACATAGCATCATTAAACAAAAAACGAAATAACATTTTCTGAGAGAACTACATTGAAGAGTTTGTGTGTAAATATCCCATCAGTTGCCCTTCGGGGTTATCTTCCCTTTTTTTTCCTTTCTTCTGTTTGTTTCTGTTTTTTTTTCCTCCCCCTGGATTTGGGAGAAGTGGGATCATGCGAAGCATTACCTGTGTCCCAAATTGCAAGCTTCAACTTTTTCCCCCCTACGACGACATGTTTTACTTTAAAATCCACCCCTACAGAAAGAAATAATTAATTAGCCAAAACGTAAAATGAGGATAAATCCATGCACAACTGATCTGGAGACAATTTCTACAAGCTACCACAGCAATCAAGCTTTTAGCATAGCACGTAAAGATTAGTCATTGATTATCATGTCACATGTTATCAACTGATTTCATAATTCCCTATTAATTATAGTTAGCACAAACTTTAGCATAAAATATTATACTTGCCAAACAAAGAACTTACTGAGTTAAAAAAAGGGGCAACCCACCACACGAGGCTCATGCTACTTAAGAGTTAGGAAAAGAGTTGTATGTATGCACCTTACCCCCTCAAGCCGAAAAACTATTTCCGCGATTCAAGACCGTGAGCACCATGTTACATTGGTGCAACCTTAACGATGTGAAGAGTGAAGATGGCTGAGATCCTGACACATATACCAGTTTAGGAGCACCAATCCTGGCCGTTTGACGTGAAGAGTGAAATTGGAGAACCCGACACGTATGCGGGCTAAGGAGCACTCATCCTGGCCACTCGAAGTGAAGAACGAAGATAGCTCAGATTGCGACACATACACGGACTTGGGGGCACTTATCTTGACCGTTCGACTCGGGAGAACACGACTGGCTAGGATTGCAACATGTGGTGCGTGTGGACAAAAAGCCTTGCAAGCGAAGGGACGCGCATTTAATGAAAGGCAACTGTTGTTTCTCAAAAGAAGGATTCCCTACTTCTAGGCTCACGCCAGAATTGAGAATGGGGGACAACTAATGAGCCTGGGGGCTTAGCTCAATGCTTGATCTTTCAGCGCTCAGTTGCTTAGTACTCAAACATTCAGCAAGCGTGGCGCTCAACACTCATCTGCTCAGCGCATGGCCGCTCAGGGTTTAGATGCTCGATAGTACCTTGCCAGTTGGCACTCAACTTTTTGAGAATCAGGTTGCTCGGCCAAAAAGAACCAATCACAGAATCCATTCGGCAACACCCCACAAATGAAGCCAGAAAGAGCTCCGAATTCCAAAAACGGAGCCCCGGTAAACGACCCACTCATGCCAACAAGGAAATAGGAGCGTGATTGGCAATCATCAGGCCCCCTAAAATCCCCCATCATTCACCCTATGAAAGGGGCTGTTAGGCCAAGGCCAAGGTACGTTTTCACAACCCACAATGGCTCAAGAGACCAAGCCTTTTTAAACCAATTTTGTACCAATTATAATAGCCATTGGATTGACTCAAATTCAAAAGCTTAGATTAAAACCCCCAAAAGCCTTAAAGAAAAACCCAATCCCTATATTTGAATTGTTGTGAGTGGTGCAACCTCATCGAGAAGGATTTTTGCCATATCCTACGAGACTGCCACCGTGCACTTTATATGGACTGAGTGCTCTAGGCTACCCACGAATGGACTCCACCCTCGATTTATGCCACATTTGGATTCATAGAAACAAAAATCCTAGTATGATCATCATTCTCCCAACACACATCCCAACATGAGTAATCACCAACCAACTCAAGTGGCTACATTAATCATGGCTAAATCAGGCAAGTAACGGTTCATTGTGAATGCTATTTAATTCAAGGCGAAGGAAAAATACTTTGGAAGGTTGGATGCCACCCACGTTTTTGGTTTCTTTTCAACGGATGAATCGGTTAACACTCTAACAAAAAGTGCTACATGTGGCTTAATCAGAGATTGTACTGAAAATTGTGTGTGGGCTTTCATCAAAATTGCATGCGGAATCAAGTCTTATGGGTGAACTCTGGGCCTTAAGAACTGGGCAACAATGAAAAATATTAAGAAATTGAAAGTGAAAGTGGATGCAGAGAGTTGTTCGTTATGGTGTTCAATCCTAAGCAAGTGGTCGGCGACTGTGGTCGACGATAGTGGCATAGGGCGAGGCAACGGCGATGTGGGATTCCAATAAGCGGGAGAGAGATTGGAATAGCAGAGGTCAAATATAGTGATTGAGGTTTTTTTAAGGCTTTTGGATCAATCTAAGGGCTATTATAATTGGTACAAAATTGGTTTAAAAAGGCTTGGTCTCTTGAGTCATTCCCATACTTTTACACACACACACATATATACTTGATCGTCAAAGGGTCCTTGGCTGGAAAACACTCCCGGTCGTAGGACTTGTGTGCAAGAAACCCCACAGGAACTTGAGAGTTCACCATCCAATTTTCAGGATCATCAGTTATATTATGTGTCAAATGCTATGTTGGTCATTTGTTTTAGCATAATATGGCAAGGACATGAACCTAAAACAAATGCGACTCTGTTAGAACGTGCCTTTCACTTGCCTAGAATTCGTCTTTGGGGCTTGGGCTTATCATCAATGTCATGTACTCATGTTACCTTAAATCACTTTTGACAGGTTTTCCTTTTCACATGTATAAGAATGAAAATGGTCCAAAGAAGTTACAAGTTACAACTGTATCAGACTTTACTGTGGCAATGTATCCCTTCTTGAAATGGTTTGTTTCGAATTTTCTCCAACAGTTGGGAATGGTTTTGTTTACCGACTGCATAAAAATCACACCACTCCCACCTTAACCCCCCTGCTTGACGAACAAATGTCACAACCTAAGCGTCGAACGTTTAGCTCCACATGTATTATAGCAGGTGCGTGTAATTAGCAAATAAGAGGAAAAAAACAGAACCAAAGGTTGGAATGTAAGCCAGATCAATAACCATAGCCATGATCGCTCATCTTGAAATGGAAGAAGCCAAATTCAAATACACCCATTCGCGTAAGAATTAATATATAAAGGACTGTGGGGGAAATTCAGTGCTTACCAATGGTAGGAGATAGATCTTCAAAAGTATCGGATGTGAAACTCAGAAGGAGACTACTCTTCCCCACTCCGGAGTCTCCGATCAACAACAACTTGAACAAGTAATCAAACTCTGGCTGACTCGACGACGCATCCATTTCCCCAAACAATTGCAATTCCAAATCAAAACCCGCAACCACCACCAAGCATTTATTCGCAAAACCCTAGAAATCACTCAATCACACAACTTTAAAAAAACAAATGAAAATCAAGTCCAGAAAGAGAGAAAGGACCGAGTATTACCTGAGAATCCGACGCGAAGTGGATGATTCAGATCTGGAAGTTTTGATGAATTTGTGAAATTGAAATTGAAGTAATTGATTTTGAGAAGAAAAAAGAGCAGGTGTTGGGCAGGTTGCTGAAGGAGAAAGAATGCTCTACGACGTTCTCTTTTAACGCGGTCAGCACCGTTTACTTTACGTATTCGAGCGAGGTGGTTAGGATTCAGTGGCACGCGACCTTTCGGTTCAGAAGGTAACTTTGTCCCAACTCCCAGAGGAATGCACAGAATGTAGTTCTGCTCATTTCCGATGAGACTAATTAAAACCTGACCAAAGTAATTTCTTTTAAAAATTGGTTTTCCCAAGTGGTAAGTTTTATTTGTCTCAACTCAATTATTTTGAAGCGTTTTTATTTTTATTTATTTTTGACATTTGTTATTTTGTGCTCAAATTTTTGTTGGTTATTAATCTTTCTCGATGCAAGAAATTTAAAAAATATTTTACTCGACTTTACAATATTTAATCATCAAAGTTGGAGATCGAAAATTGCCATACTAAATTGCGTCATTTTAATTTCGTATTTAATCATCAAAGTTGGAGATAGAAACACTTGAGGCTGTGTTCGGTTAAGTGTTTCTGCAATGATTTTTGGGAAAAAAAACTCAGAGATGTTGTTTGGTGTAAGTGTTTCAGAAAAAATTTAGCTCTTGAAAGTTAAATTGTTGTGGCATTTTCGATGTGCTCTCTGTCTCTCTCTTCTTTTATAGAGAGATGAAGTTGTTTAGGAAAAAAATACAAGTGTTCAGGAAAAATTTCTCAAACAAGTTTTCAAAATATTTTCAAAAAATATTTTGAAAACTTCTAACCGAACATAGCCGTTCTTCAACAAACAATGTGCTGTTATCTACTGTGTGATTGATTCAAGGAAGAGGAAAGTCTCTCGACTAGAAAAATCTTTAAATGAGTACTGTACTGCACGCAGTAAGTTTAACCCAAAAATATCCAGTCTTCTAAATCAATGATAATCTGCTTTAAGATTCGTGTACCGAAACTAAAATTCAGTATATAAACAACACAGTAGACTGTAACAAAAGTACAAAAAGATTAAGAGTTATAAAGGCCAATTTCAGGATTCTGAGAACTGACAAATCGAGACGAATATGAATACTTCGTCCTTAAAGCAAATTATATCTCCGACACTGGTGCTAATGAGACTACTGGACGTTTGTTTCTAAGGATACAATGACTATCGACGAAAGGAGGGAGTACTTCGATCCCTTCGATAGACGAACTAAGAAATTGCGGTGTAATCTCATAAAGGTAATAGTATACTATGTATGCAAAGTATTCAGAAACTTTTCAATGATGAAAAATGAAGACAACTTTTGTATTTATAGGCACAGAGGTGTCCATTCAGAGGCATTGCACTTGATTGGAAAGTTGTGACTGACCAGAGAGTTGTGACTGATCGGAGAAGGATACGTCTTTTTGGTAAAGAAAGACGCGTATGGAAATACAAAGGGTTACTTCTAGAAGATGGGCTTCCGCGGGTTGGCTCATGGGTTAAAAAGGAAATTTAATTCGATTGGGCCTGAGCCCAGTCCGAATTAATTTTCTCTAAAAAAATTAAATTCATTAGTCCAAGTCCAAGCCCAAGCCTAAGCCCACAACCTAGTCCCACGAGCCCCAAGCCCGCCGGACGCATGTCGGTGACGGCGCGCATGGGATTGTGTGTGCGTTCACTCGCTCATAAAATTTCTGACCCTAAGGGCCAAGCCTTAGTGTAAAAATACTATTAATAAGCTCAATGATTTTTTCCTCTCCAACTAATGTGGGACAAACTCACATCTTTTACCAACATTCGTGTATGAGTATATAACTTAATTTAAGGACAATTTGCAATTCATCCAAAAATTGTATATGAAATCCAAGCACATGAGTTTGTTCTCTACTTGGAGATTAACACAACGGTATATGGGACCACCCCGTCCAAAGATTGGGTCTCATTTAATTTGTAGCTCAAAAAAGGAGGTTTTCAACAATTATTTCAACAAGAATTTGACCACAATTCTCTAACTGCATGCCTTTCTCAAGTCGGCATGTGTTTGGCAATATTCTTATGCACAAGAACACCGTGTTGTCGAATTGACTTCCCGCCTATTTGCACGGCACTAGGGGGAAGCCTTAGAAGTCACCGCTTCAGGTCCCCCCAAAAAATAAGGACCCAATATATTTAAGTCTCTTTAGTATATTAGGCTTAATATTTTAGGTTTTAAGTTTGTCTTTATATTAAATATGTCCAATATAAGTCTTAAGAGGCCAAACAAGTCCGGTGACAATATTAAAATAACTAAGAACTTGAGTTCTAGTTTAAAATAAAAAGCAAGGTTCTTTTCAAAATCTATTATTGTGTAAAAATCGTATGAAGCTGAAATTGTGAATCACTGGATAGTGGTGGAACTAGAAACAAAGGTAATTCATGCTACCAACAAATGATTAAGGACCCTCTTTTCTATCATCTCTTATAACCTTCATCTTTAGCAATTAATTTTTTTTTTTAGTTATTGAACCTAACTATTCAAGTTTTAGGTTTAATAGTCATGAAACTAATAGATAAAAGCATGTGTCCATGGAGAAGGCTTTTGGTGAAAAAGTTTGATTATAAAATCTTAATTAGTATGTTTATAGCTAAACATGTGGGAATAACAATGTTCAAACGATACATTTTAAATTATTGAAATGATCAATTATTTTAGAGTAATTACACTTTTATAATTTTGTATGGTTCTTTATGGTGACTTTTTGTTATTATATATATTTTGTATGCAAAATATATAAAGGACATCAACTGAAGAGTTCGTTTTGAGCCCTAAAAATCTCAGGATTGACACTGTCTAGCCATTTGTTCGGAAAAATCCTGAATAATTTAATTACGTTCTACCACCTTCAAGTGCCCTCGGCTTTGGCTGCTCTCAATCAAAGGGCTGGAGTAGGCAAAGCTTATCTTCTCACCGGAAAATGAGACACACCTCAAGGGTACAAGTACGTTGTAATTGCTATTACACACACTATATTGAGAGTTTGTAATATTCGATATTGACTTAATCATCAGAATGTCTTCTTGTCGACTAAAGACGATGATTCTTTGATATTTTCTTGCCTTACAAATTAAGTTTTCAGTGAGAGACTAAACTCGTGTGTTAGGCCAAGCTCGAGGGAGGAATTATGAATAACCACAAGTTTTTACCCACGTACATTAACAAGCGAATAAAACTCTACATAATAGTTGTGTTTTATTTCGATTGTGTTTGAATTATGCATCTCTAGGAATTGTTTTAAGGAAAAGGAAAAATCTTAATGTGTGTGTGTGTTGGTGTGGTGGTGGTGGTGGTGGTGGTGGTGGTTTGTGTTCTTCCGAAAAGGGAAAAAAAGAATCCTAAACTCCAAAAACTCACATAGTAAATAGGTGGTTTACTCAAGAGGACAATCGAAGAATAATATCATAACCATGCTAAAATTGACGGACACCGCAATTTATATGTATATGGCAACTTTTGCTTGTCTTTTATTTCAAACTAGTTCTATCTAGTAAATGCGGATGAGATTATTATTTATTAAGTCTGTTACGTGTATAAATTTATTACATAGATTTGAATACAAATGTATTTAAAATCTTCTGATCTACCTGAACTTTTAGAATTCCAAATGCATCGATCAATTTTATAATTATCTCTGTCAGGAATCTGTGAACTAAAATGTAAAATCACTCATTTGAAATCTTTCATATACCTTATGAACCCACCAAATGCTTTGTTTGGTATCTACTCTTGTGTTCTTTAAGTAATTTTTTTTTCAAAAAAAAAATTAACTTATTAAACCAAACTAGAGCACTGGGATCAAAACCAACATAAATCAACCATGACCCTTAACAAAAAGAGAAAGTGCAACTTCCCATTGATTAAGACAGAAAACCAGACGTATAAATGAATGAGAGCCTTCTACACTAAGACAAGAATATTCCATTTGTCTTGCTTACTGGCTAGCTAATCTTAATTAGCCACATAATTATTGTTACTTTAGGGGGGTAATTAATTAGGTGCTTATGTAATTCCAATTGCAGAAAACGATTAAAAAGCAAGTTAAAGCCAACTGGGCTGGTCAACGTAAAAAAAAACAGCTGGAATAGTGGTATCCTCATCCCAATTAATTAAATAATCGTAAGTTTTCAACTATAGACCACAAAAAATAAAATCAGCCAAACACTCCCATCAGGCATTTAAACCTTAAAGATCCATATATATATATATTTATTTCGAAGTTCACGTATACATATATAATATCTGGCATATCATGAACATATGCTGATCATCATATAAATCATCAAAAAAACATGTAATACCCATCACACCTCGAATTGTTCAAGCTGAACATCCTTTGCCTTCAAAGGAACATAATCTCCCAGATAAACCTCGAGGTGATCGGACAGCGTTGACTTGTCGATATTCTCATGGTGATAAGATTTACACACGAAGTAGATAACTGTTTGGATGACAAGTCCGAATAGTACCAATTTGAAGAGCAACAACAGAGACAGCAGACCGAACCCTGCCCTGCCCACCATGCCTAATGACCTATTATGCACAACCAGGCTCGAAAAAAGTATCTGTATCCCCACCATGGTGGAATTCAACTTGAAGAAGATAACTATGGCGATCAACATCTTCCCTTTTATCAAGTTTTGGCTCTTGATCATGGCTTGAAACCCCTTAATATCTTCCAACACCGATACGACGCTCGCCAACTGCCAGATGATTGTCATGTATACAAAACCTACTCCGTACAAGATGAAGATGGCGATTAAAAAAACTGGACCAACTATGTTGACATCCGAGAGGGTGAAAACCCATAGAATTAGGACTATGCCCGTGGCGAAGTTGTAGAGGAAGACGGCTAAAAAAGTGCAGAGAAAAGTCACCATGAGTCGTTTCCAGACTTTTGGAACGACACTCATGACTTTTTTAAAGGTCACATCGCGGCCAGTGTAGATGCTGGCTATGGTGAAGACCACGGCGGAGGTGGAGAGGAGAGAGAAGATGAGTAGGAAGGTGAAGTAGACGAACTTGAGGAGCCAGAAAATTGCCCATTCTGAGGATATGAGGTCGGAAAGCTTCTCGTATTGTTTCGTGTTATGTGGCGTGTAGTCCCTTTCGACCTCGGTGTAGAGGATTTTGGAGACGATGAAATCGGATACCTCGATGTGGGCGAGGAAGATGAAGGAGAGGGGGAGGATTAAAGCTAAGGTTATTTGGCTGAAGATTTTTCTGAAGGAGATGATGATCTTGTAGGACTCTTGGTAGATGCCGAAGAAGCCTAGGAATTGCATTTCTTCTTGTTCTCTGTCCATGGTGATTTGGTTTGACGAGAGGCGAGGAAGCAGAAGAAAGGGAGATGAAATTGGGGAGGGAAGGATGAGTTCTCAGGAGGAATATATTTGCATTCAAGGAGATTTTTATGGACTATTGTTTACCGAATTACCCTTGGTTTTCAATGAAACTACCAAGTCAACGACTCCTCCTCGTTGGTTGGTTGTTTTAAAACTCTTTTTTCTTTAATTTAGTACTAATTCTTTAGTTTTTCGGACAAAGAAACAAAGAATTGACGTTTCATTTTACTAATTAATTCTTTTTTCTAAACTAAAGCTTTTTGTTTTGAGTTTATTTTTTAATCTTCCATCTCAATGGTGTGGTGGTGAGTAATTATTTAATGATCTTCAAACACCGCCACTTAGTATTTTAATATTATTTTTCACTATACATTTATGTGAGTTTTGAATTAAAAAAATCAAGTATTTTGAGCCAACATTAAAGAAAAGTATTGAAACACAACGTGACGATCTCTTGAGAATAATTTTTTTTTTTAGTTTTTTAAATATACTATATAGTATGTATCAATCTTTTTCCATTAATTTTTCTTTTCCCAAGTGATTCCAAATAACATATATAATGTTGTTTATGTTTAATCAAAGTATGCGTACTGGAACATCCTGATTTATGAAAAGAATAGAAATGTTGAGGATAGAATTACAAACAAACCGAGCCATTTGTGAGCTTAGCTCGACTCAGCTAGAGCGTGGTTGGTTTAATTAACAAGCCGAACTTGAGTTTTAGACTCGTTTCGTAAACGAGTCAAACTTGATTCTCAAATGCTCGGCTCGACTCATAAAAGCTTGGCTTATTTTAGAGGTTTGTCTCGTTTAAAGAAATTTATTAAGTAAATGAGCTTATTTCGGCTCGGTTTGTTTGCAAACAAGCCGAATACGAGCTCGAATGTTAGGCTCATTTAGTTCAAACACTTTAAGAATTGGCTGAGCTCAGGTCGACTCATTTGCAATCCTAGTTGAGGAAAAAAGTGGGCACTTAGGAATTTTTTTTCGAAAATATATTTGAATTTAAAATTAAAGGTTAAAATTCATTGGGATTTGAAAGGTTACAAAATCATAAAAATCTAGTCTATTCATTTTGAATTCAGAAATTTTTTCGAGGAATTTTTCTGAAATCAAAGACTTTCTCATGAAAAAAAGGGCATAATCGTAGTTAGTCAAACGTGCTGGGGGGTTTTGGAGAAATCATAAGGACGGCAACGACCGGGTCTTTGGTCGTATCACGCGGAGTCGAAGTTTCTGAGGAAGTTCTAAGTGGACCGGTCTTTTTCCTAAGTCGCCGTTTCCACACGGTAGTCCTTTGAACTTGTTAGTAATATCCTGGCGGCCCAATTACAAAAATACCCTTATATATCTGTACATATTCTAACATCGAATCGATTAATAATCTATGAAAAATGAAAAAGCTCAACTCTCTTGGACCAATCAAGATCCTCACCAACTCGATCCATTGGGTAGGTAGAATACATTAAATAAAATACGAAACTTATCAAGTATACAAGGCCCCACAAATTATATTTCTAGAGAATATGGGGTGAAGTAATACACATATAATTCTCCACAATATTCATTACAACGCAATATTACTAAGCGTATTATACGTACTTATTATGATGTTATTAATAATATTAAATTTATTTTGTGATTTTAATTTAGCTATTAGTATATTGCATTGTAATATAAATTGGTTACGACTATGTAATATTTTTTTAAAAAATACGTATATATTATATCTAGAAATTTATAGAAGTTAATTAGCTTAAAAAAATAGAATGTTTAACTGAATAAAGAGAGAGAGAGAGAAGGGGAGAGGAAGATAAGTGTTGAGCATTAATGTTAGTTTTTTAAAAATTGTGAAACTAATAAATACTAGTTAATTAACATTATTGTGTAATTTTTTGTAATGAATCTTAGTTGCTAGATCAAATCAATTATGTTCATTCTTATGAAAATATGTTTAGGGGGTGTTTGGGAGCCTATTTTTCAACTTTTCATTTTTGACTTTTTGGTATTTTGGCTTTTTGGATTATGGTCAGAATGAGTTTTAAATTTGATAGGAGTGTTTGGGAGAATTGTGTGAATGTATTTTGCAGAAGTAGTAGTGTTTGGGAGAAGAATGATAAAAATGAGTTATGAATTATTTTTTACCAATTTACCCTTGGTGAAAATAAAGACTTATTTTTTTAAACAAGTTAAAATTGTCCGTACTTTGTTAGATCTACACAAGCTTTGTGCCATAAAGAAGGTAGGTTTTCAACTCGGACCACTGGGTTGTTTGCCATACGTAATAAACAAGGTCAAACCAACAAAGGATGGAAATTCAGACGAAAGGAAGCTTTATCTTTTCTTTGACGAAATTCAGATTGGGGGGCTTACAAAGTTGTGGCAAACCAAAGCCTCAATAGTACTACTTCAGGCAACATTTGTTCTCCATTTGGCATCAACCACTTACATTCTAGTGCAAATTACCGTGCTACCAGGTGGCCTCTTTACTTTGCAACTACAAAAGAAGCAGAACCCTAAACAATACAACACTGAACGATTGCTTTTGCAGGTGTCCCTCTTCTCTGGTTCGTGAATAATGTGGAACAGGAGTCGTGATAGATCTGAAAGATTCGAACAGGACCAGCTACACCGAAGCTGATGAACAACAGCTGGCAATCGCAGGACCCTCTCTTCTTTCGCTGGTTTTTTCTTCGTCTGTGGGAACAGGAGTAGCAATCAGACGATTCGAACAGGAGTAGCTACACAGCAGTTGCCAATCGTAGGACCCTCTCTTCTTTCGCTGATTTTTTTCGTGTGTGGGAACAGGAGCAGCAATGGAGGGTAGTTACGGGAGGGATGTTTGCATTTAGGGATAATGGAAAACGAGAATCCGAAAAGGAAGCTCAGACCTCCTTCTCATTTTTGGCTCCCAATGTCAAAAACGGCGAATGAGTTTTCCAGAACGGGTTATCATAATGTGGCGCCCAAACACTTAAAAACCAAAAACTAAAACTAAAAACCTTGATAAGTAGGCGCCCAAACAGGCTCTTAGTGAAGTCTACGCGGTCTTGATTTGTAATATGAATAACACTAAAATAAAATAAAAAACAGCTAGCGTAGTGCGGAATCAGAATTCAGATGGAGGAGTGATACATTCAGTAAACCTCCACTCTAGTTGTGTTTAAAATTGACATAAAAGAATTAAGTGTAAAGTCATGTAGTTGGATTTTTTGCCGTAAGCTTTATTTTTATTACAGAAATTAAAAGTTTAACTCAACTTTCGTGCTGTTTTTAAATAATATTTTCAGTGAAAACTTATCAAATATTTTTTTTTTAATGATTCAAGACGATCATTTTTGAACTGTAATTTCTAAATTATTTACGTAAAAAATCAACTTTTTCAGATATCAAATAAATAACTAATCGAATTATATTAAGGTAAAATAATCTTTTTTATGGTAAACTCGGGCTTGGAGCGGTGTGCCCCACCGCCCTCCAATAGCTCCACACTTGTGGTTGTTCAGTCGTTAATTTTAAATCTCAACCTAGTCGGTGGTGGGCGTAATTTTGCTTAATTAAACATTTGATTATAAAAAATAATATAAAAGCTGCAAAAAAAAGCTTTTTTTTTCTTTCCTTGAGTTATGTTGCATAAGAGTTACATCCTACAAAGAAAGAACTATCAACTTTTGATGAGTCCAGTGCGACAAGCAATAGATTTTTTTGTAAACTATGCACAATAGAACTTTCAAGCTCGTAATTCTTATGCCCAAAATTGAAACCACGCATAAAAAAGTATACACTTTGACCGTGATAAAGTTTACACCAAGGGTGTTTTAGTACTTGTGACAGACTTATCGCAGGGTTGTATATTATTTGACATCTTGTAATTTTTGTACCATAAAAAAATGACAAAATCTATTTGACGAAATGTACAAAAATTTAAAAATGTCAAATAATATCGACCGTGTCAAATACAACCATAGCGCAAATTTTGTCACAAAGTATATACAAAACTTGATTTGTTAAATTGTTTTTGTCTCCCTTTTTTTTTTGCATTTGTTATTTTTATTTTAAAATTTTATGAATTATTAATCCATCTTGAGGAAAGAAATCTAGAAATTATAAATTATGTTCAAAGTTAAATTTTTTTTACTAAAAACGAAAAATAAGCAAAAACATATTACGGTTTTAGATTATTTGTCTTTTTTGAAATTTTTTAAATTTAATTTATCATTTATAATTTTTTTGAAACTTCTCATCGAGACGAAATAATAATTCACAAAAAGTTGACGAAATACAAAAAATTGTAAATTTTTTTAGATAAGGACAAAAAATAATCTAATAAAAAGGTTAGGTCAAACTCAGTGCAAACTTTGTCAATATCGATAAATCAATATTATCTATTAATTTGTAATTTTTGTACAGTTTTTCATCAAATTTTTGTGTTCTTTCATTCATCTCGACGGAAAGAATTAGAAAAGCATAAAAAAGTACACCGGAATTTAAACAAGTCTAGATGAGACGACGGTAAAGACCAAAAAAATAGTGAAATTTGTATTGTTTTTAGAACTTCATTTTTAGTGAGTTTTTTATTATATTTTTTTATACTTTTTAGATTACCGCACATCTGTTTAAAAAGTCAACAAGACAGTAATAGTAATATTAAAAAAATCATCAGAAGAACATCCAAATGTGGACTTCATAATCTCAAACTACTAATTAATTAATATCCTCATTAATTATTATGCAGATAGGCGACATTGAATATCCTGGTTTTAGAGTAGGATAAGTCTATTAACACATCAAGTTGTACATTAAAATGTATATTATGCTTACGTCACATATTATTATAAGACAATAATAAATACCACATAGACATGATATGCAACGTGATGTGTTAATAATATTATTTTTTAGACTATTACCTTCGTCATCACACAGCCATTTGTTGCAAAGAATGTCTCTTTCCACAACGGATACATCCCCAAGATTGCGTTCTGAGCAATTAAAATATGCAAATGGTAAATGGTGTCATGGGGCACAAGTTAACAAGTTAATTTGTATTTAATGGGATCTTTTATAACATTTTATTAAAAATTATAATATTTTGAACGGTAAAAATATTCATGACTTTTTACATTCTTGGGATAACTTTTTAACTTCATGAAAGTAAAAAAAAGAAAATTACTTACTTGCCACAAAAATAACTGCCAAACTTTTATTCTCTCCAAACTTTTCCTTGTTCAAATAATGTCGATATTCAGCAAAAAAATAGAGTCATGACACAAGCCTTGACGGTTTGAAAAAAGTACTCGCCTCAATGGACCACACCCCCCCCCCCCCCCCCCCCCAACAGAGAGTGCTAAGCTGAGCCACTTACATATTGTTGCGTTATATCCTGAGCTACATGGATTTCATCGCCCCACCAAGAAACCACCTGAGACCGAGGATGGTGCCAACATTCAAGTAGGAATCCCAATCAAATTTTTGAGATTTACCAAGTAGGTGTCTATTGCCAGCCACCCCCGATTACTCTCTTCTTCTTCTTCTAAATCCTCTGAATTTTCCAGTAGCCTTGATATGCTAAAAGTAAGATCGCCAATGTTCTGGTTAGACTTTGAAGAGAAAATGGAGAAAGCGCTTACAAAGCTTAGTGACTTCCTATCCATTTTACAGCGAAAATTCGAGTCCAAATTCAAAAGTAAACCCTCAACCGACCAACCCTTAAACACCCTTCCCGCGTGAAACCTGACTCTCCCTCCACAATCGGTCAAAATTGACCGGTAGGTGAAAGGAACAACCCAACGGATGTCCCTCCATCCCAAAAGAGGAGGAGAGTGGTAGGCAAGGGTCCTGTCGAACAGACTACGACGACGGCCACTGCTGTCGAGACTGCCAACTTTTGGATGCCAAGGATTGGCCCGAGGGACTAGGCCATTATTGATGGGGACTTTGTAAAAAATGCCAAGGTCACTATCGATCTATCCACGACCGTTGCAACTTGATCTTTCAGCGTCATCCTCAGTTCTTTCTTTTCAGCCAACTTCTCAATTGAATGGCTGGTCAGCCTACGAGACTGCGAGACCTTGTGATCCAACATGGCAAGAGTATGAACGGTCTGCAAATAAAGAACAGCCGAGACAAGAGTTAAATATAAATAGCTATAAATACGACTTATGACGAATGAACTAAAACTATAAATAGCTTACTGAAAGGACAGACTTCGTGGCCGAGTGGTACAATGGCTTCATTTCTTTCGACAACACTTCGATATTTTTCAGCACACAGGCCGTATGAGCAAGAACCCCAGCCATGACACGCTCTTTGATGGTGTCAGCCTTCGTCAGCGGCCTTCCACCGATCTTGAAAATTGGCTCCCAAGGGCAAAGCTCCTCCTGCTCCTTAACCTCTTCAAGGGCCCACTTGGTCAAGTTTGTGGTGTGCGTCGGAGAGGAAGAGGCGGGAACCTCCTCCACTTCTCCTTCCACCTGAGTCCTTTTGCTAGGACAAGGTGGGATAGCCGAAGGGGTGGCAGACTAAGAGCAACCGGGAGACGATGGTGGCAACTGAATGACGGGAGGGGTTGGAGCGGCGAGTGACGCAACAATAAATCGAGGCTGGCACTAACGATTAGCAACATGTTTATCTTGTTTGGCTCGAAATCTGGGACAGTGTCCGAATGGTTTATGTATGATTCAAATCGACCTTTGTGCTGGCCAATTAAGCACGACGATCCTAGGGCATATGCTTGTAATGAGGCTCAAAATTGAGGATGTTGGCGACTTCATGGTTAGCCACCAAAACACAAAATGCACGTCGACAACGAGACGGATCTAACTTGTCGGCAAAAGTTGGAACAACGTCAGGATCTGTAAACAAGTTAAGACACATAAAAAACAAATATATCCTAGGGAATAGACATAAATGAAAAAAGAATAAGTGGCAGATTAGGACTCCCCCAGTTCACCCAGGTAGCGAGGAACGGGGGACTTTCTATCTTCGTAAAGGCTGAACTCAAACTTGTCCTTGACGGCCACGATGACGTTGGCATGATTATCGGAGTCCGAGAAACCTAGCACTAATGGGTCGTATCATGGATGACTCATAAGATGGTGACAGCCAGACTTGGTGTTCTAATTACTAGCATAGTACAGTCCAAAAGATATTGCAAAATTGGAGTTCCAGTTTATATAGTTGACCTAAGTCCTAGTAGAACCGCTAAATGGTGATTCAACATAGATTCTACATCTTGAAACCAAGCCAATTTTGGAGCATGATTGCCATCAAAGGCAGATGGATGTAGTCTGGTCGAGGCTCGAGCGTAGGGCCTTTTAGCTCTAAAGTGAGGATCACGTCGTCCGAAATATCATGTTGGTTCCAACGTAAGAACCGAAGATATCTCGATAACTATTCTTCGGTCATCTGGGCGCCTAGATAGACCTAACACGGGTATATGTGGGGAAGGTCAAGAACACTAATGACACTAACATTTGACCTCTCTATTGAAGCGTTACTCTTACAGTACTGAGGATGAGACTAATGTGATGGGGTCATCAAACAAGCACATTTACATGATATGCTCATCAAAATAGTGTGATGGGATGGATAATAGGACACTATTCATATGAAAATGGTGGCTGGAAGAAGATTAACCAGGATCAATGTTTCGTAGGGAGTGAACCAAATCCCAAACGTGGAGCAAAAGGATGCAACAAAGGAATTTTAAGCAGAAAAAGATCAAAATGTTACTTGAAATCAAACACTGGTTGTGGTGATATGAAGATTCCAGTGAAACTCTCAAGCAGCAATGGAAAAGGAAGAGGTGCAAAAGAGGAAGAGACACAGAAGAAGGAAAATGGTTTTTCTTCTTCCACAGTGCTTATATACGTTCAAATAGAACATCAAAAGGCACGCGGAAAACGAAACGACTCAAATTGTGAGCCGTCTGATGGGCGACGCGTGGAATCATCTTATGATGGGTGCAATTAATGCCTCTGAGACGACACGTGCGAAGTCAAAATGACGACGTGACACATGCCCAATCGGATGACGCAACGTCGAAAGTATATTGCAGCTTTATCAATTCGACCAATCATGTCAACTGATCGTCTGTTGAGTCGACGCCCAATTGAGGGGCTTTTATAGTGGGCTGAAATGTCGAATCAAATAGTATGTCAAGCAAGATAAATGGTCTAGGCCCAAGAACACTATAAAATATGTCCGTAGTGTAGGGTTTCAGTCGACATATTGCCGAACGGGACTAGGCCAAAACTACGAATCATCCAGAGTGATTGAATAAAGACAGGGGTTTAGCCTGGCAGTATTGTGCGCCGTGTCAGCCGATGCATTATCGAACTGCCAGGCGATGATTGTTGCTCTGCCCACTGAGATTGCTGAACGCATTGTGCGGGCTCTGGCTGACATGTGGCCAAATGCCCCATCAATTGGACATTTGGGAGACCGGCATACTAACGTTGTCGTGCCAAACAGACTATCTCATGTTCGATTAAGGCGGTGAGAACCTTCTGGAATCAAGCTGTGTTCCAAATAGAAAATTCTGAAGTAGGTAAGTCCTATATTTGAAAACACAGGGTAAAGAAATGATCTTTGATTAAGGAAACCCTTGTGTTGCAAGGTAAGAGCCAGATTTTATAATGCGCAATTAGGGAGGGAATCCTAAGATTTAGTTACCAAAATATGATATCCGATGACTTATAAATACGAGATTAATGGCCATAAATCAGGTACGTTATCATTTCTTGTGTAATTACTATTGCGCTTCGATATTGCAAGTTCTGACTTTAGCATCAGAGTGGCCTTACATTGGAAACAACCAGTTGGCACTAATTGGTTGTTCCTTGTGCAGGCAATTGGTGCATTCAGATTGGAGAATATTCGCAACCCCCACAATAAGGTTCAAAGAAAGGGTGAGTCATTGATAAAGAATCGATTCCAAACCACAATTCTAGCAAATGGCAGGCCTTTGCTTTTATTTTAGTTAATAAAACCTGCTAGTTATTATGAACTTAAATAAAAAAGACGGAAAAGCTCAATCATAGTCAAAATCAGAGTTTGATCCTGACTCATAAAGAATGCTACCTATATGCTTAACACATGCAAGTCGAACATTGTTTCGAGGAGTTCGGCAGAAAGATAAGAGGCTCTTAGCTAAAGATAGCTTGTCTCGCCCAGAAGGTGAGAAGACAATTTTATCCCACGGGATTGAATTAGGGATCGAGTCGTTCTTGATAATTGAACTCGTTTATATGTACCGCTTGATTAGAAAATAAAACAAAAAATGGATACGTGCAGAGAGGTACGATTGAGTTTATCTAAAACAAAAATGCTAAAGACACACTATTTTTACACATCACTTTCACACATCACTCAAAACTATGTAGTTTTGTGTTGAAAAAAAATCATATTTGTTTTTGACCCATATCGCTAAAAACATATTTGGGTATTCCTTAACATAAAACGACGTAGTTTTAAGTGATGTGTAAAAGTGATGTGTTAAAATGATGTGTATGTAGCACTCTTGTATCTAAAATAAGGGGTAAAAGATAAGTGATGAAATCCACTAGGAATATTTTCTAAGGAGCACCAGTACATAGGACTACTAATTAAAAACCTCTTTTTAGAAAGAAACAAATATCACACCGAATAAAATTATCGTAATGAAATATTGTGTTTGACAAACAGAATTAATTAATTACAGAAAAATGATTAGGTGATCGATGACAATTTTAGGTCCAATGTGAAAGTAAAATGTTTATTACAGAACTCATTTCAAATAAATTTATACAATGTGTTCATCAACGTCAAATTTAATTTTTACAGCGCAAAATGACGATTGCTTGAAAAAGTCATCTACAAGTAAAAAAATAGTTATCATATTTCTTTATAGTCATTAATCAAAAGTTAGAACGATTAGCACGTCTCTTCTTCTCTCGCAATATCTCGTTTGGCTCACAAGGTCGTACTGGGTCATGTTTTAGCTACCAGAGTTTCATTCTTCATCCCATGTCAGTAAATTAAAATCTCATCCCTACTTGAGATTGAATCAATCGACAAGTGTGAATGAAGATCTTAGTGAATCATATAAAATAAAAAAAGCTTTAGATAGTTGATATATCTCTCTTTCAATGACATCACAAATTCAATAAAAAAAGCTTTAGATATTTGGTGACCTTAATTTGTGTACGATTTTTGTGGTTATAAAAACAGAGTAAAATCAATCTCAACTAAATCGAATTATACAATGATATCCATGAAGATTGTGGGAATGATAAAAAAATATAAGTTTATTAAAGCAAAATTTATTTAAAAGCTTGGCTTGGCCCTTTGTTTCATACAACTTTTGCGAGTGACCGAGCTCGCACTTGTAATACTGGATTGCCACAAGAATGTGCACGTTGCCGCTACCTTTCGTCCGACCAACCTGGGTTGGTTCAATAAAAATAAAATGGAATTGGCCCAAGGTTTATTTAATTCTATTTGGGCTTGACCCAAATTGTTTTGCTGTTTTTATTTGATCCGCATGGGGCTTGGGCCCGAACAAATTAATTGTTTATAGATCTTCTAGAAGGAAGAGAAAAAACTATAAAAAGTTTTTATCTCAATAGTTGTGACTGTTCGAGTTAAGTAGCTCTCTGGTGCATGGCACTTCGAATAGCCACCATGTTCCTCCTATAAGTCACTTCTTCACCTATAAATAGGGCGGCATTACAGATATTTTTTCCATCCAAAATATTCATAGCATTCATATACATTCAAGTAATTTTATTTTTGAATTTTCTTTTAAGAGGTCAACACAATTTCGGTTCACTTGTCAGGTAGAATGAAGTGTGATTTCTACCATTCATAAATATTGTTGTATCCTGGAAAATATTCGTCCAAATAACTCGTCGGCACTCTTGTGAAGAAAAATTTTACTTTAAAGACATAGTATCAAATACTAACCTCGATTTCCTCGACAGACAACTTTCGTAACTATGAGTCAAGGAATTACACCTTTTCATTCCCTTCTTGTGTTGTTTTACTTTGAAAACGTTTCAAAACAGTGACTCAACAGACAACTTTCCTAAATACCAATTAAAGGATTACGCCTTTTAATATATTAGAGATAGAGATTTGTTAATTCCTAGGATAGTTGGTGTGAATACATAAGCAATTTATTTATAAATTACTTTGTATCCTACTGTTTCTGCTTTGTAAGGGAAAAACACTCAAATTATTATTTGATGTTAAATTGACAATTTTAAATGTATACCGTGAATTTTTATCGTTTTAGAATCTATTATCACAAAATTTATATTCTTTTTGTATTGATTTTTCCTTAATAGAAAAATAACTACTGAAAAAGGAAATCAAAATTTGGTTCAAGCTTCGATTCAAACCTCGACAATTGTAACTGCACAAGTTACCATCAATGTACCTATCAGTCATGCGAAAAAGTCAAATTTTTTTTAGTGAAACTAATTTTAAAAGATGGCAACAAAAAAATATTTTTCTGTCTTATGGCCTTACAACTGGCTAGGTTCCTCAATGAGAGTTGTTCATCAGCCCCGGAGAACAAGACGGACTTTTAATCTGCTGCTACTATTGAGACATGGGCAAATGCTGACTTTTTGTGCATGAACTACATCATCAATGGACTAGACAATATGTTATACAACGTGTATTATATAGTCAAGCTTGCTAAAGAACTCTGAATTTCTTTACACAATAAGTATGAAAGAGAAGATGTCAGAATGAAGAAGTTCATTGCCGACAGGTTCCTGGATTACAAAATGGTGGATTCAAAGTCTGTGATGAGTTAGGTTCAAGAATTTCAGATTATTCTGTATGAGATTCATGTAAAAGGGATGATTTTGAGCGAATCATTCCAAGTGACATTTATAATTTGGAAATTACTGCCACTGGAAAGATTATAAAAACTATCCCAAGCATAAATGCAAGAACATGAACCTAGAAGATCTAGATGTCCGATTAAGGATTGAGGAAGATAATCTCAACTCTGAGAAAATGGTGGGCTATTAATTTTTTGCCAAGGCAAATGTGGTGGAATAAGGCAAGAAGGCTTGGAGTAACAAGAAAAGAAAGAAGTCTGACAATGGTTCGCATCTAGGCTCCAAAGGTGGTGTCAACCAAAAGCCGAAGTTCGATGGGAAATGGTTTGTATGCGACAAACATTGACATCAAGCAATGGTGTCTTGTACTGCTTTTTGGGTGATGCCATGCTGACGTCCTTCAAGACTAAGGCGTCAAAACTTCAAGCCAATGAACTTGCTCTGAGTTTACCTGGCTTTCACAGCTTTCACGTAACATTTTTTCGCAACAATCTCATCCCCAAGAATCTCCTCATGACCTCAGGCGCAAATATACCAAGTAACTTGGCAGTAGGTTGAAGTTACCCCTTCATCTGATGGAGCCACATCTAGCTAACAATGGTATTGTAGGGGCTCGGTACATCGACAATCACAAACTCATATTGAACAGTCACTAATCCTGGTCAGACCGGTAATGAGATATTCTTGATCGGCCAGATCGAAGTACCATTAAACCCGACCAAGGGACCTTTCGTCGGTTGGGGGTCTTTCTTGGACAGGCTAAGATGTTTGAACTTTGAAGAGTGAATATAGCTTACCTCGGCCGAGCTCCCCTAGTCAACAAAAATAAGGCAAATGTTGCACAAGCTGACTCGCAAGGTGATGTTTGTGCGGGTGGTATATCTACTAAAGGATCTTTGTCAGAGAAAGTAATGAACCCGATCATTGCTGATTCGATCTGTTGCCGCTTCGGTGCATAATCAACACTCGTCACCTACTTTGCAGCAATGGCTCGGTGCAACTCGGCTCAGAGGTACTCTTCGACAGCGGCATTAACCAAGCCACGAATGACATTTATGGTTCACACCTCCTCAAAGCCCTCTTACTTATTTTCCCGAGGTGGCCTAATAATAGTCTTCTCAGCATCAATAAACTCCTTAAAGTGACCATCGACCACCAACTTTTTAACATAATCCTTGTACGGCTTGTATATGGTAATGAGGTGCTCTTTCTCTCTATAGTAGGAGCATCCAATCCTATAATTCTTCAACTTTTGATAGCTTGAAGCATTCAAGGACAATCTAAAGTACGACTCGTTCCTAATTTTGCAAAGAAGGACGTAGATTGGGAGCTTGAAGACAATCATGATCACTACAAACTCGTATGGTCGGGGGCCTTTCTTCTTTCCTGCACAAACGACATTTATCCCCTTATTTTCGCCTTCACTTGGCTTCAGTACTGCCTACTCAAATTGCCTCCTTTCCTTCCTAGCCTCTTCCAGCCGATAGTGTTTGTCAATCCAGCTCATCAAGTCATCTATGTTTGATGGGTTGGACAACATCAGATCCTTAACATTTTGACTCATTCGGTCCAAACCCCACTTAAGGAACGTGACGACAATGGTCGAACCACACCTCCTGGAGCTGATTGTACAACTCCCAATACTGAGTTGCATATTACCAAAGCATTTTGTTGGCTTAGTTATGAAGATAGAGCAAAGAGTCAACCTTCTTCTTCTGTCGTGTTCTTTAATGAATCGAGCCAAAAATGCAATTGACAACTCCTTTCAAAAGGAAGTAGAAGTAGTCAACAGTTTGTCAAACCAAATGAAGTTGAGCTCTCCTAGGCTGAAGGGAAAAACCTTACACATTAATGCGTCATTTGTGTTGTATAAGGACATCATCTAGCAGCAATTGACTAGGTGAGTATACGCATATTTCTTTGGGTCATATTTTGAGAATTTTGACAGGTTAAACCACCATGACAGTTTCACTGACTCAATCTCCCTAGAGAAAAGGGAGGAAATGAGATGGGCATGAATGATGTTGGAGTGAGACCTCATCGGCCAAGCCACCTCCTCGGCCAATCTCTTTCACTTGTGCTCTAGCTTCCCTTGAAGATCAGCTTGGGGCTCGGGGTGCTCATGCCAGGGGGATTGTTCTTGACACTTCTCTGACCAAGGAGATCTCTTTTCGCATCTATGGCGGTCATCATGCCGATCGTCGCGGTGCCTGTAATGGTCATCTTTTTAAGGTCAATCGAGCTGACTCTCGTGTGTAGTCATTCTATCATTGGGCAAACCACGAATGTAAATGAAGAAAGAGCTGTCGACTAAGGGCTCCCTGATCCGTTGATGGGTGTTCACAAAGCTTGTTGTGATGACACCATCAAACGCGGGGCTACACTCTTTGCGGAGCCTACCCATACTTCCTTATCGAAGTCCAACGTCACTAGGTTCCCATAATTGTCCTTTGTAGAAATCCTTACATGCTTGGCATGGTGGTCCCCCCCCCCCCCCCCCCCCCCCGGCCTCCTCTCCTTTCCCAGAGCAAGATCATCCACTTGAGCATCGAGAACAGACCTCTATCGGTAACTTTGTGACCTCCTCTAGAATGGACAGAAGGAGCTAATCCTTTACATTGATTCTAATTTCAAGGCACTCGACGTGGGCACAAAAGTGATGGTCTATGGTGGTTTCGTTAAGAGAAGAGAATTGTCTTGTGAACCACTAGCCAAGTGTTAAGGGTCCACAATGGTCTTCTCAAGTGCACCGCCAGTCCGACCCAGATAATCGCTAGTTGATGACATCATCTTGTACCGAAGAGAGATTAGTTGAATAATTTAGATGTGAGGGAGGGTGATGAAGATGAAAAGAAAAGCTCCCACTATGATTGCCAAATTATAGAGTCCTTTAATTGAATGCTCATTTGATATGTACTTGACTGAATGCTTCTTTGAATCTTTAGAACTAAAAAGCAAGAATAAGTTAGTGTCGCCTGCCATGTGTAAGTCAAAAAATACTATGATATATACTTAAGTTAGTCGGTAAGTTAGAATGATAATTTGAAAGTTACTAGTTGAGAGAGAGAGAGAGAGAGAGAGAGAGAACTATACTTTTTGCCTCCCGTTACCTTCTATAGTTGGACAAATCTTAGGCTAGCTCCAAGTTAGCATGTGTGGAATATGCTTTCCATGACGTCAGAAATGACTATGGCTACCCCTGACGTCATACATGATGCACCTTACGCCAAGTGCATGCCATGTGTCAAGGCCAAGCCGCTTGGAGGACATGTGAAAGCGAGCGTAGCCACGTTGGCCAGGTCATTAATTCGGGTCTGGTACTGCTTCTATCCAATTCACACAGTGCGCGCCCATCAAACAAGTTGGACGTTGCGCAAAGACCATACAGACTTCTTCGGATTTCGATCCGTTCTACTGGGCTTGCTTGGTCATTAAACTTTTCCCAATTAACGGCCCACATCCGATTCGGACTCAGCCCACTACTTGAACATTTGAGCTGCTATATGCTGTAAGTCTATCGAAAACAAGAAAATGGTTGCTGTAATCTCTCATTTGTAAAGACATGTGGAGTTAGGTTGGATGGTATAGAGAAAACGTATAGGATCAAGAACCAATATGACAAAAACCCTTAAGCCTCCAAGGAAAACGATACCTCTTAGATTGGTTAAACCGATAAGTGCATCTATTGTGTATTGTGCATTCACGTGCCGGGTGGACGAACAAAATCATACTCATGTTATATAACATGTCAAATAGTATGCTGCATGTGATTAAAGTTACATGAGGAGAAAGCTAAATTTTGTCTACTGGAACAACATGAGCATACTGACTTAGGGAGAATCCATATGTAGATTCATTTCGGATTAATTTGGATGGTTTTTTCTATTTTTATTTTTGTTATTCTGTTGTCTTTTTTCGGTTCAGCTCTTCTTAACCGTGCTTTCCCGTAGGCGGGCTCATGTTAAGTTTGATGCCCTTGCTTTCGGCTAGTTCCGTTTTGTACATTAATCTTCCTCTATTACTAATATCTTTCTTCGCTTTTCAAAAAATAAAAGAACAACAGAATACGAATTTGTGCAGACATTAGAGAGACCTGTAACCTTCATATTTTTTAATTTGTATGCTTACCCTTATACTTCCAAGGCCCGTTTGTTTTGTGGATTTGTAAATGATACAGGAGATGAAATCTTGTAGGATTCATAAGTTACATATTCAGCATCACAAGTTGAGACATGATTCCTGTACTGGGGTTACAATTTTCATAGGGTGAGTGGGTCAACTTTAAATTTCCTGAGCAGTAGTGATGCCACTATTTTATACTTTTCGGTATAAAACTTGAGATTTGCATGAGCACAAAACAAAAAATGCATGTTACAAGTTCAATGAAAACAAACATCGAATTTATTTTTCCTCTTCAATATCCCAAAAGATTTTACGTCTCGTACACATTCCGTAAATTTTATATCCCCTCCCTTTATCTCCAACAAACAAACAACCTCCCATATGTTAATACCACTTTTTACTGTTTCTTTGTTGATCTTTTTTTATTTGTTCTGACTCAAAAAATCAGAAAAACAAAAAGCATAACAACATTTATACAAGTCTATATGTATTCACGACAAATTTTAATCAAAATAACCTAAAAATTCTACAGATGCAATTCCTTTCATTTTAGTTATCAAGCCCGTAACATATCAATATAGATTGTGTTAAATTCTTGTTTCACACATCGATTTTTTTTTTCTTAATTGCCACCCTCATGTAGGTTTCTAACAATTCAACCAACTAATATTACTAAATATTTCTTTCAGCCCACGGTTATTTAAAATAGCTCGGTGTTTGAATTAGCTTACGTGCACTTCAATTAATTCTCAACGGCATTCGTATAGCCTTCCTCGTTATCATACTTCTGCTCGACCAATCCCTCAATTAATTAGAGTCGGACCTCCTTCGCAACAGTTTGTTGCCATGCATTTAGGTCCACATCCATGCATCAATATTAGGACAGGAAATAATGCACACTACACAAAATTTGATTCACCAATGAAGGTGAAAATTAAATAAGAGTTTTGTTATCTCAAACCTAGAAAAATAAATAAGAACATATTACCAGTCTCTGCATTCTGCAAGTCATGCCACTCTCTCTAACACATATCTTTATGCCGTGTATACCATAAAGCAGCCTAGAGATCACAATAACAGCTAATTAATTAAATCAATCCCTAAACTTACTTCCCA
Organism: Arctostaphylos glauca; assembly: GCA_019985065.2. NCBI lineage: Eukaryota > Viridiplantae > Streptophyta > Magnoliopsida > Ericales > Ericaceae > Arctostaphylos > Arctostaphylos glauca. The sequence continues at coordinate 12,274,713 of JAHSPW020000006.1, read as the reverse complement.
TTTGATAACTTGCATGCCATTGACATGCATAATAAAATTCAGATGTAAAACTATTAAAATACAAAACATGCATATAAATACATACATACATATATATATTGCTAAGATAAATTATTTGAAACTTGCATCAAGAAGAGATTCCCACACCAAGAAAATCTATGAAGGGAACATCCTTATGCTTGATGGCTTCATCTCCATGCTTTTGCTCATCATGGGTAGCTGCTCTCGTCTTTTCAAATGGGTAGTGGGAATTATCACCACCAAACCTAACCAACTCTTTCTTCATCATCATTCCATTTGTTCCATCACCACCACCAAGCAATTTTGAGAATTCAAATGAACTTGGAACAACCCTCTTGCACTTCTGGAACCCTAGTGGACCAAAATCACGGAACCCTCCGTACGCAGAATCTTTCGGATTGTATCTCCAAAGAGGTTGATTTAAATTATTCGATCTCTCTTTCGTGCAGTGATACGGACTAGGGTTGAAATAATCTCCGCCTTCTCTTCGATATAAATCCGTCTTGGACGAATTTTTGTTAGCCGAATCAGTTGGTCTAGTAAAAGTCCAAGAAGTAGATGAACTTTCTTCATTTGGGGACTGGAATTCGACGAATTTGATACCGTCGAAGATGTTCTTCATCCTAAAGGTCTCGGGGGGATTTGAATTCCTCTGCGGAAAACCATAAGGTGGAAAATTGGAATCACCAAGAGAATAGTGGTAATTCCTTTTACCACATATCTTGGAATTGGATTTTTCTCTTTCCTTTCTTGCCATGATGACATGCCAATGGTTCTTGACGGCATTATCGGTTCGGCCCGGGAAGAGCCTGGATATCAATGCCCACTTGTTTCCATGTATACGATGAGCTGCAAGCAGCCTTTCTTCTTCTTCCTCTGTAAATGGCATTCTGTTGATTCTTGGATCAAGTTGGTTGAACCACCTCAGTCTACAACTCTTTCCTGCATACACAATGAAATTAATCAAAAACCCATATCTTAAAACAAGAATGATATATATATAATATACACACACACACACACGTGAGGGCACACCCATTTTTTGCTGAAGCATATTGATATCATTTTGAATCTAGAACGGTTTCAAATTATCATGAAATGCAACAGATGTTAATTAATATGACTTCATTATCATCGATAGTGACTTATTTTTATTTATTTACAAAACGTGAATACATGAATATACATGCATGCTTGTTTTTTTATATTCATATTTTAGACATTTGAATTGTATCTTGAAACTAACCCAATTTGTTACTTCATGTAGGGAGGAGATGTACATCAACATTAATTACAGGATATTCATGTAATGATTATATTTCTATAGTCTCACATGCTAGAATATTTTTCTAATTTATCTTATTTTCTTTTCTGGTAACCTATTCACTCTTTTAAAATTCCATATATTTATTTTAATAACTAAATTTACGAGTTTTTTGTGCTGTAGAACTAACATCGGAAAATTGGTAAGATGAAATTATGCTCTAATTAATGAGTCCATAGCAAAAATCAATTTTTGGTCATTTTTCGATTTTCTATTTTGTCCTTCCAAAATAAAGAGGCCGAAGACTAGATTGAGTTTTTAAGAGCAGCAGCATTAGAACCGTTCATGTTACCCGTTGCACCTTCTCTCAGTGCATTTCTTCTCTTATTGTTTTGATTTTATATTTTTTAACTTTATTAATAAATAATATTTTCCTTGTTCATGAAATAAACTTTCGATCGTTAGATCGAGAATGATCTAAAATATCTCTTTCACAAACAAACACGAACACATAGGGGAGAGGGAAAGAGAGCTGCAAGTCTAAAAGAGAGAATACATACCTGATCGTCCTTGGAGCTTCTCAGCAATAGAATTCCAGTTCTGAGGACCATATCGTTCGACGAGCCGCCGGAGTTTTTCATCCTCGGCGGGTCTCCAGTGGCCACGGGGACAAGTCCTTGTATCAACATCACTACTCGAGCCACCGCCGCCGCCACCAGTTTGTTCCATGGCCATCAATTATAGATAGGTAGCTAGCTAGGGCGATGGCTGGAAACTCTTGAACATCAAATACAACAGGGAGAAGTCCAAAAGAAGATTTTAAAGGAGGAGAAGAAAATGGGGGAATAAGAAAGTGGTTGGGTTGGTTTTTAGGGTTGTGGATGGGCAGTCACTTTTGTTGGTTTCACACGACACTAACATTTGAGCCTTTTTTTTTTTTTCCCCTCATGTTATGTATTACCACTAACCCCTTCCTTCTTTTCTTATTGGCCCATAATTAACTTCTCTATCAATTTAACCACCTATATTTCTCTCTCTCTCTCTCTCTCTCATGGTATATACCATGTTAAATCACTTCAAGTTACAAGAAGTGTTTTATTTTTTCTATCTTGGAATCAATTAGAGCGATTTGGTGTGAATCTTAGGGTCCATTTGGACTGCGGTATTTATTGTGGTATTTATTGAAATTTTTTTCGTCCTTATTTAAAAAATTTTTGCAATTTTTTGTTTTTCATCAATTTTTTTTGATTTATTGGTTCATCTCGACAAGAACTTTCAGAAAAATTATCAATCATCGGCTAAATTTGAAAAAAATTCAGAAAAGACAAAAATAAATGAAAAAATAGAGTATTTTGTACTTATTCGTCGTCTTTAGTGACTTTTTTTTTAACTTTTGGATATAATTTTATACTCATTAGATTCCTTTCATCAAGACGGACCAATAAACTACAAAACATTGAGATTTAAACAACAAATGCAAAAAAAATGAATAAAGACAAAAATAACAAATAAATAAAAACTATAGCCCAAATGGGGCCTTAGTCGGAATTGGGAAGGGAAATGAGTATGGGGTTCAAAACATCGCCCTAATGCATAAGAGTATGTAGGCCGCAGTCACTTAGACTTATGAACCACGGATACTTTGAAACTAGCCATGTACGCATATCGGATAGTTACCAAATACTGATACGTGTTCGATATGTATTGAATACGGTGTGTTCGTTTGCTTGTTTGGGAAAAAAATTTCCCAAACAAGTTTTTGGAAAAAGTTTTCCAAATATTTTTACTTTTTTCCTAAACAACTTCATCTCTCTATAAAAGAAGAGAAAAGAGACACCTCGAAAATGCTAAAAAAATTTAACTCTCAGATTTTTTCTAAAACACTTATACCAAACAATATCTCAGAGTTTTTTTTCTCAAAAATTGTTTCAGAAACACTCAACCGCACACTTATAATTAAAATTAAATAATTTTAATTTTAGATACATGATGGATATATACTTTAGAGATACGGTGATATACTTTTGAGATACGATGGGGGTAGAAATAAAATTTTATGAAAATATATACACAATAAGTATAAGCTAGGAGCAAAGTGTTACCATGAAGCTGTGATATTCACTCATGCAGGCCAATGGAATGCAATTGAACTTGATAATTGAATGCTGAAGTTGATACAAGAAGAACTTCGTATGAATTATCACTTCTTGTTAATTTGGATTTTTGTTATGCATTGAATGTTTTGTAATATTTTTGGTATCTTTCTTTTTATTTTGAACGACTTTTAAAATTTGACATGTATTAAATGTTTGGTATAATAGTATCAGCAATTCAATTATTCTTCTATTTCTTTTATCACCTTTTTTTGCGTAAATGATCAATAATCGGCGCTGATTTGCCCCTATATTTTTTTATTTTGCTAATTGTAATTCAGACCATTAGGGAGAAATTTTCTGTTCTTACTTTTGACTTCAGATATTGTGGTTTGTATCCTTTTTTTTCTTATGAAATTACATTAAAATAAAATGGTGAGGTACAAGAGAACTCTAGATGGAGAATCCACGTTGGCAAGGTGCCAGTGTAGAGTAGAATCCGATATTGAATTTGACCCGAATCCAAGTATCAACTCTGAATTTGATTAGGTCACCAAGGTCTTCCGGGGATGTGCTTGAATTTTGGAAGATGAGCTTGTTCCTAATCAACCAGATGGACTAGACAGTGGCATATATCGTCACCCACCAAAATGATTTTTCTAGCTTGTTGAAGTTGCGGACAGGAAATCTATCTAACAGTTGTTCAATATCTGAGGGAATAACCCAAAAGACATCCCACCAACATAGGATGCACCAACTTTCAGGTGTTCTTTCAGGGTTTCAAGTGGCATTTGATGCCTTATATGCTTGTAGCCTTGGTATCTTTGTAATCTTGTTCTAAATATAATTTTTATTAAAAATAATTATTAATATATAAGATGCTAATTTTTTAGGCCCTGAGTTATCGACCGGACAAAGACGGAGTGACTCCTCATGTTGCCAACAAGATTTGACCTCAGAATGCCCGGATTTATGGCTCGCTCTGATCTCCACTCAGAGAACCCCTTGGAGTTTTTGTAAAAAATGTTACTAACCATTATATAGTCTAAGAACCGTTTTTTAATTATGAGGGTTTATGTCTACAGTTTATTTATTTATTTATTTATAAATTGACTTCATAAGAATTGATAGCACCATAGAAATTTTAAACTTTAAAATCGAGGAGAAAGCACACTTCTAAATTCAAAGCTTTAACCGTCAGGCCAATCCCTTCGGTTGGATTGTGGCTATATTATATCTCTATAATGATTTTCACTACAACAAAATTGGTGTATAACGACGAAACATTTTCGTCTCAAAAATTACGTTTTTCGTCGCCAAATCATTAGGCGACGAAAATTTCCGTCTCTAATTTTCGTCGCCCATAGTTTCACGCAAAAGGTCATGGCGACGAAAAATACAATTCGTCGCCTAATATATTAATTGGCGACAAAATATTTCGTCGCCAAATGTAGGTATTTAGCGAGAAATTTTTTCGTCGCTGATATTAGTATTCCGCGACGAACTATTTTGTCGCTAACTACGTCATTTGCGAGGAATTTATTTTCGTCGTTAATAGCTAGATTTTGAGACGATTTTTTTCGTCGTTAAATTGATTTCTATTTCAAAACAAATTACCCGGAAATCTTATTATCTTTCCCTTCCTAGGATTCGAACCTTAGACCTCCACCCCACCAATACCTTCTGTACACCCTCTCTGACCACTGCACCAAACACAATATTCAGAAATTATTTACAATATTTAATACTTAACATATGTTTAACATTATTTTTTTAAATATATGTAAATATTATAATCTCTCTCTCTCTCTCTCTTCTCTCTCTCTTTGACTTAATTTTAAATAGATATTAAACATAATAATATTATATATTTTTATCTCTCTCTCCACTCTCTCTCTCTCCCTCTTTTGTCCCTTTATTTCTGTCTCCTATCTTTCTCCCCTTTCTTTCTCTCTCTCTTTTTCTCTCTTTTAGGACATTAAATTAAAATTATTATACCTCATCTCTCTCTCTCTCTCTCTCTCTCTCTCTCTCTCTCTCTCTCTCATCTCTCTTAATTAGATTATTAATTTGAAATTATTACTCTAATTTTTTCTCTATATTTCTCTATTCTTTCCTCTCTCATCTCTCATCTCTCATCTCTCCTCTCTCGTCTCCTCTTTCCTCTCTTCTCTCCCCTCTCTCTTTCTCTCCCTCTCTCAAAATATTAAATTTAAAATTATTACACTATCTCTCATCTTTATTTCTACAGTCTCTTCCTCTTCTTTTTCTTTGTATTTCTCTTTTAGTCTCACTCTATCTTTCTCTCTAGCTCAAAATTCAAAACCTATCTCTTATCTTTTTTTCTTCTTCTCCCTCTCTCTCTCTCTCTAAATCCAAAATGAAAAATGTTAAACCTATCTCTCTCTCCCTCCTCTTAGTAGTTGTACCAATTGAATATGCGCATATCTGTATGTGTGTATATATACGCATATACACATATAGGAGATACATATGTCTATAATACATATATATATATATATGTATGTATATATCTGTATTCCTTATACATACATGTCTACAATACATATAATATATGTGTATATATATATATATACATACATATATATATATATATATAAATGAATATATCTTTTCGTTAGCGACGAAATTATATTTTTCGTCTCAAAATATATTATTTGGCGACGAAATATTATTTTTCTCGCCAAATTTATATATATGGCGAAGAATTATATTTTTCGTCTCCAAATAGGTATTTTGGGCGAGGAAATATTTTTTTCGTCTCCAAATATGTGATTTGGCGACGAAATATTATTTTCCTCACCAAAACTACCTATATTGGAGACGAAAAATATAGTTCGTCGCCAATATATAGATTTGGCGACGAAAAAAATATTTCGTCGCCAAATGACATATTTAGAGACGAAAAATAAAATTTCGTCGCTAACGAAGTATATTTGGCGAGGAAAATAAATTCCTCGCAAATATTTTCAAAAACACGACAAAATATTTTTTTCGTCGCCATATATACCCATTTAGTGACGAAATTAAATTTCGTCTTCCGATTTCGTCGCCATAAATGGTTTTTCTTGTAGTGTTTCCGTTACAAAAATTTGCCGTAGGAAAAGAAAAGGGGTAGTATTCTAATGTGGTACGTACTTGATCCAATTACTTGACGACCTTTCTCACCAAGAAGTTTCACTAGCCCCACACCCAATGTAAAAATATATATGACTCAAAATCACCATTGTTGAATTTTCAGTCATCTATAAGATTGATTGCTTCAAAGTCATATATAGCCACCCACAACCTCAACACACATAATCTATAACCCATTATATTATATATATATAGAGAGAGAGAGAGATATAGAGAGAGAGTGAGCTTCTATTGAGGTATCCCTCATTTTACTAAAATGAGGACCTCCCATTTTCGGATCAAATATTGATGATCGGAACCGTTCAATGTGTTTAAAACACGTTTTTAAGGGTATTCAAGAGAAATTGGCCTAAAATATTACCGGGAAGGGCTTGATCGAAGCAATTTTTTGTAAAACTGTTTCTGTCAGCATTTATGGACAACTGATTAAATCAAGTCTTTTCTGGTATTTTTTTGAGCCGGTTTCTCACGGGTACCCTTAAAAACGTGTTTCAAACACATTAAACGGTTCCGATCATCAATATTTGATCCAGAAATGGGAGGTCTAGGGATCCCTCAATAGAAGCTTACTATATATATATATATATATATATATATATATATATATATATAAAAGTATATGTATATATTTATACATGGAGTGCCGGAATACCTCTTTCAAAAACAAAGAATGGTCTCCTTGGGATAAGCAATTGGCAGACAAAGAGAGGGAGGGAAGTTAATTAAAGTGTTATTTCATTAAAAAAAAAAAATCACAACTCGTTTGACTTATTTTTTTGGATATATCTTATCATTTCAAAACAATATCTTCAACATAGGACTAATAAATAAACAAAATCTTGAGGGATTATTCAAGTGGAGATTGGAATGAGTTGTAAATTCAGACAAGTCAAACTTTGACAACCACGCACATATTCCAATGACGACTCAGCAATAAGTATGACATACCACAAGCTAACGGCTGAATACCTCAAATATAAAAAAATAATAACAAAAATAAATAAATTACAACAATAATCCCTGTAGATTATTTTACGACGACTTCTATTTACGGAGACAATTCACGTTGTGTGTAGTTTGGTGGTCCTAGTTTTAAACGTGTAATTTCTGTTTGAAAAAGCAAAAGTTCAAATTGATGATCTGTTCAAACGAAAGTGTGTCAAATACACTATGTATTGTTGGGCCTATACCGTTTCCATAAATTAATTAGTTACACGATATCAGTCTCTATGATTGCAATGAAAACAACCCCGCAAATACAATGTCAAATATCGTAAAATATTTAATCGAAACATTTCTTACGACCAATTGGTTTTAGGCGAGAGCTAGTGGAAAAATGATCGAACAGGTGGTATCAAACCCAAAAAGTCGAGAGTTCAAATTGCAATAGTGTCATCGTGTGAAGGAGGTATTGTTGGCCCGTAGTGCATCCATGAATTTCATTACACAATACCGTTCCCTGTAACTGTTCTAAAAATAAACTCGCAATGATGAAAATACGATGGATGTCTCCATGGAGATGGCAAGTCAAATACAAATGCTGAAGGATTTTGTATGTGTGTGTGTGTCTGTGTGTGTATATATATAATATAAATATATATATGGGGTTTCTTAACTGACTGATATTTGATAACCCACGAAATCAAACAGCTTGGGTTTGGCATTCAAAATTTATAGTAATATATATATATATGGTTGGAATATATGTGTAGCTTATCCATTAACATCAAACATTAATCAAGCAAACAAGACATCACCAACGTTAGGTGTGATTTCGGTATCTAAGCTAAAACTTTGACCTCTGGATATTGCCTGTCTATCAGCAAAACCGTCTAATCATCATGAGAATATTATGTCGATACACAACTGATTCATGTACTTCTTGTTAAATGCTTAACCAATAACCACCAACTTTTTCTATATCTCTCAACATTTTAGACAGAGATAGCACTTTAATTGTTTATGAATATTTTTGACTTACAATTATTAAGTAGGATTTGATAAAATATAAGACATGTCATAAGTCCATAATATCCCTTTTGTATTTGGTCATAATCATAATACTATAATTAAACAGTTCACTAATGTAAGTCATGGTAGTTCCACATCAACATGCGACATAGCTCTTTTCGTGCACCACGACATTAGAAATCAACTTAATGTAGTCTGTAAGGGAGAAGTAAATTTATAAAGTCCAACGATAATATCTTTCCATAAAGGCAATTCTTGTCATCATTCATTATTCAGATACATTGTATGTACATTATTCATTACAGGAAATTACTAGAAACACTTTATGAGATCTCTCAAAACTGTCAAATAACATAGTCATTATAAAACAATTCATAAAACGTAAGTTACAACTGAATGAGGTATTACTTTTTTTATCAAATAAAAAGTATGTTATAAATAAGGATGAAGCATACAAAGAGGAATTCGCACGTGTTGGCAAGTAGCCAACTAAAGGCGGTAAACGTCCAAAACAACTGCACAACACCTAAGCGAAATTAGGGGATAAAAACAGGTATAAAAAAATACAAGAAGTTCCAGAAGATGATCCACCATTATTTTTTCCAAACCACACTCCTAAATCCCGCCGCGCGGGGGGGGGGATCACCTCTATATGTTTGTGACTGAAGACTGCTTCGTTCATGGCCTTCCAGATCGCCCACATCGTACTAAAAATTGACCATTTCCACATGGCCTTCTCCAATTTGGTCAGAAGCCGACATTGCTTTTCTTCCAGGAGGGATTTGATCGATCTCAGGGCACACCATGAGAGATTCCACAATTGCAGGATGATCCCCCAAATGGCCCAGGACACAAGACACTGGAGGGTGTTGTGGTCGGAGCATTCCTCTTGCAATTCTCATAGAGGGCAAGCCGTCAAAGTCTGATCGGTGCCGTCTAAGATAACTCTATTGCCCAACATAGCTTCGAGGAAAGGATATTGGATCCCATTTTCCAAATGGATAGCTCAACCTTTGAAGGACAAGGGCAAGACCAGATGGAGTTGAGGGTCGCTTCTACTTGAAAGGATGCTAGTTCCCACTGTGCGTATGCCGATTTGACCGAGTACTGATGGTTGAGATCCCAAGCCCACACCAGGTGATCTTCTCTTACTCTTGAAAACTAGAAATTGTTGATGTATGAGACAATAGTGGCCAATTATCCTTTTTTCCCATTCATATAAGCCCTTTCTAAATTGGAGCATGGAGAACTCTGTGTTTTCAGAAGGACACATATCATTAACCGTTGCATTATATTGTAGAGAAATAGTAGAGTCCAGGAAATATGTCTTGTAGGATCCCCTGTTGAAGCTAGTGTTGAGACCAGAATTTTGTATTCTCCCCAGAGCACACCATGAAAATCAGAGCACACCATGAGGTGGGAACCAAAAGTGACAGTTATCCAAAAAGCAAAAGACTTGAATGTATTAAGTCTGGATGAATTGTTGGGGTCACTCATGACCCATGAAATAAACTCGACGGCAACAAAAGAAGATGGAAGCAAGAAATAAAACAATAGTTTTCAAGACATCCACCAATCAAGAAGAAGAAGAGGAAGAATATGAAAGTGAGGAAGAAATTGCCCTTTTAATCAAAAAATTCAACAAGCTAATCAAAAGAGAAAGATATGGCAAGAAACCTCCTAAAAAATTTATTTCAAGGAAGATGACAAAAAAGATCAGATTATATGCTATGAGTGTAAAAATTCAAGACATATCAAGTCAGAATGTCCAAGACCTGCCAAGGAAAGAAAGAGATATAAGAGGAATGACAAAAGCAAAAGTACTATTATAGTGGTTTGGAGAGAAAGTGATGTTGACAGCTCAGACGAGGAATCAAGTGAAAATAAAGTAGCAAACTTATGTTTGACAGCTCAACATGTAGAGAAGAGTTATTTGACACTTGTTCTAGATGCGTCAAATAGGATTGACGCACATGACTACTTATCGTATTCTTTTCTAACTTCGTTAAGCCAAAAGGGATCGATCGTTACATTTGAAAAGATCAAGAGGCACATTGAGATAATTAAAAGATGAAGTGAGTTAAGCGAACTCGAATAATAGATGAAGGAGATTTTATGTAAATTACCCAAAACTATTTGCAGATTTGCTAGGAATATCTACTCTCTTAAGATCGACTTGAGTGAGACCCATCTTCTTGAAAGCTCCAAAAAATTTAAATTCTTTGTAAAAGTGACCTAGTTGACAAGGATTATCTCCGTGTCGAACTTGCCAATCTTCAAGATTATCACTAATGCATCATTGTGAGGCACTTGGACACTCTCAAGATCTTTTTTCGTAAAGGAGATTTTCATGTTTCGGCCTTGCTTCTGTCTTTTTCCTCTTTTGGACGAGCTCTAGGACATGATGATGGTTCCTGACTTTGCAGCTTTGCACTTTGGTCTCCTTCTCCTTGTCAGGTTGGACCATCTTATGAATTTCATAGATGGTGTCTGAGGGCTCTTTGTCCTCCTCAAAGGAGTCAAACCCATTGGTCTGTTTCTTTTCGACACCCTCTTGCCATGTTTGTGAGGTGACCAAATTAAATCTAAGTGATAGCGGCACCTATCACCTTCTGTCTTCTTCTTTCTTCTTCCTTAGTGGCCGTATCATCTTATGGATTAGAGTGTTGAAAGTAATTTTTAGTCCTTTGTAAACCTGGGGGCCAGGCGTTTTGTGTTATCTTTTAGAGAACATCATCACTTTCTTTTTTTTCCTCGGCCTTTTGCTTTTTTTTTTCCCGGCCTCCTTTACCACACTGCTTTTGTGGGCTTAGGAGGGCTCCTATCAATCTCACAGGTGTCCTCCTCCAGTTTAGTGTACTACTCTACTCTTGCCATAAATTCAGCAACTGTCTCCACTTGATTGAGAGTATCGATACGCGTAGCTTCTCATGAGCAGTTAAGCAAACTTAAAAGAGGTCACAGTGTATTTCTCACTACAATCCTTAATCTCGTTGAAAACGGCCCAATAACTGCTTGTGAGTTCTCTGATCATCTCATCATTTCTTCTTCATAGCCATAATAAGAGTGTCAAATTCCTTTGGCTGAGCTCGGTTGGTGAGAAATCGTGCAACAAACTGCTTGACTAACTATCCCCAACTGGTAATGGAATGTGGAGAGAGCTTGTGGTATCAGTTGACGGTAGTTTTTCCTAGGCTAGAGGGAAAGATCCTATAATTTATATCTTTGTTGTCGAGATGCAAGAACATCTCTTGAAGAAATTCCTTGGCATGGCTTAGCGAATCTATCTTTCCGTTACGTAGATAGAACTAGGAGAGTGAATTTTTTTGACAAAGCCACCGCCTCTATTGCTTCTGATAAGGAAGAAGACTCTAGTGGTTGTAGCGCTCTCTTCGTTGACTCGTGGGTCACTCGGCGTGTCCCTCGCTGCTAATTTAGCCATTCCCTTATGTTGGGAGGGTTTGACCGAGCTCGAGGAGCACCACTTGATGCCTCTCCTTCTTTCTAATTTTGAGGTTCGACCCCAATGGAGGTCTTCCCCCATTTACCCAACCTCTCTAGTCAGATAATTTCAAGTTTCCGTTGATTTTGACCAATTTTTTTATTCTGACATCCTATGATTTCAGGAATCATGAGATGTCAAAAATAAATTCAATTGGTCGAAACTGCCGAAACATAAAATGCCCAGTTGAAATTTTTTTGTACGTATGGTACCTTATAATTCTTGATATTAATGACTACAAGGATTATTTCAACGTTTATTATCAAACTATATGACCACTTTGTTATACACATGTTAACTTGTTGCAATTATAAAAATGGTTCATACGTGGGTTGTTTAGTTTTTCGGATCTGAATTTTGTAATTTGTCATTTTCATTCTCGGCCCTAAAAATGTATGTGATTACATGCATAACATATTAAATAATAAAGTACAAATGTAATTGAAATATAAATAAAAAGTCAGAGTACATCATTTGCATCATTTGCATCTTACAGCTTATATGGATTTCTTTTTTCCTTTATGCAAAAAAATAATAATAATTATACGGATGTATAGATTGTAGGAAAGCCTTGACTCATTCATGAACGGATGGTTCGTATTTACTATTTATAGAGTGCTATGTCCTGTTTGGCTAAAACATCAATGTGAAGACAAATTGTTTGATATGACCAATAAAGTGTAACATTTCTTCTTATAATGCATATAAAAACCTCTAGAGTGTATTATTTAAATTACCAAAACCTCCTCCTACCATATCTTCAAGCTGATTCGATCCATATTCTCAATTTTAATTAATTATGCTCAAAAAAACCATTGGTGTATTCAAAAATTAAATTTGAAGGTAGCGCCGGATTAAGTTTTCACTCTTTACTGCTCACTTATAACTCATTCTTCGTCCCAACTCTTTTTTGTATATTCTTAATTTGTTCATTAATCTAAATATGAAAAAATTATTCGGTGCACCAAGGCCACCACTTGGTGTCCAAGCCTTTTTTGCAAACACGTGTGGTATGAATAAAAATTCTACACAAACGTGTGGTAAAAAGGAAACTGGTATACGGTATTCTAAGAGTAGTGAATAACCTTAACAAGAGACATTTAAACGTTAGTAAACAAAAAATATTTATATTTGAATTGGAGATGCCACCAGCCACCTTCCCCTCTAATTAGGTATGCCCCTGAAAATATAAATAAAATTTTAACGGACAAAATTGTTAGGTCAGGGAAAATAGACGAAATTGACGCAATTATATATTGGTGACCGTTAAGAAGTAACCAAACAAGATTTATAGAATTCAAATATGATGTAACCCTCTCTCTCTCTCTCTCTCTCTCTCTCTCTCTCTCTAGCTTTGTGTGTGTTGAAGACCTGTATATGAAAAGAAATTAAGGTTGAAAATAGCTTTCAAACAGTAAATGCAAAGCAATTCAGTTACTTGCACAACCCAAGCATCCAATATTACTCAAATGTATATGTGTGTGTGTGTGTGTATATATATATATATATATATATTGTATCAGCTTTCATCTCACTTTCCCAAGAAACCCAATTGAGGTAAACGACAGTCATCAAACAACACTGGAAAACCTCAACAAACCAAATTTGACTACTCCCATCCAACCCTCTTCCTTCTCCAACATTATTTCACCTCCTTTCATAATATTCAAGCCCCAGCTCAATTAATGTGCTTTTCTGAAAAGACAAATGCGCTTAAAACAAAAACTTCTCAAAAGAAAAGTCTATCATCAAGGGCGGAACTATCATCAAGAGCGGAACTACATGGAAATCGGGGACCGGACCCTCAAAAAAATTCTAAACAAATTTAGAATCTAGGTATAAATTTTTAAAATTATAAAAAAATTATATTTTGGCCTCTCAAATTATTACATTTGGCCCCCTCTCTTTCCAAAAACAATCCTCAGCCACCCCACATGTTTGATTTTGATTCCGCCCCTGTCTATCATAGCAGTTCATACAGAGTTTTGCTCTAAGTTTTAATAGGCCCACTGCTAGTGGACAATAGTATTGATTCTCTACAAATTAATCGCGGTGCGCGTAAACTGACCAAAACACTCTTGAGTTATCAAAAAATTTAATGGTGTTTTATTTATTCGTGATGTATATATATGATATTTCACCCATCAAACTAAAATTTTGTAGTTTCGGTAGTCTCAAGAATAATGTTTTTTTAGGCTCTATTACGTTAATTACTTTACGAAAAAATTATTTTGAGTCCAACATCTTAAATCAATCAAAAAAAATATTGTGAAATGACTAAAAAAGAAATTATTCAAACTTGTCATTCTACTAGTTAATTAACTGGGTCGTTGAAGTGATATTGTGAATTAGCTTAATAACATTTTTAATTACAGATATAACCTTCTTTGTTCCAATTGATTCAATTTTTTTTTCTCAATTCTACAACTTTACTGTGATTTATTTACCAAGTTCAATATCATCACGTTTATCTTCTTTAATTCTTGTATTTTTCCTTGCAAAATTTGTTAATACTTATACGTATGGGCTTTTAGGACTTTGTCTTGGGTCCCCAAAAGTTCAACGCCGGCCCTCTTAATGGGTTGGTCGAGTGGGAGCATGAAGCAAGTATAAAGCTTTCATTCCTATCTCGCAAGTTGAACTTCTACACTGCTAGCTAAAAACTCATGAGGCTATCAGAGGTTTATTTAATCGTTAACTTCAGAACTTCGAATACTATACTATAACTTTAATTTATTTACCAAGTCAAATATAACACCTCGTTTATCTTCTTTCATTCTCGTAATTTCACCTTTAAAAGTTTCTCAACACCTGTACGTAGGGACCCCATCTTACAACTTTGCCTTGGTCCAATCCCAAAAATTAAGGATCAGCATTCAGCCCTGCTAATGGGTTGAATTTTTTTTTTTTTTTATATAACCAAAGTATCCGGCAGATTTTGATATCAATTCTAACCTGATGCCGACTAGCTAGTTCTCAGGAGATCAGTCCACCGTCCACTTACAGGGAATCCAATTAAAAACAGGACATTTTATCCCGTATAGACTGGTCCCAAATTAAAGAGTTAATAGCACCTAAAATGTTTCGAACTTGAGACCTTGAAGAGAGCATATATCTAAGGCTCAAGCCTTAACCATCAGCATAAAGCAACTAAAAAGCTTTACATTCGACCTCGCAGGCTCAACTTCCACACTGTTAACAAAAAAAACTCTTTAATTTAGTAGAGATTTATTCAATCATTAACTTCCGAGTTCTATTAAGGTACCGATAACTTAGTCAGGACACGTGATTATCAAGAAGAAAATTAGAAGCAAAAATACGCACGCAGCCTTAGTTACTAATTATTAGGTTTTAGGCAAACAACTAACAAGGAGTAACGTGTTATCCAACACAACACAACACATGAAGTGAAGTATCCCTTAAGAATGTTTATAATTTCTTGTTAATTTCGTTCTCTTAATTAACCAAAACTAAACCTATTAAATCCCAATTAAAATAATCCATGTACAGCATCAAGATTCAAAGTACAGTTAGTTGCCTTTCTACTATTGTTTTGTCTGGCCATTAATTAAGCTTTTGATCATTTTCAGCAAACAAGGAGTGAAGCACCCATTGAGCTATCTAATCTACAAAACTAAGTGGCACAAGATAATGACACTTTAGCTAACTCTATCTATTTTATGCTCAAAAAATTATTGAAAAAGGACGTTATGATTATCACTTGACTATCTTCTAATAAGCACCAAAATAAAATTATCTTCGATTTAATGCCGACTTATAATTTTCAGAGGATCAATCTCATTGTCCACTTACGGGGGGGCCTCATTTAAAACTAGAACTTTTGCCTTATATGAACTAGCCCCATAAAAGTTTATAACATTTGAGAAGTTTTGAACCTGAAACCTAGCTAAGAGGGACGAGAGAGCATATCTCTAGGTCTCAAGCCTTAACCACCAGGCCAACATCCGTTCTTACATCTCCCCACTCTTATCTTCTTTTTTTGTCCTCATATATTCACAAGAATTTATAGCATTACTCTTCTAGTAATTGATCTAGGGAAAGTATTTGGTTCCATAAAAGTTTCCAAGAAAACATTCCATAATTTAAAATGAGTAGTGTATATTTACTTGAGAGTGTTGGTTTTTAAATTCAAATGAATCATAACCTTTGATTTTAAATTCGGGAACATTTTTTAGAAAACTTTTCTGGAACCGTAGCACTCCTCATGAATTTATACACTTTTCTTTTCAAATATGGACCCTTTTTTGGTCCTCTTGCAAGTATATTTACGTTAACATTGCCCTCTCAATTTTGAAAAATAATTTCAAGCGAAAGTGAATCGATAAAAAACGGACATAATAATTTCATATGAATAAACACACACAAAAAAGAGTGCAAGTATATAAAAAAAAGTTGTAAAATTCACTACCCTTAAATTAAATCAACTTAGCTTACTACTACATCTATTTTGCTACGTGCACAGAATTAGATCACAAATAATTATAGAAAATACTCAAAAAAAAAGGTGCGAATTCCTCAAGTTCGTGGCCTAACCTCTAATGTGTATTGAGAATGTTTTCTCCTTGAATCAAAAAAATGCATCAACATTAATGTTATAAATCAAGTTCGCCAAACAAACTGGGGTTCATTAGCTCAGTTGGCCACCCTTGTACATTTTTGAAATAGAAGATCAGGGAGTAATTATTATCAAAAGTAGAGATTAATTATTAATTTATTTTCTCTCGTAAATGGGAGTTATTTTTTAATTATTTGCCTCTTAATGTGACTAATATTATTTAGGCTTACTATAATTATTTGCCATTAATGGTGGTATTATACGCCACCTTTGGGTAAGCAAATTTAGAGGCTTTCAGATCACAATCACATATCCTTCTTCTACTTTATTTTTTAGTATTCCTAGTAATTGCTTGCTAAATCTAGCATTGTGACATGTTATTGTCATAAATCTCTCAACGTTATACTTTTCATTTTTAAATGGTAGGGAGTTGCCCAGTGGGAAGGGTGGTTGTATTATTGTATTACATACATTTTACCTAGACATATAGACCCAAATCTGTCATATATATGTTTCTATATATGTTGGAAATTTAAAAAGATTGTGAATTAAATTGGGATACCGGAGGGTTTTATGAGGCAACCGCTTAGATATTAGTGTACATTGATGATCCTATTAATTTATCCATTTATGTTTTTCGACGGTTTCAAATTTTATAGGATTCTATAAATAGTTAATCTATATTTGGTTTTGGAGATACCGAATGATTTCCATGTGGTTTTTGTGGAGAGAGAGGCAAACACAGTTAGTTCAGTAGGCGGTTGATCGGGTGGTGTTTCACCGGCCGAGTGAGCAGTTTTACTCTGAGAAACAGCTGCTGATGCGATCCTCCAACACACACGGGGGGCAGCGAATCTATTTTAAGGGAAATGTGATTTTACGGGACTCGATTCGGTACTGTATATTTGTTTCTAACTTTATATTGTAATTTTATTCTGTAATATTTGGTTATCAATTTTATTGAATTATTTTTTGAAATGGAATCTGATTAATTGTCTGCAATATTCATATCACATGGTGGTTTTGAAAATTAGCCAAATGTCAGTTACGAATTTAGAAATTCAAAATAAATACATATTTCAATTATAATCTTGAAAATATTTTTTGCATAATCAAGTGTAAGGTTATTAAGGGGTGAAACTACATGGAGACTGAAGAGGCGGGGTCCTCCCAAAAAAATTTAAGACCTAGATATAAAATATTAAAAAAAAAAAGTTGCATTTCGGCCCAAAAAATTACATTCAACCCCCCTCTCTTTCCAAAAAAAAATCTCAAACCCTCTAAACATCGAATCCTGATTTCACTCTTTGAGGTTATTCGTTATGTTTCTATATACATATGATCACCTGGTGGTTTTGAAAAATAGGCAAATGTCAGTTACGAATTTAGAAATTCAACATAAATGTGTATTTCAAGTATAATGTTGAAAATACTTTTTCTTAATCAAGTGTAAGGTTATCAATTTTATGTTTCGGGGTCTCGTGTTGCTCCAGTAATTTTTATTGAAATCTTATTAGTACGATCCAAATTATTTTATTTATAGAGATCACCAATTAGATCATGCATAGAAAAATTAAATTAATCAAATATCGGTAATTATTTAATTGAATTTAGTGTAACTTAAAAAATTAAAGTGTAAATAAATCTATATTAATTATGTTGTTATAACTTTTTGTTTAACTTGAGTTGTGGTATTATGAGTAGTGCTCAGATTAAAACTCTATAAATATTATGATTCGGATCATGTTGATGAGATTTTAGTGGAACCTATCGAGGAGTACTACAAAATAAAAAGACAAAAATTGAGCACTCGAAAGCCTAACCATATAAGTACACAAAAAGTTATTTTTCGTAGAGAAAAAGTAATAAAGCACGTTAATTAAGAGGCTGCTATCGTTACTTTCCAGACTTATAAGATAGATTTATTTGATAATATATAATTTTAGGAATACTAGTGCAATTCTTTAAGGGATAAATAAAAGGTATTACAAATTTGCATACAAGTGAGAGTGTTAAATATGAAACTTCAAGGGCCCCAACCTGACCTCCATGGTCAGTTAGCCGCCCTTTGTATGTCACTCTGGATGGAATCAGGATTCGACGTTTGAGAGATTGAGATTATTTTTTGAAAAAAGGAGGGAGCTTAATGTAATTTCAAGGGTCAAAATGTAATTTTTTATAATTTTTAAAATTTATACCTATATTCTAGATTTTTTTTTAAATTTTTAAGGGGACTAGTCTCCATGTAATTCAACCCCTAACCCTAGACACTCTCATTCACCCCGAAGCTCATCCAAAAAAAAATTTATTTTTTATTTCACTAACATTTGGTATTTGAGAATGATGGATGCTATATATAATACTTACCAACTCAGGGGTAACAACTAACAAGTTGTATATGTAAATAATGAATAATTTTACAAGAACAGGCCAAGCCCAATCAATAAAAACTCATGAAAATGGGCCTAAGGGCTATCTCGGTGAAATCTCCAGCTAGGCTTGTGAAAACAAAATCTGCCTATGGGCTATCTCAGTGAGACTATTTATTTTCAGCCCTTTTTGGAGATTACGATATAGTCTTTTTTCCAAAAAAAAAAAAAAAAAAATTTTACCCAATAAAGATGCATAAGATTTTGCAGTTTAGGCATCACAAAAAGTATATGGTCATTGAAATTTCTTATTCTATCTAAAATGTACGTAGTATGATGTTACTCTCTCAGTCCAATAAAGAAATTCGCCAAACGTTGTCGTGGAACGAATATCCTCCTTTCTCAATCACGCACTATTAGTCGGTACTATATAACCACAAAAAATATAAAGAAAAAAACATACTTCCGGCATTAGTATGCCTCTAATTATAACGCGGCATTCAACCCTCTTCAACATTTCTCATAATGTGTTATAGCTCATTAAAAGTCAAATGTATGTGAGATTTGTAATACATAACTAAAAAAGTGTCAGACGCTATGTGAATAACTAAATAAATATTAGTTCATAAACCCACCCCACCAAAAGTTAAAATTGCTTGGGGTACAATAATTCATTAAATTTTTATTAAAAAGAAAAGATTGTTGGCTCTCTTCGATCACCCTAGATGTGAGTGAACACACGGGCATGTCAAGACCAAATCGCAGTTCAAGTATAATATAGGCGTGAATGTCATAATTTGATTTCATTCAGAAAGAATGTAGGCGTGAATGTCATAATCTGAATTAAAGTATAATGTAGGCTAGATTTGAAAGGATATTAAACTCGATTTAGTTTGAAAATTTTTAAGTAGGGATGTTCAATCAAAGTTGAAAATTAAGTGAATGTTAGATTTTTAGTGTAGGAGTCTGGATTTTGTCTTGGAAACTCATATTTGTAGGCAAAGCAAGTTGAGTCGCGCTTTGAACGGTGCATAACTACTAGCTTCAGTGCCTAACACATGTCTCATGTTTTATTCTCTATGTAAGGACATCTCCATTTCTCTGAATCACGGGCCTCAAATTTAGGGGTGTAAGTATAAACCTGTAAGCTGGACCAAACCGAAAAATCAAACTAAATTGACGATTTGGTGTATTTTTGAGCTCGATCAATCCAATCCAATCCGATTTGTTTTTTATTTTTTTAGAGAATTTTGGTTCAGTTTTAGTTTTCTAGCTCTAAGCATCGGATCGAGCCAAACCGGATCGAAGTAAATAATTTGTATTCTTTGTAAGTTATATTAGTTTCGTCATATGTATTTTTTGATAATTTCTTTTAATCTGTATTCTCTTAGTTTGTTGTACTATGTATTTTTTATATATATTGGGTTTAACTCTTTAATATCTCAAATGATTATTTTTTAATGAAAAATCTTATTTTTTTAGCATTTGACTTGATACAACCAAATCGGAAATCGGATCAAATCGGACCAAAATTAAAGAAATCAAAGCGAAATAATTCGGTTCAATTTTAATTTGAAAAATTCTAAACTGAAATTTCTGATTTGGTTCGAATTTTTTCTTCAAACCGAACTGGTTATACCCCTCAAACTTTTGAACGATGGGCAACTAATATTGAGTTATAGGGAGTCACTACGGGTGTGTTTGATTGAGTGTTTATAAAAAAAAAATAGAGTATTATTTGTGAAACATGTTTGGAAATAATTACTATTACATTATCATGTTTGTCAATGATTAATGCATTAAATAGCCACATTTGATCTCCTTTTGGTTGTGTCCAACACCATTTATTTGATCTATTTTTGATCGTGCTCTTTAAATTTTATTTTCAAAAACAATTTAAAAATTTATCGTTGACTTAAAAAAATAATTTGAGATTAACTGCAAATTTAAAATTTTAAAATAAAAATGTTTATAACAGAATATGTGCACACAGCACACAAAAAAAAATTATTTTAAAACACAATACGTATTTCCCTAGAAAAGAAAAGAGAGAGAGAGCTTTAAAAATGTCAAAAAAAAAAAAATTAACTTTCAATTTTTTTATAAAACACTAACACTAAATAATATTTCAAAATTTTTTTAAAAAAATTATTTTAAAAACGTTCAACCGAACATAACCATAATCATGTCCCTTCCCTAAGGATTTCTGAACCATTCATGACCTGTCAAGTGTCCTTCATATTCTTCTTCGCTATAAAAACTGGCTTGCCACTTAACCACTTTCCCCACTTTCTCCATAGATTTGCACATTGTGAAGCTACCCTTCTGGCTTTGCCACGTGCCCTGCGTAGATTCTTCACGACCCTTTTATTTGTCTACCATGATAGCATGTGGTTAGAATAGGCCAGGGTAGTGTTCGAATAATTTTTTATGCATCAAAACAATGTTATTTTGGCACGTAATACATTTTGTTATACAAATAATAGAATCTCCCACCGGTTAGAACAAACAAAAGGATTTTATCCAGTCATTTCTCTTTTTTAGTGTTTTGGGACAATCTAAGTATAAATAATTTTTAAGTTTTTACAACCTAAGGGCATGTTTGGATGTGGTATGTGGAAGGGGATAACTTTTGAAGGAGGTATAAAGATTAATGTGATAGATTTAGCATAGTTTGGGAGGACAAAAATGTAGGAGAATAACTTTTCACACTTTCAAAAATAATAGCTCGTAGAGAAATAGAAAAGTATTATTTTTGGGCACCCTGTCCGAAAGTTAGTCAAAAATAATACCGCTCTTTCTTATTTAAACTACAAAACAACCTTATCCTTTATTTTATCATTCATCTAAACTAAGTATTGTTTTATCCGTTTTTTTAATATTTCGTCCAAATCATCTATTTTTTTATCCCTCCTCTATAAACATCACATCATTAGGGACCAACCCTCCAAAAATAATACTCCTATCTTATCTTATCATCCCTCAATAATTTATCTCCTTAAAAATAATATTTCATCCAATCGGCCCCTCAAATTCAACTAAGCTGGTGGCTGACACATTTACGGCAATTGTGTTTTGCATTTCCCCTCTAGGTAGAATATAGGAAACTGGTCAGATTTTTTCTTCTAGAATTAATGAGTGGGGGGTTGATTTCAGTTAGCTAGTGGGTGTTGATGTGCACTGCCATGATAGGAAGTACTTTGGGTTTATATGCTTGTATGAACCCAAACATACCCGAACCCCCAGAAATTAGTCGAGTAAGAACATACCAATAAGTAAGTGAGGGTTTACTTTTAAACTCGTTAAGTTTTGATTATTAATGTTCACAGAAAAACTCGTGGAGTCACTAGCGATTTCTTTTGTCCTAACCTCACGGTTACGGTAAAAACAAAATGCGTATAAATTAATCCGGACAAAATATTGGTTATGCTTAATTAATATCACTATGTTCATAAGACGAGTTTTCCTAATTTATTTCCTGAAGCTTGGATGTTGAGGTTAGGCCCAACCCATCCATGACCTACTCCCAAGCCCATAAACCTGTTTGTCAATAAGGACAGAAAATAGGCAAAATTGCAAATGAGTCAAAAAATAATAATCAAAAGAAACCCCCACTTTCGTTACTTTATGAGTTGGAAGTAGTAGCAATTCCATGAAGTTGGTATTGCAAACACCAAAGTGGTTGAAAATGAGAGAGCTTAGACTAAACCATACAATTGGACATCTGTTCATAAGTTGTTGGATTTTGTTCCAGTTTTTTTCTCTGTTTTGTTAGGTAAATTCCTATTCAAATTGCCGAAATTGTAACCAAGTGAAATAAAGTAAAATAAAATCTCTGTGGTCGCCCCACTTTTGTAAGGGAAAAGGTGGGCGAAGCATGCATGCAATTGCTTTGACTGGCCCCCATCATCTCCCTACAATAATATTTAGAGCAAGATGATCTTGGTCTGTTGTGCCCATCATCCTGGGAAAAAAAAGGATTGAAATTGTTTATTTTACTTAGCTTGTTATATTTTTATTTATGAACCTAAACGGAATATATTTGTCTTCAATCTTTTTTTAGTATTATACTCAAGGTTAATTTTTTTTTAAGACAAGGGTGTTTTGTCCATGTTAATATTGATATCTGATCAGTGTGAATTTTACGGTTGAAAGGAAATCAATGAGTTAAACAAAATGAATGACCCATTTAAATTATTTTTGTAGCTCGAAATACTATAGGGCTTATATGATAAGCACAACAAGACTCGGGTCTAAAACTTTTGGGGCAATTTCAAACTGATTGAAATTATGGCAAACAAAATGATGTGGCCAAGAGCTTCAAAAGAAAAAATATAACAGTTTTTTTGACTAATTTTATGTTGTTCGTCACCAAATTGTTTTTATACTAAAGCCCCTTAACATTAACCAATGTCTGTGGCACACGCAATGCGTGTGCAAACACAATGCCCGTATAACCACTATTGATAATTTTTGTAGTTGTCACAGGATTTTTTTTCTCAAGCAATTTTTTTTTAGAATAGTTTTTTTACGTAAATATCCCTATGTTAGTAGGATCGAAGATAGTTTTTAAGGGTTGTTTTGAAAAGTAAAAAATATGACGGAACTTTATTTTAAAGTTCACATCAACAAAGAGTAGGCCCTAATATAGAAGATGAATTAAAAAAAAAAGAAGAAGAAGCAAGACATAAAACAATGTGAAAATTTTGGTGTCAAACGAGGTCTAAACTTTTTTTGGCTATAAAATATAGCACTTAAACCTATTAGTCAACTCATTGAATTATAAGTTAAGCTCAATTAATCATATTCTTCATTGGGATAAGGTGGAATATGGATATGTACGATTGTGGATGACTAGACAGAATGATCATGCAACTTCCTTAGGTAAATACCGAAGAATAATAGTCAGTGGTCGACACATGAATTAAATTTGAAAGTAGTGTTCGATTGGACCCTCACTTCTCACTCGTGACTTATTCTTTGTTTTGATCTTTTTCTATTGAAAGTCTATTCCTAATTTATCAATTAAGTTAAACAAAATAAATATTCAGTGCTTTAAGGGCACTGCCACATGATGCCCCTGCCTATTTTTTCATTACATGTGATGTGGGTGTCAGGATAAATGTATATAAATTCTAACACAAAGGATAAATGTATATAAATTCTAACACAAATGCGTGATAGAGAGAGGATCTAGGACAACCTTGGTTATGTTCCAAGATTACTAAATAACCCTTTCTAAAGCACCTTCGTCTGTGCATTTTAGTTTGAGAATGTGTTGCTAGAAAAATAAATAATATTTTATTTTTTTAATTTTTAAAATTTGTGGGTGACATGTGCCACCTCCCCCACTCAAAACAGGTCTACCCCTGGTTTTTATATTTAGTAAAACTTTTTACAAATTTTGGTCATAGTTTTATATTTTTTTAAATTCTTCTTGTTAAGATGAATTAATAATTCATAAAAATTTGGCACAAACAAATAAACGCAACAAAATTTTGAAAGGAGAGAAAAAGATAATTCAAAATTTTGTTAGACCAAAGTTGACTAATTGTTGTCATACAAGGCTAAAAAAGCGGCTTGAGTACTTCTAAAACAACTGGAATCATAAGAAAGCCAAACAATTGAACGAGAAAAAAACTAATGCCAACCGTTCAAACCCTAAAGCAGCCCCGAGCCTCAATGAGTTCAACCAATTTTCATAACTACCACCACACCCATATCACCTTAGACCCTAACCCATGCACAACCCAATCACATCATGCTGCTTAATGAATTATGGATGGGCCTCAATAAAAATAAATAAAAAGCCAAACTTAGCTTTAGATGAAGTCTTTTTTTTATTTTTAATTAAAATAATTTTATTGCATGATTGTACAGGAAACGTAAATTAAACGACTTGAACCATTTAATGTGGACAAATGGACCCAAAACAACTCTGTGTGGAGGACCGTCGAGAACTTCGAGCCCTTTTCCTAACCCCTAATTGCACTAGTTCACAATCGTATGATTTGATACCATTAAATATTCATTTCACATTTGACAAACAACGGGGGCAGAATTGTCATTCTCTCTTCGTGTGAAAAGGATCTTTAATAGAGGGCAGAATTGCCATTCTCTCTTTGTGTGAAAAGGATCTTTAATCAAAATACTTAATGATAAATTAAGCATGTAGTGTTTCTTAACCAACTAGGCAGCTAACTTTACCATATGACCTCATTGCCCCTCTGTTCCTTTTTTTTTTTTTAAATGCTCCTATCTTACAAAAATGAGACTTGCATGTGAAGTACAGTAAATATTATTCAATGCATTTAAAAAATCTAAATAAGACAACGTTAAGAACACTAAATATAGGAGAAAATATCTTTTTAATTTTTTAATCTCGTAACTTTTTTAGTCAAGAAGAATGATTACTCCAAAAAAAATTACTCAAATTTGGTAAAATGTCAAAAAAAAAAAAAAAGAAGAAGCTAAAAGACAGTGATAATAATACTTGATAATTTAGGCCAAATAAGTAATAAGTGCGTGCTTTAGAAGCGTATGCATAAAAAATAACTAAATATTTTTATTTCTCAATTCGTACAGGCAACAGCAAAAAAGAAAAATTACAATAATAGACGTGTAACTTTATTTTTAGGAAAAAAAAACTATTCTGAAATCACCATAACATCTGAAAAATCTATTTATTTTGTCTAACAATTTATTTTTTCGAAAGTCTCCTGTATTTTTCTTCCCCAAAGTCTGCGTGGCATTTTCTGTCTTTCTTTCTGATAGTACTAAGGACGCGCCTTTGACTATTCGATTACACGTCTGGATTTATTTATTTCCTAAAATAAGAAGTTTCGAAAGTCCGAATTTATATAAAATACTGGGAATATATTTATCTAAGTGGAAGACACGCTAACATTTGACGTTTTAGTTTTAGTTTTACAGTGTCATCATTTGATAATGTTTTATCCAATTTTCACCAACCACAACCCATCTACTAATCTAAAATCCGTACCGATATAATTTTACTATTTATTAGAGGTGAAATAAGTCTGGTTTGGTCAGAAAATTCGGATCAAACCGGTGATTTTAGTTTGAGTCGTTGTAAATTAAAATCGAACCGAAATATTTTGGTTTGTTTCGGTTTGATTTTTTTTGTTTTTGATTTGTTTGGGCTTGAGTATAAAATTAAAAAAAAATAATCTAAGAAATTAAGAGCTCCATGTGAAATGAACAATCCTGTATTGATTTTTAATTTAAAATTGATTTTTGATTTGATTCAGTCTAAGTCCAAATCCAAAAAAAAATCTAAACAATTAAAATTTAGTACAAAATTCTAAATCATAAAAAATTAAAGTCAAAAGAAAAATAATTTGAGACTAAAAAATTATGTATGAATTTAGGTTTTTTTTTTTTTTTTGAGGGTTTAGTGATCCGGTTAGGTCTTGTTCCTAGGTTACTAAAACCAAAAATCGAACTATTTTTTTTAAAATTTCAAACCGGACGTGGCCGAACCGATTGGATTGAAAAACCAGATCAAGCCGCTAATTCGATTTGGTTTACCAATTCAGTTTAATTTTCCAATTTAGATTTTCACCTACTAGTTTCATGTCTTTTTAATTCGGTCATTGTGTCAAATTTTTGAACTCTTAAATTGTTTCTATAATATATGAATAATTTTTTGATTTGGATTTGGACCAAATTTTTTGATCAAGAACAAATTTATTTTTGTAAATATTATTGTATCTTACATTTCTTCCAGTGGGTGTAAATATATTGTTGTTCGGTGAGTGTGATCGACTTTCAATTTAAAGTTTGATAGTTATTGTTGTGTGTCGTGATACGCTGAAAGTGTTTGTGTATAATTCATATTAAATTTATCATAATCATTTTTTGATTACATGGTAAATTTAGTGCATTAAGATTGTGATAAAATATACAGAAATTATGAAGAGTGTACGTAAAATAGATATTTATTTTTGTGATATATTTTAACACTGCGACAGATTTATTTTTAATTTTGTCAAATTCAATTTAAAAATAATAAACTGAGAAAGAGTGTTCGTAATAATAGATTGTAAAGAATGTAAGTAATATATAATAGGTTGTACAATATTATGTTATATTGTTCATCTATACTCCATGATAAATTTATTTCAGCACAATTAATAATAAATTTAAATTCACAAAATATTACTTAACTTTCGAGTGTCTTTGAATTTCGAAATAAAAATCTAAATCTCCATATCCGTCACCAACACCATCAAGAGATTTTTTTGGATACTATTAATAAGGATTGAAAAGTGACACCCGACCATCCCCATTCCATTCCTTTTGTCAATCCTATACGTATAGTATTAAGCTTCCGCTCACGCCCCTTTCACCTTCTTATTCAAAATATTTCTTTGTGAACCCTTTCGACCGATCGTATTAATAATCCAAATTATTTGTTTTTCTAAAGTGTGCAAAAATAATAATTTTATAATAAATCAACTTGATCATTGAAATAAAACTTAAACTTAAATCCTCCATTTTATTAAATAAACAAGAGTTATAGATGTGCATATAAATGTTTAATCAATCCGTATTTTACAGTATGTATATATATATGATCATAATACCTTTTCTTGGTGGGCCCACTCTCAATGTGATTCTTCTTGTAAGACGTATTGAACAATCATTCAATTAAAAATCAAATTGATTTAATTAAAAATTAAATTGATTGAATAACGGTGATCACATGATCAGTTTTTTTTTTAAAAACAAACTTGCCATCAATTGTTTCAAAATAATACAATATGAACATTTGACTATTAATATTTAACTAATCTTCTTTAAATAAACATAATCTACTTAAAGAGTCTTACTAAACAAATAATTTAGTTCGCATTGAGTTCAGTTTTTTCAATTAAATAAATTCGTTAGCATTAATTGACTCTAGAAAAACTTCACAAAGATTGTATTGTGCTAATTTTGTACAGAAAATGAGTGCCCAATATTAATCTTCCATCTCTTTATTTTTCTTTAATTGTTTGCAATATCAGTATTCAAATTTATTCTATTAAAAATTCCTTCATGGATCTCTAAAATGGTCAAGGAGGGCACCCCTCAACAAATCCTTTTGGAAAAATTTTGGTCCCATAAAATTTTTTCAGAATTCAAAATGAGTGGATTAAATTTACTTGACTTTATAAATTTCAAAATCCAAATAAATTTTAACCCTTAATTTTTGAATTTAGAAATATTTTTGAAGAAAATTTTCTGAGATTGCAGCACTCCTCCACCCTTTTACTTTACAAAGGGTTTGTGTAGGGTTCTAAGAGATTAAAAATATTTTAATATTCACAAAAGATATGCCCAAATTAAAGATAATGAGTTACTCATGCTGATTCAATCAAATTTTTCCCGAGTAAATTAAACTAGACCTCCCTAATCTTTCACACTTTTTTACTTAACTCATCCAACTTTAAAAGTCAACGACGTTTATTCTCAATCGTTATAAAACGAAATCATATCAGATGTTGTTAACGGCAAGTGGTGAATGACTATGATAACCTTGAATAGGTTTACAAAAAATATTAAATATTCTCTAATTATGGTATGACGTTTTCCAGCCCCCAATACAAGAGGACCACTATAAAATAAAACTTTAACCCCTCTCTGTTCAATGCCTCTATTATTGTTGAGTTTGTCCAAACCAAACCCAAACGAACCACAATCGCAAAAAACTGTCAACCGTATTGTGGCTATATAATGTTGCATCACTCCCTTCCGTTGGACGCAATGGATCTTGATTGGTCGAAAGAGAAAGACATAGACAAAGAAATAGAGAGAAAATGAGATACAAGAACATAAAGAGATGACCATCGGAGGTTTCATGGGGAGAATCGATGATTATGATCCTTGTTGCTGCATATATATAAGTGCAAAAATATATATGACACAAGATTGTAATGGATACTGTACATCAATGGTTGTTGTTTCTTCAAAGTCTTTGTTGTTCAAAACTCAAGGCACACGGCTTTTTTCGTTCGAACACTGGACAGAGACCTGATAGAAGGGCGTTAAGCGTCGTGTATGCTTAGAGCATGTCCAAGAGACTAGCCATAAAAGGATTTTAGGTATTATACTTAGTCAAATGCACAAAATAAGCTTTCCAAGAGGCTCAATAGAGGATAGCTAAATTAGTTTTTGCTACAGTACCTAGCTAAATATACCTAGGTACTATTCACTAGCAATTGCATTTTTTTAATGGTTTCTCTCTCCTCCAAAAGCCTCTCTCTCTTTTTTCAAAGAATAAAAAAAAGGTAAAAGAAAAATAAAGAAGTGAAATAATACATATTTTAATAGATGATAGCTAAAATAGATAGTGCTATTGGACTTTTGAAAGTAAAAAATGCTAGCTAAATTTAGAAATACACTATTGGATAGGAAAAATAGCTAATGACTCTTGGACATGCTCTTACATTAAGGGATTGACTCGTCAGGTTATAGAGTTGGAGGGGGTTAACTAAAAAGTGTAAACAATTAAGGGGCTTTAGTGTCATCTAATTCTTCTTCTTTTGTTTAACATCGATATTGAATCCACAGATATGAACGGTCAGGATTGTTTCGTGAAGGTGGGGACCCCGCTACCCACTTTGTGCTTTTGACACAACGATGAACCTGTCAAATAAAACCAGTCAGAGAAGTTGGTGTGGACAAGAAGGAAAAGTAAGAGGTGAAAACAAGGCTCTGAAATTTCCATCCCAAGCAGTTTCTTTTTTTTAATTTTCTTACCCGTTTTTCTAGATTCCAGAACACAGGATTTCATGCCTTAAGTCTTTCTTTGGCAGTAGAGTCTTGGATTTTTTGCAACTGGGTCTTCGAATTTTGATCTGTTCGTATTCTTGATTGGCCAGCACTTATATATTTTTCAATACATTTCTTTCGTATGGTTTTTCCCCTTCTTCTTGTTTTCCAATTCTCTGTGTAAAGTTTGTTCCTTTGTGGACTTACTTTAAATTGTTCGGTTATTTGCTTTATTGCTTTTGGACCAACCTAACCTCATAAATCTGCAATTCTTTTGGAGAATAGATACCACAGAAAGGTGCTTGGAGGTCAAAAGATTAGGGTTTTTCCCTCTTTTCAATATCAAAGCTGGGTATCTGTTGAATTGCTGGATTTGAACAGATTTCTTCCTCTTCCCCGAGGTATGGACATAAATCTTAGTTTTTTCTCTCTTTTATTGTGTAGTTTTCAATTCTCTCTTCTATGATTCCCAATCATATATCTGAATTTGCTATGGTTGGTCATGACTCATGATTAATTAGGTTAGATTCTTCTGGCCTGATGCTTGTGTGCATACGAAATTACGAATTCTAACATGTACTCTTAAGTTCCCCTTTTGCTATATTGTCCTCAATTTGCTGATGTTGTTGTTCTTGGATCGGTTTAGCAAAATTAATTTTCGATCCGTGATACCGAGGCGTGTTGCTAACATAAGTTTTTTTTTCCCCCAGTAAAACTCCGTTTTCCGATCAGTTTGTTTCTGCATTCAAACAATTGTGGTTTGGATTTGCTTGTTGATCAGGGTTTGGAGGTTCTTTTTTGGTAGTTTCACCACTAGTTCACTCCCTTTCTCCATGCTAAATCTTTGCGTTGCTGTTGATACATGCTTTAATAGAAATAAAAGCTACAAAAGTTTTGTTCAGTGAGTCATTTCAATGCTTGGAATTTCGTAAAACAGCAATCGAACATTTTAGCTCTCATGCGAATAGTAATTCCCCCCCCCCCCCCCCCCCCTCTGGGTACCGCTGGTTTCTTGTTGAAGAGCACAAAGATGGCCAATCAAAGCAACATGTTAACTGATTTCCAACACACTAATAGAAGTGCAGTTTGGTATTATTAGCTAATTGAAGATACACATCATACGTGAATAATTTATTAAGTTCAAGAGAGAGATGATGTTGCTTTCCGGTTGAAGAGCTAAAAAATCGCATATCAAAGTGTTGATTGATTTTCAAAACACTAGAACTTCTGACGTTTTGGATACAGCTTGTTGGTGTTTGATAATTTCTTTACTGCTCAAAGACGAGGGATGAGGACAGCAAATTATCTGTATGATTTTTCGTGTATAGTTTGTGTTGGAGTACTTATTACATATAAATTATGTACTAATATGTAACTTAATCCTCCTTGTTAGGTCAATTAAAAGATTTTGAAAAAAGTCGGCGTTTCATGGATCTTTTTTCTTCACTTATTTAAATCCACCAATATATGAGTACAGTTCTGCATAGACAGGAATGGATATTGCCTTATTTCTGTCATGCTTTTTTTCATGGATTCAATGACCATTTCTTTTCCGGTTATATGTAGGTTTATCATCATTCAGAATAGCCTAGATCTACACGGGCGTGTAGTTGGAAAAGTAAATGTTAACAGGTTGCAAACAGAGGTGTGTGAAAGGAATCCGGGGAGCTTATATTTCAATCCATTTTTCTCTCCTAGATAACATGCATGGTTAAGCAGATTTCACTCTCTAACAATAGTGTATATCATTCAAGCTAGGAGAATTTTTGATAGTAGAGTTTGGTGACTAAAACAATGCCACGGCTGGAGGAGAGTAGAAACAGCATGTGAAAGGATGTAGTTACAGTTGATGAAAACTGCTGATCACAAAAAAAAGAATGATGAAACCGTTCTGTTGACATGTCCATGGCGAATGATGTTGGCAAAGTGGTCTAGTTGTGAAAGTGTTTTAAGGGATGTATTTGTCAGTAATTTGCGAGCCTGGAGGATCATCTTCAAACTTTAGCATTCTCTGTGTATGTCTCGATCTATCAATCCATGATATTGTGCAATGCTTGTAAAATGTATGAATTTGTACTGTTTTTGTTTTTATGTTTTCATGAGGAATGCATTGATTCATACTGTTGTGGTCTTCTTAGCTGTTATTTTCCCTTCATTGTTTTCAATTGGGTCAATGCAGGCATCAAATTAGCATTAAAGTATTCGAGCCGCGAGTTGCCTGATCAAATACTTAGCTACTGTTTCTGCACCGGTGATTAGTTTCCACAGTTAATGCCATTTGTGACACGGCCCTTGTATTGTTTGATACTTCCAGTCTTCCTTGAACATTGACTCAATTAGAAGTAAAAATGGCTTTAATTAGACCCCAAGATAGATACCACAGATCATATGGGAATCCCAAACTCTACGCTATAAACGGAAGCAACGAAAGCTCCAGCATTTCCACTCCAATATTCAACTCTGAGTCATATAGCAGTGAGAGTTTTGATCCAAAGTACTTCCTCGACTCCCCGACTGAAGAATTTATACATTCCCCTGTCTCTAGCGATTCAGTAAACCATTTGCAACCTCGAATCCAAAGTACTTCCATGGTTGCACAAAACCCATTTCAGTTTAGCCGTTTTGAGTCAGAATACTTGGCAAGTCAAAGTTCAGATGCAGTAGACTACGATGAGGATAAGATGAGATCAAAGCTTCAAGAATTGGAGAGAGCACTTCTCGATGATAATGAAGATGACGATCAAAGCATGGAGATCGACGGTGAGTGGCCCCACCACCCGATCTGTAATCCGCTGCGCGACTCACCAAAGGAGTGTACCTCCTCGGATTCAATTCTCAGCACCATCAGCAGCACGAAAGAGTTATCGCCAAGAAACTCTCCTGGGACCCACAAGCAGTTGCTTTTCGATTGTGCAGTGATGATATTGGAGGGAAACATTGCGGAAGCATCGATGGTCATAAATGATCTCCGGCAGAGGGTCTCGATTCAAGGGGACCCCACCGAGAGAATCGCCGCTTACATGGTGGAAGCGCTTACTGCTCGTTTGGCTGCCTCGGGAAAAGGCCTTTACAAAGCTTTAAAGTGCAAAGAGCCTCCCTCCAATGACCGGTTATCAGCAATGCAGGTCCTTTTTGAGGTGTGCCCTTGTTTTCGGTTCGGGTTTATGGCGGCAAACGGTGCGATTATTGAGGCTTCTAAAGACGAAAAACAGATTCATATAATTGACTTCGACGTAAACCAAGGGAGTCAGTACATAACACTGATACAAACTCTTGCAAAACTACCCAAAAATCGACAGCCCCGCTTGAGAATTACTGGGGTTGATGACCCGGAATCAGTCCAACGTTCTGTCGGGGGCTTAAACCTCATTTTCCAAAGGCTTGAGCAACTGGCTGAAGTGCATGACATGCCATTTGAGTTCCAAGCAGTGGCAACAAAGACTGCTGTTATCACTCCAGAAGTACTAAACTGCCACTCTGGGGAAGCGGTTATTGTAAACTTTGCATTTCAGCTTCACCACATGCCTGATGAGAGCGTTTCAACTGTAAACGAACGGGACCAGCTTCTCCGAATGGTTAAGAGTTTAAACCCGAAGCTCGTTACAGTTGTTGAACAAGATATGAATACAAATACTGCTCCCTTTTTGCCTAGGTTTGTCGAAGCGTATAATTACTATTCAGCCGTGTTTGATTCTCTTGATGCGACTCTTCCTAGGGATAGCCAGGAGAGGTTGAATGTGGAAAAGCAGTGTTTGGCACGCGATATTGTGAACATCGTTGCTTGTGAAGGAGAGGAAAGGATAGAGAGGTATGAAGTTTCTGGGAAATGGAGAGCGCGGATGATGATGGCGGGCTTTGAATCTTTTCCCATTAGTTCAAGTGTGAACGAATCGATTCGGATGCTTATCAAGCAGTATTCTGACAGGTTCAAGGTGAAAGATGAAATGGGTGCACTTCATTTTGGATGGGAAGATAAAATCTTGATCGTTGCTTCTGCGTGGAGGTAGGTAATGGCAGTCTTAAAAGTGGTTATGGTATTAATACTTGCATAAGTCTTTTGTCTGTTGTAGCTTTACTTCTGTGTTGGACTAGAACTTATTGTGACTAGATTTGAACTTGTATGACAATGTAACTGGTTTGAGAAGAATTTAGGGGATGTAAACGCCTTATAGCTATTCTCCTCCTCATTTTTTCCTACTTTCTTTTTGTTTACCCCTTTTTGGTTCGTGATAACTTGATATGGAAATATGTAACAGAAACTGATGTTGGGTGAAGCTCTAGTTATCTAGGAAAAAGCCCAAAATTAAGTGGGGTGTACTTGTTGACTTACAACTAGTTTTTACTCCTTACCTTTGAAGTTGCAGATACTTGGAATACTATCAGAACTCACCAGCCTAAAAGTACCAATGCATTAGGAAATGGATGCATGTCCATTCTCTTCAATATTAAACAAGTGAGATTCAATTAAATAAGTGAAATTGATAAAGATGATCATAGTTTATCTTTATCTATTTTACTTATTTTATTGGATCTTACAGATCCTGGTTATGTAAGACGTGATTGGGATCTGATCATAGAAAAAAATTCTCTTCAAGTGAACCGGCCTATCTTCTGTAGGGTGCTTACGTGGTGGTTGGAACAAAGATACATTGCCTTCATCTTTTTGATGGCCATTAGAGGATGCCTCAGGACTAAGGATAAAATCATCAATCAGGGCATGCAAATCCCTCCTATGAATTCTCTTTGTAATCTGCACATTGAAAGCCTACAGCACTTCTTTCTTTCAATGTCCCTTTACAGAAACTATATGCAGAAAGTTTGTTCCTATAGTGGCATATTTAAAACTCTTCAACCTTGGCTTTTTGAAGTCGATTGGCTCATTGGGAAGCTGTGGCAAAACTTTTCACAACATTACTAGAAAATTGGTTTCGAGAGTTATGATTTTTATTATATTTGGAAAGAAAGATATTGAAGATTTTTTTAGGGTATCAGAAGATCCCCACCTTTAATACGTAAGAAAATTAAGAAATTAAGTTTGATATCAGAATCAAGGGTTCAATTCTCTCAAATGTAAAACGCACCTTTTATAAAAATCTGGCCATTGCTATTCTTGCAAATTACCCTAAAGTCTAATGTTACTGCTTCATCTTACCTTGTAACTTTTCCTTCTTGTTTTTGCTTTATAATGGAAGTTATGCCTTGTTCTTTGTACTTGTTTGGCCTTTTGATAAAAATATGAATTACATACAAAAAAAAAAAACTAGTTTTTACCAACAAAAAACTAGACTGTAGGTTTTGAATGCAATGATTCCTGCATGATTTACGTATTCATGGACCAACCAATGTCACAAAATACTGGATTACCTAGGTCAGACATAAATGTTGTATTGGTAATTTCCTCACCATTTGTCCGATGTATCATTAATCATGGTCAAAGCAAATTTCCCTCATTGATTCATATCATCGTCTAGTGAATATTTACGGAGTAACAAAATGAAACTGGAATAGGTATTCTCCCACTCACCATCATTTTTGCTGGAAACTTGGTTTGGTGGATCCAATTAATCCGTACGAAACACGAAGACATAAATATCGGAGGACCAAGTGCCAGTACATTTTCTCCATAATCAAACCACTGTAACAAGTCTTAAGGTTAACAAAAAATACAAAATCATAACCAAAAACAAAAGCCTAGTGTGTGGTGGTTAAATATGAAACCCTCCTGATGCCAGATATCATGACTTCAACCATCTCCTTCTTTCTTCCTCATATACCAAAGATAGCTTCATAATCTCTTACTCAAAGCCGTGGAGTGGAAAGCTCGTTTCAACTCTATTTGAATTGTTGTTTGGTCCATTTCCTAACATTGTAAGTCATCATTCACTTATTTATCCAATCAGTTTTTAAAAATTTCCAAGAAATCGAAGGACCATCCTTATCTATGTAAAGAAAGGAAGTCAGAAGACTTGGAAGGAAAAGCAGAGATTGTATACAAACATGAGCATGACCTTCAAATATAAAATTTGCCCGAAGCAGCTTCACATTCATGAACTGCTTAAATCAAAATTTTTAGTATGTGTATATGCGATTGTTATGATTACATATGCAATAAATAGAAGTGTCGATCCCTTGTGCACTGACCACAAGATATGGGAAACAAGAACAAGACATTTGTAAGGAGCCAAGGATCCTCAATGCTTTACGCCCACAAAACACAAACCTACTTCAGCTTGTGACTGCAGATCTTCCAAGACCTTTATAAGTTTCTCACGGCACCAAGCAGTATCCATCTTCTCCGTAAGCATTTTCCTTAGTCTTCATCCATGCGCAATTAAAAGAGAAAAAAAATAAAACAACTTTAAAACTTAATTGAACATTCAAACTCAAAGGCATGGAAGAGGAAGCCAAGTAGGCCATAGGAGCTAGCAATTGCAATTTTGCTCGTATTATAATTGTTGTACTGCCGCAGTACCAACTATGCTTATATATGCATTACTGCAATGCCAAATAAGCAGGATGGTGAATGAGGAAAAATGGCATGATACTTCTTCTGCATGTAATGCAAGCAAAATAACAAAATTTCAGGATGAGACTCTGGCCATGGCCATTGCCATTCTTAAGTGGCAAATGATCGGACACATCGCAGGGTCAGATTCCTCATACATCTTATAACTCTACTCCACAGAGTATGCCCAAGTGGGTTTTACACTTTTTACCATTGGGGTGGGGCTATCTTTGTCCATCGACTTTTGTCCATTGAAGTGTTATTTCCAATCAAACAACTGAGCTTACTGTAAAAAATGGTAACATAGCATATCCCACTAATAATCACTTCAGGGAAAAAAGACATACCTTTGAACAATGGCAGTGTTCCCATGACCAGTGCAAATAACAAGCATAGCATTCAACGGTAGACTGGAGTGTAGGCGTCTGATTCTCCCATCTAGGCGAGTTAAAATGTCCTTTAGTTCAGATGTTACACTGGTTTTTATGCCTTTCCTTTTGGTCGAGTTGTCACAAGTAAGCAACGATATCATCTCCGCAAGCTTTCCATTTAAACTTTCGACGTCTTCCGCTTGTTTTTTGAAGTAGGAATTTAATTCTGAGAAGTGGGCCCAGACAAAGTGTACCTTGTCATTTGTAACCTAATTTACCGCAAGAAATTACAGGACAGAAACTATAAGCACACAGCCTTTCCATTACCACCCCCATCCCACTGCCACTCTCTCCATTTTTGTTCCATTTTGACCCTACACTTGTGAAATGAAAGATGAAGAAAAAAAGATAATTAGTGAAACTTTACCTCTTTTCTGGCCTTCAAAAAAGCCTCATCATCTGAACATACTGGAATGGCATGGGATGACTCAGAAGCATACCGCTTCACTATGGAAATATTATCTATCAAAGTTGAGGCTTTACCACACTCACTTAAACTTGTAAGGAGTTTCTTCCGCACAAACGATGGAGGTGAACCAAAATCAGGCCCTAATTCCAAATATTAGAACCAAAGAGACGCCTTTAGCAATTTATACGAGGAAATAAAAATACAAAACACATGAAACAAAGGAGATTAGTGTCACTTAAGATCAACAATCCCCTACTCAACGTATAAGGTGAACATAAGACCTGATACCAAGCAAAGTTTGATGTTGTAAATGAACAAAAAAGGCAGATCACTTGCCATGTCTAATCTTTAACAGTGCTAGTTCGAGAGCAGCTCTTGCATCTTCAACACTATCGTGCCCGCTTTCTGACTCCTGTATCTCCCTGGAAAGGAACTTTCTGGTTAAAACACGAAGTGCAGTTTTGTAGGTTCCACCACGGGGGTGCTTGTACAACACTGCTGTATCAATCACCAGATTGTGAGAGATCTTGAGTGCCAATAGATCATTCTCCAGGGAATGCCCAACTAGAATAGTCTCCTTGTGGACCAATTTCAGAAAATCTTCCTGAAAATAAGATGCAACTGGATATAAACAGGAAAGAACATTTCTCGCAAATAATTGGTCTGTAATACACCAGTAGACATGAAAAGACAGCCACTGGTATAAAGAAGTAGCATCTGTATCGATAAGATATGGTTGGATACTTGTGGATTTGTAAATACATGTCTACAACTTCCTAAAAGAATAAAAAACTCCAAAAGTCCTTTGAGTTTTAAAATGGAATCGATATCCCTGATGTATGCTTTGGACATGTCCGACAGGAAATCAGAATTTTGATCAAATCACACGTCGCTGTATACCAGGCCCTCTAATTCTTTAAGAGGTTTATCTAAAAGATTCAGAATATAACTAGGAAGATGTTTCAAATACCACACATGGGTTACTGGACATGCTAGTTTGATGTCTACTGGAAAATGTCAAAATACAAGCATAATATACACTAAAAAGAATAAAAGGCATCTCTATACTAACAAGTGTTATTTCAAGTGGGATGTATAATGGGAAAAAAACAATGTGTACAATGGATGCAAACAGGCAACAGAAATGTCATGTTCTTGCGTGGAAGGGGAAATTACAATATATATGGAAAACTTGTACATTCATAACATCAATTATTTCTAAGGTGCACATCCATATAGCACACGAACACGTGTATTGTGCACCTTATATGTGTCTCCCTCTTTTAGTGCTTGTTGCGCAGGCAGAAAAACATGGTATCTAAATCTAGCATAAAAACAAGGGGAAAGGACCCAATAACAAACCTGAATATCTTTAAGAGTCGTGGTCACCCCACTCAACATTTCACATGTGATTCCACTATACCTGCATAATACAACCATATGATAACTAGCAAACAAAAGACAAAATCAAATTGGACAACAAGAAAAATAAACGAAAAAACCAATACAATTTTAAAGAAACATAAAAAAGTTCGATTCTATAGTCAAAACATTTAATGGTCGATATTTGAGTTGATTTGCTTTTCCTCTTTGCATAAGTTTCTTGTTAAACAATAATTTCGGTTTGGTGAATGATACAACTTTAGAAAGACAACTCGATATTCTGTTAAGCAACTAATTGTATGAAAATCGAGTTGAAACCCAGAAGTACCTATACAAAGGGAAGAGTACCATAAGAAGAAAATTTATTCCATCTTATCTATATTTAACTGGCCGCATGACATTGTTATAAAATGTTGAAATATCAAATTAGAATAGTACATGCTACATTTAAAAAAACAACACAATACTCCCAACCAAATATGGTGCACCAAAGTGCACCAACCACTCACAGTAGCATCAGCAGTGTATTTCGGTGCACTATATTTCAGTGTGGGTAGCAGTGCCCGTAGATTGTAGTAGTGAAAATAAACATATATCTAACGAAATGAAAAAAATTAATCGACATTCACTTCCAACAACTATTGTGCAGCTAATAACAGTTAAATGAACACATACCTAGTGTTGTAATCAACAATACTGTTTGCTGGTTTAACCAGTTTATCCAACAGTACCTGTATGAAATCACAAAATAAGGATTAGCCAAAAGGCCCAAAATATAATAATAACCAGAATAGTTTGTAATACAATGCCAAATATAATAATGCAGCCAGCTTATTATCAACAATTAAGATTTGAATTTTGGATATAGACACGCCACCATCACAACACAAGCTTCACATATCGAAACCCAGGAAAATCATTCTCTCCTATAATGGTAGTGCTGATAATGACGATGGTTGTGGTGGTTGTGTGACAGTATGGATGTGGCGTACATTTTGACGAAAAGGTATGACAGACAAATTTAAAAAGATTACAAAACCCCCATACAGAAAGGGGCAAATCAGTGGTATTAAACCCAAGCATTAGATGAAAAGAAAAATTACTAAAATGAGTAAAACATAGTTTGTCTGCTAAATAAAACATACACACCGTTTTCTACAGCACAGGCAAATATTTAGACAGTTATATATAACATCTAGCATGATGAGATGAAACCATGAGGAGGAAAGAACCAATGTGGCATACCTGCCCCTTAATATCGACCAGCGTCACTTTTGTGAGCTCGAACCCCTCATTTGTCACACACTAACAAAAGAGAAAAAGGAGAGAAAAATAACGCTAACAATAGCAGGAACAACATTAATAACAACAACAACAACAATGAAATATGATGATTTACTCCATCAAAACACGTGTGCTAAATCATGCTTTCATGTAGATTGACGAAAATGTTTGTCATCCCCCCCTGGTATACTTTTAAACTTCTACCAAAGAGAAGTGTATTCAATTGGCAGCAAAGTTTTTTACAGAAAAAAAAAGAAAAAAGAGGAACAAACACAGTTCAACTTCGGATTAGTCAGGCTTCCTTGACTTATTACACAATAGAGGAACGAAAATTGAAAATACTTAAGAAAGCTTCATTTGATGCAGAAATACATGAATTCAAGAGGTATCTGTGGGCAAAAGAACATCATACTTTTGAATTTAATGTTTACGTAAGATGACAAGACCCTCTAGTAGGCTAGTCCACCCAATAATCGTATTTTCCTTGTCATGTTAGTTATTGCTTGATATACTAAAAGTAACACGGAAAAGAGTATATTACTATATTACCATACAAAGTAAATAACATAATAAAACCTCATAAAACTATAAATTATAAACATTTCATTCGTAACCAAGGCATGAAACTGATTTCTCCCAGTTCAAGAAATGGCAGAAAAGCACAAATGATAGTGAACTCCAAACACGTCAGTCTGGTTCCACTTTGTGAATGGGGACCAACTTAGGAAGTACAAGCCATGGCATGATTCTTCAACCTTGTATTTACATGTACTCCACGAGGAAGAAATGTATAAAAGGAGTAACAATAAATGAAAAAAAAAAAACTCCAGCAGATTTGAAAAACTTAAAAGGCATAATTATGGAAATGAAGATTTGGAAGCAAATTACAAAGTAGAGGAACAATTAGAAGGAACAGAAGAACGTGATCAAGTTACATCAACAACTATGTGAGTTTAAAGTAACAATTATAGTTCTTAAACTGGAAAATATGCAACAACTTCTGGACATGAAACTTCTATGCTGAAGAATCTATATTTGTATCCGCTGCCTTACCATTTCACAGTCAAGTGCCAATAATTCATGGGGAGGACTTTCTGAAGGAGAAGGAAGCGTTGAAAGAAAACCTACAATTACTATGTATCAGCTGCGTGGTGAATGTTAAAAAGTATATATAAACAAAAAACATCATGCAAGATTCCTGTCACCTGGTTGATCATGAATGTATCCATTATCTTCTAGTTGTTTTGTTGTAAGTGTATAGTATGTAACAGGAAATGGTATATCTTTTAGAAGATCAGCAAATGATGGATTCTCTGAACCAGAACCAAAAGCTCCTGCATAATGTGGATAATTGCAACTAATTAATCAAGTGGTATATTACATTAAAAGGGCTTGGAATGACATGCCGACATGAGAAAATACAATTGCTGCATACAACATTGCAATCTGTTTTTGGCTTTTTCCATAATTTGCAATGAAGCAATCTGTCATACATGAAAACAGGCACAGGATGCAGCTTCGATTCCACTCGAACCCCATCAGATCCATTTTATTTACCTCTCTAAGTGATAAACTTTGTTAACAGACAAGTCTCGGTGTACAAGGAAACTTCGTTGTCCACCTAACATAAAGAAAGAGTCTGTACCGTACACACAAAATGACCAAGAGAATTTCCAGTGAGGATTAAGTAGGTCTTTCCCATTGAATTGCTCAGTTGGAATATCATCTACTTGGACTAAAGTTCACCTATTGTGACATGCAGCGTACGTAAAACTATGGAAACCTAGAGAATCTGGTTTATCGCCTCTAGACACCTGATCTATTGCCACTTTAGTGACCCCTAAAATCCCCAGTCTACTCACCTTCGAAACAATGTCTAACAATAGAAAACTTGAGTAAATGAGTGCACTAGAAACGAATAAGTAACTGCATACAGAAAAGCAAGCATTGCTTATGAGTATGTTTTAGCAACTGCATATGAATATGTATGTTAGTATCGATTCTTGTTATTGCTTATATCCATATCCATGTTAAGGGTATTTCTCTAGTTTCGCCACACAGTGACATTATAAATACATGAGGAGGTGAAAAGAACTGATTAAGTTTCCTAACCCTGATAATAATAACAATAATAATAACCTTATTATCACTTGAGTATTTTTATAAATAGTTCTAGAAAAGGGATGAGTGGTATTGCAGAGATAGGTTCTATAGGAACTGAACGATCATATTTTTGCCTAATACTTGGCCAGAAACTCCTATGTTCTGTTCTTACAGTATTTCTGACAAAGTTCCTGGTTAACAAAACTAAAGATTACGTAATATGTCTACATAGCAAAAATCTAGCGAACAATGGTCAAACAGTGAAAAATTAGTTCTTACATTGATCCCAAGAACAAGTACATGATGTATATGGTGTTAGAATTGCATAGTTACGAAAAGTGAAAACTAATATGTTTCTTGTACTACTGGAAATTTGGAATGCTTCTGTGTGTTTCTTGAGAAACACTGTTACTGGTCCTTTTTTTATACAGCAAGGAAATACGTCCAAATCCCAAGCTGTTCTTCTAAAAGACTGAGTCTAATTGCCCTACCATTTTAGTTCTGAATGCCAAGAATATATGCTGTCCATAATGCAAGCATTAACTTCCAATTTCATATCAGAATGCAGCCTATCTATTAAACAAATCAAACCGTAAACCCATCGTAAACCTCAATCTGACTTCCTCCTAATCAAAGAACAAAAACCCTAAACACCCCTAGGCCCCTAATTTGATAGCAGGGCAGCATTTACTTGGCCTTATCCTACAAAACGGTAATGAAATACTAATAATCCTCATAAACCATTTAAATTCTTCACGGCTGTGAAAAAGTTTCGACTTTCCCCAGCTAAAGTGTTAATCTGCATAAAGATGACTGTTATTAGCCTCTACCAATGCGCTTAGCAGGAACACCATCTGATTCAAAATTTCACCCAAGTTTTCCATCAGGTGGCTGAACCTGTAACTCTACCCTCGACCTATGGTAACCAGAGAAGGAAGGATAATGCATGAAAGAAAGGTTCGTTGCTATGAGTAATTCTGGTGCTCGATCTGTTCGTCCACTTCAGAATTTGGGACAATCATTAGCATTTTGGGAAGTACTCAGCGTGATAATTACTGAAACTGGTGACAGACCTTGTTCAGATGTCTGGGAAGCATTCCTTAAAACTGAATCAGCTTCATTCCTTTTCCTTTTAAGCCTGCATGTGAGGAGTGCATCTATAGTTTGCATTCCATCTGATACACAGCTAGCACAACAGAAACACCAACAATAAATGCACCATAAGAAAAGAATAAACAGACAACAGTAAAAATAAAATAAATTGTAGTAATCACCAACCTAAGAGCTAATAGTGGCCTTGGAATACCACAGCATTCCTTAAAACCTTTCAGTGTTTTAGACTGTGACAAGTACAAGGCTGCATCAAGGCCAGGTACATAAAGCATAACCACTTTTGGAATCAGGGGCTTGTTCTGCATATCAAAGAATGCTATTTCAGCATAGGTGAATATTGAAATCATTACTCTCGTAAACCTGACTCAAAAACGTAAGTCTAGCTT
Source organism: Arctostaphylos glauca (assembly GCA_019985065.2). Classification (NCBI taxonomy): domain Eukaryota; kingdom Viridiplantae; phylum Streptophyta; class Magnoliopsida; order Ericales; family Ericaceae; genus Arctostaphylos; species Arctostaphylos glauca. The sequence goes on along the minus strand of JAHSPW020000006.1, from coordinate 12,231,365 downwards.
CACTATGTCTGTTGTATTTTGTAAAGAATGTAACAGAATATTCCTAACTTCTATCAAATGGTTATTTTATTCGAAAATCAAAAGAAACAAGTACTGGTCTTCACTTCCATTCAAGTAAACATGATACACAACTCTTTCCACCTCAGAATAACCTTTAAATGAATACAGCGAGATTTAGTAAGAAGCATCCAATAATATGTCCAAACAAGTGTTCGATTGAAATTAAATGATGCAGGACAGCAATAGGAATCCCTAGGTTGACATGTAGTGGATAAGGATAACAAAAATGTAGTGCATTCAAGGATTGGAAAAGTGGAAGGAATGTTGTAATGTTTCTAGGTAGCAATGGATAAATATCCATGTGATCGAAGAAATGTGATAATTTGTTGGAACTCTTTACATGCTTGAAGACCAGGGATAGAGAAAGCCACATTTTATTTTCCTTACTTTGATAAATACCCATGATGGCATGAATCCTTCTGCTAGCACCCACATGACGAGTCCCTGAACGTCCTGCTTCATCATACAAATCTAGTCAAACTGTTCTAATATCACTGGAAAAATTCCCAGAAAAGCAGTTGTTGCTACCCACTTGGAGATTCAAAGTTGAGCCAGCTTCAGGTGTCTTAAAAATAACATCTGCTTTCGCCTGAGGACAAGCATAACTAGAGTTAATTCTACGTCCAACCAACCAAGAATAACTTAATGGTGGACGTTAGTACATTACATTTAACTGTCTTTAATAGAGCTAATGTTAAGCTTGCAGCCCACTGCCATACAGATACAGTTGCCTCTTTTTAACATCATATTTTTCAACATTCCAGGCTGAAATTAAAAAGCTTCGAGAGATTTTAGAGGACAACATGCATCTATACCTACACCCACATGTGCATCCCTATTACTAGAGACCTAACAGCAATTTTAAGGGGGAAAAAGGAATAGAAATTGGCTCAGGCCTTTATTTTGCATAAATACTGATTGATGTTTTGAATCAATCTACAAGTTTGTGGAGGAGTCTGTATGGGGAAATAAAAAGGAAACACAAAAGATAAAAAAGCATAAAGTGCACAAGCTAAACCTTATTTCATTGATTTCCATTTCGTTTTGCTTTCCGTTGGTAAATAACTCAACAATCCATTATCCAAACATCAACTAATAAAGGACTGATTTATAGTCCTTCCTTCTTGCTCCCCATAAACGAAAATCTCATCTAACATAAGTAATTGTAGAAAGAGTTCTTTACTTTTGCTCCCCTCATCTGGTCTCAGCGTAACCTAGCAGAGCATTACATATCCCTCAATTTAACTGATATACTATTTGAATAAACAAGTACCATAAGCACACAATGAACAACAGAGCTAATTAACCCAACAAAATCAGGTCTTTTGCACTTGACAACCTAATTTTACTAAACTGAAGAGAAAAAACAAAGATTATAGAGCATATCCTAACGTCAACATGAACTTTTATCGGATTTTTTTTTCAAAACCAACAGAGAGCAATTGTTGGTTATCAATGAACATCTGTGCAAAAAAAAAACCCAACAAATGATAAATGTAACACTACTTCTCCCTGAATGCCGATACATACATATTAGTTTTGAGAGAGAGAGAGAGAGAGAGAGAGTACTTCTGGACCGTAGACGTCAAAGAAAGTCGAGCTGCTGTTTTTAGTAGCTGATTTCTCTTCTTCAGAAACTCGGGTTTCGAATTCGTAGTTTGAGGAGCGCATACTCAATCTGTGGCCGATATCAGTTACAAAGAGTTCGTGTTTCACAGAGAGAGAGAGAGAGAGAGAGAGAGACGCAGGGGAAGAAGGACGAATTTGCAGAGCCCAATGTAGGTTTCGTCCTCACTTTACTGCACCCGCGTCTTTTTTCTCCAATTTGGCCAAATTTTATTGAGTATTTTTGCTTACTTTTATTGAAAAAAATTACTACATTTGCTAATTTGATATTGAGATTTGATAAATTATTGACTCACATTGACAATTGACATTAAACTTTAAAAAATTTAAAAATTATTAAAAGTAAAAATTATTTAAAATAACCTTGGACGATGAGAAAATTAAATAAAGAGCATAATTTTCTTTAATAATGAGAAAATAAAAGAAAAAAATAAGATCTTTCATCATTTCATTTGAATAAACAAAATAAAAAAAGTGATTTTTCTCATTTTTTTTAATCTAGTTTGGCTTGTATATATAAGGGGAAAAAATGTCATATTTATTTTTATAAAAATCTATTATAGTTACTGATAAAAAAAAGAAAAGAAAAATAAAATTGACAATATAAAAAACTAAACTCTTGTAGATTTATTCTCCCACGAAATCTAATCAAAATTGATGAAAAATCTAAATGAGAATTTCAAGGAGTTCTTTGTTCTCATTCTCATTAACCTTCTTTTACCATCTCTCATTTCTTTGTCAATCCAATATAGAAGAGAATAAATAGGGAATATTTATTCCCTCAATTTACTTTCTTTTTTTTTGAAATTTATCGATCGAAAAGATTATTAATGCTTCAAACCCAAATTTAAACAAACCCTAATCCTCCTGATGTTATACCATTAACCAATCCAAAGAAACTATAGAAACTAATTTTGGAGAAATCCAATTTCGGTTTTGATAACCTTGACGATGCTCTTACCTTATTCCCTCAAATATCCTAATTTTGACTTATCTCTTCGGCTATCAATTTTAACTAGTTCGAACTGCTATTGCGAAGAAAGAGCAATATTCGACCATCATTTCTCTGTATAGAATAATTTACTTGTTGGGTATACTGTTATTGATGACTTCACCTTCAATATCTTAATTAATTATTTTTGCCTCTTGAATCGAACTGAGTTTGGCTTTGCTATCTTGAGTATCTTGTTGTATTTACCTTCACCACTCTTATCAATGGGTCCATCATAAAGATAAAGACGGTTGAGGCCGTGGAACTGTTTACAAACAATGGAGACTTTAAACCTAATAGTATTACTTATGCAACAATCAAAAAGAGAATTCGTAAAACAAAAATGCTACACATATCTGTATACACATCACCTTGCATATCACTCCAATTGGGGTGAGAAAAAATTAAATTAAATAAGTCCCCAAACAAAATCAGTGTCTTCCCCATTCCCATCCCCTGGCACAAATCAATCAAGCCCTCCCACCTCAACCCCGACCTCCACCAACGACCACTGCCGGGAATGACCCCCCCCCCCCCCCCCCCCCCCCGGCCCAAATTAGTCTTCCCCATTCCCACCAAATTAGTCGACAACCACCTCCATACGCCAACACACTTAGAGACCCTCCATCACCCACCACCGCCGGCGACAACCCCTCCACGATATTGTTAGGATATTCAATTAATTTTGTCCTTTTTTTTTCTGTCCACATCCTGAGATTTGGAATTTACCTTTTACAAGCATTTGATCTGAGTCATAGCAATCCCCAAATTCGCATGCCAGTCTTGTTGGATTATCGCTGCTGTGACTTATTGTTGTTTGTTAAGTCCAGCTTATCATGCATCTGTAACGGAATTGTGTTTCCCCATATACACACTACAGCCTACTGTCATGCAAATTGTTTGTGTAAAAAGGGATTTTCTTTAGAATTTTTTTCACGTCTGCTGATAGTATCTCTTATACGTGCCCTGGAAGCTGTCCACGAGCTTCAAAAGCCCATATACGATCTGCACAAAAAAATAAAAATAGCTCGTAGAATCTGAATGGACAATGAGTAGATGGGCCATAGTATACTACTTCGTGGGTCCCTAAGTATGTGATTGTTTTACTAATTATGTTTCTCGGTAGCGGCCAATGAGATTCTTTTTTTTTTTTTTTTTTTGAAAGACAAAGTAAATTTTATTAAGTACGATAAGCTTTACAGGGCGTAGAACAATAACTACGGATGGGTATTAACTTCGGGTAGACTTAACTAAATAGGGTTGGTAAGAACCCAACCCACAAATTAAATCCTACCCACCGAATGAGCCCCTCCCCCCCACCCGTGACCTTCGGCCTGACTAGGTTAGACCGTCTTCTCCACCGCAAGACCCTTCCACCATACTTCTGTCCAAACGAAACCCTAGGTTCTACTTGATTAACCCTCCACCGAGAATTCCTTTAGTGTTGTACATGATGTCGCTGATTGAGAAGGGACCACTCGTCCCTGATTCCAGAAACCAGGAGAAGCACTTGAACTTGAAGTCTTGCAGGAATTTGGGCCAAATCGCCGTGCCATTGCCGAATCGGATGTTGTTCCTGAGGATCCAAACAGACCAGATCAGGGCTGAGGGAATAGCTCTCCATAGTGTGATTGCCCACTTGAGGGATTTCGTGCTCGGAGCCCAACTAGACCACCAGGTTAGTAATTCTGACATACATTTTGGAGGCACCCACACTACATCCCACCAATGTAGGACCTCACACCACAAACTCCACACTGGTTCACAATGAAGGAGAAGATGATCTTGCGATTCAATCTCCTTCTCACAAAACTTACACTGTGCCTCATGAGACTGGACAATTCCTTTATGTACTAAGAATTCAGCCGATTTGACCCTCCCCCTCCACTCAAGCCATGAGAAAACCTGAACTTTTGGCGGGCAAATCAACCGCCACACGCAAATTGGTGGCTTATCTAGCTCTACCTCAGAGCTCTGTTGAAATAGATCACCACAGGACTTCACAGAGAAACCCCCTCCTTCTCTAGACATGAATTTCATCTCATCCTCCCTTTCTGATCTCTGAAGCCGCGTCTCTTCCCAACCCGCAACTAGGTTGACCAACTCCTCCCTTTCCCATGAGTATACCGGCCTCCGAAGGTTTAAAGCCTCCTCTACCCCCAAATCTTGGAACATCGAAGCCACTCTTTGATGTTTATCTGTCACTATCTGGAAAATACTAGGGAATTTATCGCACCACAATTGGCCATCCGTATCCCAATTGTCCAACCACAATCGAGTAAGTTCCCCATTCCCTACCTTGATTCTCAATTGATTCTTGAATTTTTGAAACGTAGTTGGATTTTTGGACTGTAAAGATATAATACCTTGCCATACCGGGGACCCTCTGATACTCCTCCTCTCATTTGGAAGGAAAGCATCCCAGCCCAACTTATTCACATCACACACCACCAGTCTCCATAGATTGTCCCTTTCGTTAGCAAACCTCCACCACCATTTATAAAGTAGAGCCTGATTCATCATTCTGCAGTCCTTTATCCCTAGTCCACCCTTATGTTTTAGCACTGTCCTCCAGTTAACCAGAGACATTTTCCTCTCATTGCCATCTCCCCCCCATAGAAAATTCCGTTGGAACTTTTCAATTTCTCTTGCCACCTTGACTGGAAGTTTGAAGATAGATAAGTAGTATATAGGTAGATTACACAGCACAACCTTAATCAAGGTAATTCTCCCTCCTACGAACAAAACTTTCCTCTTCCAAGAAGCTAGTCTAGCCTTGATTTTCTCCAGAACTGGTCTCCATGTGCTATATCTAGAAGGACTAGCTCCTAGAGGTAATCCTAGATAGTTAAACGAAAGTTTAGTAGCTCTGCACCTCAATATTCTATTACATTCAGCTAGGAAATGGTCCTCCCTCCCAATACCACAAACTGAAGACTTAGAGTAATTTATTTTGAGACCAGAAATGATTTCAAAAGCCCTCAAAATCCTTTTAAGCACCCACACTTCCTGAATATCCCCTTCACAAAACAAGATCGTGTCATCCGCAAATTGAAGATGCGAAATATTTCCTGATAATGGTCCTAGCGTAGCTCCAGTAATGAGGTTCATATTGCTAGCTCTAGACAGTAGTACACTTAAACCTTCAGCAGCTAGAATATAAAGAAAGGGGGATAAGGGATCCCCTTGCCTAACCCCTTTCTCCATTTGAAACTCCGGAGTGGGTGAGCCATTTACCAACACCGAGAGGAAGGCAGAAGTGATACATGTTTTCATCCATAGAATCCACTTACTAGGGAACCCCATATTTTCCATCATTTTTAACACGAACTTCCAATTCAGATTGTCATAAGCCTTTGCAAAATCTAGTTTGATCACAATTCCTTTTTTCCTTCTTTTTTTCCAAAAACTGACCACTTCATTTGCCACCATAATACCATCTTGAATTCCCCTTCTTCCAACAAAAGCAGACTGGAATTTCCCTATCAAACTTGGTAGGGATGGTGCCAACCTCTTAGCTAGAACTTTGGCTAACAATTTGTAGACACTACCCAATAGACTGATAGGCCTAAAATCTCTCAGTGTAACTGGATTTTGAACCTTGGGGATGAGTGTGACAAATGCAGAATTAAGACCTTTCACTAATCTAGCATTCCGGTGGAATTCATGAAAAAAATCCATCACCTCTCCTTTGATGATTTGCCAGCATTCCTTGTAGAACATAAAATTAAATCCATCAGGCCCTGGTGCCTTATTACCATCAGAGGAAGAGATACTCTCCCACACTTCCTCCATAGTAAAAGGTTTAGTTAACTGATCCCCCATTGCTTGATCTAACATAGGGTGATCCACTAACTGCAGAGTAGGTCTATCGCTCCAACCCTCTTTGAAAGCTGTTTTGAAATGGTCAAATACACCCCTTCTAATTTCAGCTGGCTCCTGTTCCTCCTCCCCATCGAAAAGAATAGAATTAATAGAATTTTTCCTCTGCCTACCCGAGGCCACCAGATGAAAAAATTTAGTATTCCGATCCCCCTTTAGATTCCATGCCAGCCTAGACTTCTGGAGCCACATCCATTCCAGTGCCCTACTTTGTCTCCAAAACTCTTTTCTAGCTTCCAATATCTGATCTAATTCTTGTAATGATAGGTTAGTTGATTCTGCCTTCAGTTCCAACTTAGCTATTAAAGATTCCGCCTCCTCCATACTTGTTTTCAGGGCATGGAATTCCTTTTTACTCCAGCTCCTAAGAGCATTTCTGGTCATCTTTAGCTTTTGGGCAAGTTTAAAACCAGCCCACCCCACCCCCAACTCACCTTCCCAGGCCTTCTTAACCACCTTCTGAAAACCCTTGTGTTGCACCCAAGCATTAAAAAACTTGAAAGGTTTTGGGCCCCAATCCCCTTGATCTTGCTTCAATACAATTGGGCAATGGTCTGATACCACTCTGTCCAACCCCCACTGTTTAAAATTACAGAATTGCAGTCATTCTGGGTGAAGCAAAAATCTATCAATTCTGCTCCATCTATTGTTGACATCACCTCCAGCCCAAGTGTAATTCCTTCCTGTTAGTGGAAGATCTACCAATTCCATCTCCTCAATGAAGTGGTTAAAATCAGCCATACCCCTATCCCTTCTCGCTACCCCCCTTTCTTTCTTCCAATTTTGTCACTTCATTACAATCACCACCAATGCACCATGGCCTGGGATGGGGTGCTCTGATCCTCACCAAAGTTGCCCAAGTAGCTCTTCTAGACACCACTTCATTAGGAGCATATAGGTTTAGTAACACGCAGGGGAACTCCCCAGTCATAACCCCTTCCATAAGTATAAATTCTCTATTAGCACAAAGAGAAATGGCTCTGAAGCACGTAGGCTTCCATATGCACAACAAACCACCTGCAGCTCCACATGCATCAACTTCAGTGTACTCAAAATCTTCAGATCCCCAGATCGATTGCACCCATAATCTAGATATTTGAGATTTTTTAGTTTCTTGCAAAAAGACAATATCTGCCCTGTTTTTTAGGATAGTTTCCTTCACTCTTCTTCTTTTATCTGCTTTGCCCAACCCTCGAACATTCCAAGACAATAAAATCATAGCAAGAAGTAGAAAATCCATAACCTCTAATAGTAGGAAGACCTCCTTAAGTACCTTCCTTCCTTCCCCTGTGTTCTGTTTTCTCCCATTTCTCTAGATCTTGCTTCTCCATGCTAATCAAATGTCTGATGACTTCCTCTTCTCTACCTTCCCCCTCAACGGTTACGCCTAAGGTTTTACAAAGATCCCACGTTGCTTGAGCTTCCTGAAGTATATTGTTATTCCGATTGCTAATTTCCCCTGAGGAGATAGGAGGTGCATTGTCAGGAGTTTGAACTGCAGATTTAGTAGTGATCATGGCTTGCCTTCTTCTGGGTAATTTCCTTCCTCTCATCAAAATATTACTCAGATTTCCCATTACCTCTGTAACTTATTTCTTTTTCCTAGCAGTTTTTCTCTTCTTTTGGACCACTAAATGGGCCCGTTTAGAATTTCCTGGGCTTTGTTGACTGCTGATGCTTGTGATAGTATTGTCCTCGACCAACCCCAATGGACTCATTGCGGGGCCCACGGTTGACCTCCTAGCAGACCTGTCACCATCACTGTTGTAGATACCAATGATGTCTTGAGCCCCCCCCCCCCCCCCCCCCCCCCCCAGTATCCTCCACATTAATGCCACAGTACCCTTTAGGATTTGCTTCCTCAAAACAGGCAGCCACCTGTACAGACTCTGCTACCCACGACTGAGATGACAGGTTTCTCTCCTTTTGTCCTCCAATCTGACCTTGTACCTCTTCCCTAATTTTTATACTGGAATTACCCCTGTCCGAAATTATTTTGGCACTTTCACCTTCTTCAACCTCTAGTAGATCATCACCTTCTTTATCACACCTGTATTTTACTACCGGATTGCTAGCTTTACAATAACAAAACTATTGAGGCTCCAAAATATTAATCGCTTGTTCTTCTGTGACCCTGATCTTGAAAGAATTCCCCCTGCACTGAAGATAGATCTCCTTGTTAATCTGCTCAACCTGAGTAGTTTTAATATGTATCTTCCCCACCGAAAAATTTCTGTCCTTCAATGTATCTTCATCAAATAGGACTACCTCCCCCCATATATTCCCAATCTTGGCAAAAGTTGACATATTCCACAAATGGATTGGAATTCCATAGCAACTTAGCCAGACCACTCTTTCAGCTTGCAACATAAGTTGGGGGTTCCACTTAACCATTTTAGTGATCCAGGTGTCAAGGAAATTGAGTTTTCCTCCATTGTAAACCGTTTCCATATGAGCAATAGATTGGAAAGTGAGAATAACATTTACTCCTCCAGCTTCCCTAACAGTGATATCCTGACCAAAATGTTGTGATATTTTCTCCTTGACTACTCCCCACAGCCTGAAAGCTCTCAGTTCTCCAACCACACTCCTCCACACTCAGTCATTTCCCATCTCCTCAACGTTGATAATGATTTCCCCACAGGTAGTTCCCCTGTTATCTCTTCTAACAGCATCTGCATAAGAACCACTCCCCTTCCCCGTGAGGATGGCTGGCGCCTTGCCCAGGTTGCTCTGAGCTACTGGGCTCCCACGGTGTTTTGATACAGTTGTCTTTTCCTTCTTTACCACCTTTCTCCAGATACCCCTTTACTCTCCCAGCATCTGGTTTCCAAGGATACTTTGCTATTCTCACATGAAGAATATTCCCCCTTATTACTATACCATTCATCTCCTTAATAGCCTGATACGCTGAGACTTGTGATTTGAACCTAATGAAGCCAAATTTCGTATTATTTCTGGATTTTTTGGATGGAATAGAAACCTTTATCACATTCCCAAAACCCTTGAAAATTTGAAATAACCACTCTCCATCCACGGTTCTAGGTAAGTTGTCCACAAAAACAGAGAAAACCTTTGTATCATTCCCATCAAACTTCTTGAACTCCCCAATCTGATAAGCAGATGAGTAGGGCTTCCTCCTCGTGACCATATTCCATCTATTACTGTGTTCTGCATTCTTCTCCCCATAAGTCCACGTACCCCTGTCTTGCACATTCTCCTTGTTTGTAGTTTGATGGGAGAGGTAATGGGTGAATACTGGTAATGGTGGTGGTGCTGGTGGTGGTTGTGGTGGACGGTGGTGTTGGGAAATGGTTGAAGGGTTTACTACAGCTACTCTCTCTCTCTCTCTCTCCCTCATGGTTGACTCTTAATCCACCGACCAATGAGATTCATCTAATGCACAATTAAAGTGAACGTCATTTCTATGTTAAATTAGGTAGATATTTTTCCACCTAATTAAAGTGAATGTCATTTCTAAAATCAGTGGATTAAAGTTCATAAAAAAATACATTTCTGCATTTGCTCATGTTGGGAAAAAAATAGTCTTCTCATTGAATGGGTAAATGTAACATAGATCCGGACCGTGGAATTGCTGAAACACAATACCAAATTCACAACACCACAAGCAGTCACCGAGAAAGATTTAACTTCTGGGCCTTCTAGGGCAATGATAACAAGTGAAAAATGAAACCACAAACGTCAATACTAGACCACTGAAAATCAACCTATGGAGCTCTTAAGTAATTACATTAACTTTTTAACCAAAACCAACCTTAGGATATACATAAACTCACCTGTTGAGAGAAAGGGAGAGAGACAGGAGAGGGCACTCTAGTTTACAACTGTAGCGGAGAAGGGTACACAGGAAGTAGATTTCAAGAAAGCTCCACCAGACAACTTTCACTGCCCGAATTTCTCATTTCGAAGCTGTTAGCAGAGGGGGGAAAAGGCGGCTGTATTGAATCATAAATCGGGTATAAATATCGTTAGAAGGAAATAAAGCCAGCTTAGGACAAAAACGCAATGCTTTACGTTTTTCCTTTTCTGCACTTAGCCAATTCATCGTTGTGCAATCTTCACCACGGCCAAGGCAATTCTGCAGTTTCCTGCCCAAGCGAGCAGCTGTAATCAATGACCATAATAACCTCACTCAAAATTCAAACATCTCACGGAGATGATTTCTAATCAAACTGGAGATGATTATTAAACCCGTTTACTGCTCCAAGACCACTAATCAGCTGGTCCCCCATACCCTGCTGCTGTTGATGATTCATATTTTGATCTCTAGCCATAGATGCCATCCCTACCCTTCCATTCATCAGCATGGAGTTATTTCCCATAGCTGCTCGAATTCCATTGATCATGGCCGCCTGGCCAATTCCTCCACCACCACTCATGCCGCCGCCAAATCCCCCAGCCATTCCTATATTGCCGTCAAGAACTCCACCATTAAGACCCATGCTATTGTTTCTCGTTAACATCCCATTAACATTTTTCACATCATTCAGTTGGGAAGTCATCATCATTTCATGAATGATTTTCTGAACAGAACTATGAGAGTCGTTTGGGTCAGCGTCACCAGATAGAGCGGGTTGTTGCACGGTGATATTTGGGGAATTCACAGAAGGATTGTTGGCAGGGTTTTGCTGTCTGGAGTTCATTGAGTTCTGATGGAGAAGCCCAACAATGGAGCTAGCGGAGGAAGGGTTGGATGGTAAGTTGAGAGAGTTGTTTGCACTGGGCACACCATTAGTAGAAGGGCCTTGCATCGAAGTTTCTTGCGTTTGATCATTGTTTAAGATTTGACCCACCGTTTGATGCTGTTGCCGTAGTTGTTCCTCCGTTTGTTGAGGTTGACCATGAAAACCAGATGTTGCATTTGTCCTCCGAGGGAAATTTGCCAAACTCTCTGACAAAATACAAGGCGAAAAAAATAAACCATGTGGCATTTACAGACTACAGGACCAAGCAATAAATTCCATTTCATTCCAATAAATGGCCAAAACATTTCTGTTTCCTAGGAGATCGAAATAAACATAGTTATATCACAAACAACAATGTTTCCACTGACACATACCAAACGCAGTGAACTGTGTCAAAATTCTATGAAACATACTGAGACATTGAAACCAGAAATATCTAACGATGACATCTCCATGCATTCCTAAATCTGTTTCGACATTTCCACGAATTTAGAAATTCTTTTGAGATTTCCCTTGTGTTCCGAAATTTTTCCAGAATAATTAAAAAATGTTTCCTTTAACTAGCTAACAGAAGCAACTTCCCTCAATAAATTTTAGAACCTTGTTCAAGACAAACCATTTTCCCATTTCTATTTTTATCATTGAAGCAACACAACTTCCATGAAACAATACTCTTCAGGACTGTCACAGGCACAAAAGTCCAGACCAGAAAAATTTGTCAAATTAGAAGCATACAACCAACATGTATACCCATCACAGCTCAGCCAATCATTGATGAATCGTGAGTTAATCGCGAATCGTGGAACCAAATCAGTGAATCGTGGATTGTTTTCTTCATTTTCGATTTGCTGAATTGGACCCTTCCTGCTTAGCATTTTTTGGTTATAAAAAGGGGTCAAATAACTTTGTTAAGGTTTTAGGGTCCTTGCATTCACCAGCAGTGCCTACGTCTAATCACAGAAGCGAGTCTCTTGCATATTGAACCACGTGATCATCATTCCAAAAAATAATCACATTGATTTGGGCCAAGCCAAACTTTTTAAATTGTACAACATATCCAAGGGCATAGAGATACTTTTCTTCACAAGTTAGAAATTGTGACTCAGACTTTTACGATGTACTATTCCGAAAAATAAAATTTCAATTCGCCATTTGACATCTACGTACTTATCCAATTAGCAACACATTTATCTCTATGTTCACTTATTCATCTTTATGATCTCAAGATGAACAAGGTCGTATGAGGCACTGGAACATTAAAATCATCTATAGAAGGCAGCGTTACAAAGTTTAGATTAGCCCTGCAACCCCATTGTGTCACTATCAAACATCAGCCCAAACAAAAAGCAATGACAACACAAATTACACAAGTTTTTCAGATCATGAAATCTTCTATTGCCTTCTATAGATGATTACTGAAATAAATTGAGAGCAACAAATGTATAAACAATATAAAAAGCTTACCCATAGGTCCAGTGCCAGTTTCTCTGCTGTAATCAATCAAATCTTTCATACTATTCACCACTTCAGATATCTGTAATGCATCCCCAAAAGAACAAGGAAAATTCATTTTAGCAATCAGCCTTGACATAAAATTTAGAAATCGCTCAGGGAAACCCCAAGAACAATAATCTTTCATTCGTAGGAGCACAACAAATCGCCTACTGGGCAGTACCATGTATGATAGAAAGGCAATAGAACCAAGAAAATAAATTTATGGAACTGTTAAAATCAAAATAAACATAAGAGCACATTGTGTATCTTTCACGTTACAGAAGTCCACAAGCATGAATGTGTAAATCTACAAAACCACCAAGTTCAAAAGCAAGATATAGGGGTGGCTGTGGATCAAAGGTTTCCAGTAAACTACTACACCCTGACAGAGGTGGATTGTGTGCTTATCATAATGGTAATTTCAACTTTCAGAGGTCAATGCTTCATTGAGCCAACCTCAAGGTTGAATTCTTATAGTAATTTTAAGCACCCTATCAGAATCATGCCTACTAAAACAATTTTAACACAAAAAATCCAAACCAATTGATTGGACCTGCACTAATTGCCATTTCAAGCCTTCAAATAATCAACTGCAAAAGTACTTCAGAGAAGGGACTAATCAGGCATGAAGATCATAACAAATAAAATAAGAAACTTTATAAGAGCTGGTAAAAGGATAATAATGGAAACTGACGGGAAAGAAATTACAGCTCAATGAAGCGGACATGATGCAGTCAATTGTCTGTGTCGTTAGGTTTCAAGCCAGATACAGAAATGGCAAAGCAAAGAAATGTAATTCAAACTCAGACACGTTAAAATACATGTGCTGCAAAATTCATTTCCAAATGAGGGAGAAAAACAACTTTTCCAAATGTACTCTGCAACTGTCACCATGCAATTTTGCAACATCAGACACTGCATTCATTCCAATACAGTTGGGGACCAGATTGGAAGCTGAAGAATAAAGTGTATTACCTGAAGGCATCTCACATATCTCTTTGTATATCCTAAATCATTTACTAATGGCACTTCCAGCGCTTTAGCCAACTGACGGGCTGATGCAACGAACCTGAAACATAGATAAATTTTAACAGTCTAAATACATCAGACGAGAGGAACAAGAATGGTAAATGATGACTTCATCTATTGACTCAACCCCATGTTTGATTCTCCATATTCTACTAGTGTAGCAGCAGATTGCAGAACATGCACATCGTCACATGTCAAAGACAGCAGAGAACCGACCAAGAAGGTGAAATCAAAAAGAAAAGCAAAAAGGACAAAAGGTGCTTCTTCACTCAGTGCAGAGAGTTTAAGAGAGACCGAGAGAGAGAGAAGGGCAACGGCAAAAAAAGTTGAGCACCCCTCTGTGAGCCTTGTTAAAAAGGCCCCTAACTATAGATAGGGCGTTAGCACTTTACTAATAACATAGCAAGGGGCAAGACAAAACCTACTCCTAACAAGTTGCTGAGTTCGGCTTTCAGGGCTAGCGACTGTTACAGATATGATGGTGTGTTACACATCCAAACAGCTTCCCAATCCCAAAAGCGAACCAAGCACTCTATCAATGGTTGATGAAGTCTGACTTGAACGCATCCAAAAATCCCAGTGCACTCGTATTCTTTTTGTTTTTTGTTTTTTTTTTTTGTCTGATAGGCTTCAAACATCGGCTGCTATGCATGACAAATTAAATGAGCTGCTGGTATTAAAGGATTTTAACTGATTGTGTGATATGGAATTGGCTGGTATGGCTGGAATCCCCTTGGCAAGGGTAAATAGCCCCAAGAGTTGAAGCCTTATTCTATGAATTATGATAGCAAATATTATTGGGTGCATCTTTTGACTCATGTTCAAAGAAAATTCCAGTAAAAAAATTGCTCACGGAAGAATTTCTGGGAATCCCTTTTTAATAAGTAAACAGAAGTAGAATTCTTGGGAATCCAATAAGATCAATTCGTCCCGTGTGACAGACCTCCATCTGGATTCGAATCCTACTAAACTGACCACCCTCTACAGATCAAAAATTTCGAAAGAATAAATATCCAAAGTAAGACAACATTTTTCTCCCTCTAATGCCGTCATTGGTGTATTTCGAGTTTGGAATTACACTAGCATTTAAATAGGTATTCATAAATTCCTATTGATTTTTAGGTATATAGCACACAGTACCACAACCAGGCCAAAATAATTCAAATCAAAACTTTCTCAAAGGCAGACAAATTGCTGTCATAGCCAGTGCAGTGCTTAAAGCTCAGGCTAAACTTGAGGTTAGAGGATTTGAATCTAAGCAAGCCACTTTGTCCATAACTGTCTATTGACAACCAACAAGAACAAATGTCGTTTTGTCTCAAGTTCACAAGTAAAAGGCTATCCTCTTGTCAATGTTACATCTTTAGGTCGCAAATAGTAAAAGGCCATCCGCATATAGTGACGATTGAACAAATATAAAATGGCACGCTTACGACATATTCAGATTGTTTCCACCATCTCACCATGCCAGCGAAAGCACCCATAACAAAAATAAGCACATGCACATTCAAAAGAGAAACACCAAGTTGATGACGGTTCACATTACTTACAACAATGGTGGGTCACAGATATATTCACTAGGAAAAAATAAAGATAACATGAGATATGAAAGATATTCAAAAAAAATCATCAGTAAGAAAGCCTCTTGCTCAAGGGTAATTGAGCTGCCCACCACAATGTCCCTCAGCCCTGTAGCTTCCAGCTCATGGTACTTTTCCCCTTGCTCCTACATTTTCTTCCTTCACTGTTCTCTCTCCCATCTTCTACGTTACCCAAAAGTCCTACCTACAGGCGAATCCCAATCCCATACAATCAATAACCAAACCAAAGCAAACCAAGCCATAAGTCCCAATTAATTGGGGTCAGCTATATAAATCTATTTACTCAATTGACTTTTGTCAAGTACGTCGTGTTCCGTGATATCTACAATGCCTAGATCCTTTTGAACTGCCGCCTCTAAAGTCACTTTTGGTCTTACGTCTCCTTTATGTTACCATCTACCCTAATCATATCACTCCACCTAATTACCACATCAACCAATCTAAAACGACATGCCCAAACCTCAATCTATCTTCTCTCATCTTATCTTCTATCGGTGAGATCCCTACGATTACGCAAAGTTTTTCGTTTCTAATTCTACCTCGCAAAGTCTTACCCACATCCATCTCAATATTTTTATTTCAACTACACACACCTTACTCGAATGTATTGGATGCTTAATGACTTCAGGACTCCATAATCGCGATCCACGTACATGTATATCAATGATGGGTCCATCAAATTCTGAAGGGGACCAATCCTAATAATCATACATCCACCATGTGAGGTAGTTGTATCCACGACCCCAAGCCTCGATACCCCAGCCAAACTTTATCAAGTGCTTTAACATTGCGTGACGTCGGACCTTCACCCAGGTGTTGCACCACCTTACTTGTGCACCTCACGTGGAGGTTCACATAGGGTGCCGGTGGTGGCTCAATCTCTCCCTTTGATGCTTGAGTCCATTCTAAGAGATCCACACCTTCACCCCGAGGCATCTCAATGTCGCAAAGCAAAGCCACATAGAAAGAGATCATCCCTAGTGCACCTTTATAATTGCGATATCCATCTCGATTTCTGTGTTTGGAACTTCCCATGTGTTAATATTCAGCAAACCACTTAGTCACCCTCTCTACCCAATATCTGCAACTGTCGCTCACACTTAACCCATGACTTGTACTACTCATGTGATCTGATGCTTGAAAACTGCTCTGTGCTTCCATGACAATTCCTACGACCATATACAACTCACAATGAATCTGCTCGTAAATGACTGGCCTTCCAGTAGATTGAATTTGATTGCACCAGATCCCTCTTGATCACCTCGTCATCATCCTCGTCATCCCAAATCTATTTGATCCCACCAATGCAACCAGTATTCTAACATTCTTCCAACTAACCGTTCAATCGAGGCAACACTTGCAAATCTTGGGAACACCCTCGTGTGATTCTTCTACTACACAAAATTGATCTGCAAAAACTCTTGAACCATCCAGTTCCGTGTTGAGACACAGTGCATCGCTGCCATGACAAGCAAACGCGACCAACTTTTCTTTTCTTCCAAGTGACCATAAAACCAAGGAAGAGCAACTTGCACAAAATAAAAAACTGGTCCAAATTGGTTACCACAGTTCAACAAATGCTACCTCGGTTTGTGTTATCAGACACAAAATAGTGCATTTCTTCATCACTATCCACCAGAAACTCCATGTTTGAGTCCCATTGCAAAGCCTAGCAACAGACTGAGCTATTTTTTCCTTTTTCCTGGTGCAAGTTACATCTATGCTTTGACTATGCCTCTAAAAACCACATCTAGGATTTTCACGACCATCTCCACATGCAATCAGAAGCGCCAATAATAAAATAACCACGCACGTACATAAAAGAGAAACACCAAGTTCACATAGTTCAAGCCAACTTGCCTCACCCACGTGGGAGAGAGACATCCAAAATGAAATTATAAGATTTCATGTAAAATGGAAGTTTCTCACAAGTCGCAACTGACACCATTACTTGAGCCCCTTATTGTGAGCCCAAGCCATGTTTTCCTGCTCACAATATTTTCTTCTCCCCTGCATTTTCCATTTTCCCTCTCTCTCTCTCTCTCTCTCTCTCTCTCTCTCTCTCTCTCTCTCTCTCTCTCTCTCTCTCTCTCTCTCTCTCTCACTATTTAGGTTACCACAAGTCATGTCATAAGTGAAGTTGGCGAATCACAACCATATAGTATGATTAAAACCCCTCGCAAAATTGGGCTCCTAGTGGTATGCTGACTCTACAATACCAAATCAAATACATATACATCACTAATTATACAGGTCCCAGTTTCCCACATTCCACACGAGTGGACAACTCTTACACATATGAGATGCATGATCCTAGCAGCACGATCATTAAGCTCAAAATGCTAAGTATTCTAAACTTACGTAGAACTAACATAATATGAGAGAGAGACAAAAAGAATTCAAAAATAGAAGGCAATAACAAACTCCAAGGAACAATCAAGAAGCAATTATATGTTTACAAGGCAACAGAGAGAGAACTCACATATTACAATTATTTTGTAACTCAGGCACCGATAAATTGGATGATGCATTCTGAGTAGCAGCCTGATACTTTTGAGCTGCAATCCCAAGCTGAGTAACCTACAGAGTACAATATTGAACAGTTAAATATAAAGCCTACAATTATACACGACAGTTGGCAAGACTGGATTTCTAATTATAACATGCACGACGCACCATCCCCATAAAAGTAGGTCCAATACAACAGGACACAAAACAATAGAAGAATCAGTTGCTTTTATACTCACATACAGCACGTGCAAGCGTGCACAATAGACAACAACAAAAAAAAAAAACGTAAGCCAATTCAAATACGTTGAAATGACTTTTTCGTTTTCTTTTTCTTTTTTTGCTTCAACCAGCAAAGAGATGGGTAATAAAAAGTGAGAGCCGACGGCCATAACATAGAAAATAGTACGAAAGACTGATCAAGTCATTAAGCTCTTGAGATCCTAATCTTAATGACCTAAATCCAATGTTACATGGATGCTTTTAAATGAACAAGGTACACCTATTGGCACTCCACATAAGATTAAGGGCATGGAACATCTGTCCGGTGTTTGCAGTATTCAACCAAGCACATTTATAATTGGAGGTTAACGTAGAGGTATAACGTATAAGTAAAACTTTCATATTATGCAGGAAACAGTCCATTACTTTGAAAACACAATTTACAATAGAATGTAGCAGGAGCTTTACTAGCCAAGCAAAAAAACGACCCTGCATCTTTTTCATATCTCCCACGTTTTTATTTGTACAAGTATTTCACATTTACGATGAAATTGGCCTGCTACTTTGTTATTCTGGACAAAACAATTCAGTCTACTGCACTAATTCAGGCAAGGATACTGAACTTTTGTATTTGAAAAATATTTCACAAGGAAAGCTGAGCTAAGAAGTTAGGCATTGCTTGCCCGGATATCCCAATCTGCCCAGTAACCCCTCAACTCTCGATTGTGATAAAGTAATCCTTGATTATAATTTCCAATATTCATACAGCGCCCAACATGAAACTTGTGATTGATAGTAAAACATCGATTCTCCTCGTGAGACCTAATTCTATCTTCACCGATTTCTCGAGATATTTTCTTACAAAGTTTTGTTATAGCATCTATAACTACTTCAGGTTTAGGTGGACAGCCTGGAAAATAAACATCCACAAAAATTAGCCTATCGACTCCCCGAACAGTGTTAGTGTTTGGCTGTTAAAATTAGGAATCCTTGTCTAGGACTCAATCTTGGTACTAGCCCATAACGATCAAAGCTATTGAGGAATGCAAAATTTTTCTGTGTCCTTGATAAGGTCATTAAAGGAATCCGACACTCAGATACATAACCCACCTGATACCCATACATCAATCCATGTATCATAGCACTAAAACAATTAACTATAGCCTTAAATTCTCCAACAGCAACAAGGTAGAAATTAGATTCAGTTCTCGCTTGTACTAAGAGTATCTACGGGCCAATGCAATGCACAGGATAGACATCAACTATAGAAAGTAAAACGTGCAATTCATATTTGTGGTGATTACATAAATCAACAATAGCGTGCACACACACACAAATGAACATCTCTCCATTAGTTTTGTTTCGATTGCTTCTAAGGCAACAGCTAGAACCTGGACGTCCTGTCATTTAATTGAAAAGAACTATCAAGTAAAAGTAACTTTCTCGAGTAGAATCTATGTTACATGGGCTTGGGTCCAAATATCATGTGCAGGCACGTGTTCAAGTGTCCCCTTCATCCAATTTCCATATGAATACAAGGGGAAATGCCAAATTGTCTACAAAATGTCTTCAGGCATTTCATACATATATGAGAAGAGTTCCACGCATAGTTCATGTATAATTCAGATTAAAAAATAGGTTCGCTAGGTGTATGACCAACTAAATGTGTCGGACACAGATCTCATACCCTTATCCAAGTATTGAGTGTCTGATACAGGTATTCAATGTATGTATAGGGATCCGTGTAACATAGCAAGTAGTACGATATTTTTATCAATTGGATCAATGACGAAAATGTATTAGTTATTAAACAATCACTAGAAGTCTAGAACTAATCCTTATCTTATGTCCCTGACCATATTTTGAAACACCCATCTCCACTGACTTGTTTGTCCCGAGAAATTCTAACCACGCTAATAATCATGAATGTTCATAACTAGTTTAAACATATAGTTTTCTCCTTCAAATAAAAGAGGGCGACAAAGTATTTGTATCAACAAAGAGTATCATATTATCATGCTACCAGTTTTATAGTACTTTACCACTATTATAAGTGTGTGCATGTATGAATGCCCAAATACTGTTAATTGCTGATCGGGAAATATGATTGGTGTCAAACTTCAGTAGTATCTGAGTCAAACCTTAGCAACACTTACTACACACAAGTGGGAAAAATGAATGGGGAACAAAAAGAAGTTACCAGAGAAAGCAAAAAACATATTCCATACTCAAGAAAAGATAGTAGAGATGCATGCCTCATGCTACTAACTTGATTGAATTTGACACGAGACACAAGGGCAGAGGGAAAATATGGGCAAATACTTAACAAGCAACAACATAAATACACATGAATATGCAAGTTAAATCCTCGTGCTTGTGAAGAATCAAGATAGATTGTTATCTCAAGAGAATGGAAACAAATACATACTTAACACACCGCATCATTGACTCGTTGACACTTGACACAAAGAATTCTTATAAAATAAACATGGCAACAAAATGATTGTATATTGATGCTACATTACATATCCTAAACAATGCAACTCTCAAATTAGGAATGTTTATACGTAACTTCGTTACCTAAACGATTGCACATACAAACACAAGATGAGGAAGGAGAAGCACCATAAAGTATCAGACATATCATGCATGTTTCTACACCGTGTTTAATCTCTTGTATTTATTAGGAGTGTTACATGTGTCCAATGTGCAGTTATCTTAAACATGTATGGCGGCAAAACTCTTGATTGATCAACACAAGTGAATTGTGCTTAGACGCTTCGTAAAACCGCACCGATCTACGTGCACTCGATCGAGCGAATTGCATTAACATAATGCCAAACACAACTTCACAGGAAGTGCAGGAGACTAGTCCGAGCCTCTGAAAAAGTGTTGTCCAGGCTTCCATACTTATGAAATTTCAGTTCCAAAATATGCATGTTTCAACAAGTGTCCAAGTGATTCCTTTGATAAAAAAAACCAAAAAACAAGTGTCCAAGAAGTGTTAATGTCTCAGATGATCCGCCTAACAATGAAGATGTGCTCTTGCCACCAATAAAGTTTCATACACAAAGAGTATCATCTTTAAAATTAGAGGAAACAACAGAAGCAAAATACGATGAGGAAAGAATTTGCGACCGGCAGAGAGAGAAGAAGTAGCAAAACTATACGTCCTATACTTCCAAGCTGATAATATATACCTTACTAAAAAGAACAAAAACCCAAATTAATTAAGCTCAATAACCTGAGGAATTAACAATTTTCGAGGGATGAGCTCTTCATGACGCCGAGCACAAAATTCCCAAGAGCATATCTAGCAAAGAATGCAAAAGGAAAAAGAAACAAGTAAGTAACCGATGCCTCCTGAAGTTAGAACATTTGAAAACAACACCATCAATCTGTAACCTTCAGGTCTAGAGAAAAAACAATCCGAAGTTGACCATCCCGCACAACACGAAGCTGGTCGAAGACGCTTTCCTGTATTGCTTTTGCATAGTCCAGAACGATTTGACCAGAAGAGTTCTGATATTCCCGGGGCATATCAACATAAAGTAGTTCTTCCAAAGTTCCACTCTCGTACTTAATTTTGAAAAGCCTCGGAAGAACCTCAACCGTTGCCTCTGAAAGTGAACAAATCTTAGGTACTAGCACAAAATACAAAATCTTCTCAGGTACTAGCAAAAATATATATAATTTTACAAACACCTAATATGGAGCAAGGGAGTAAAAGAAATTCAGAGCAAAGATCCAACTTGTCAATGGGTCTGAAAAGCAATGAGAAATTATAATCTGGGACCAAATTTAAAGCATCTAAGGAATGGACAAGTACAAGATCCTCCATATGACAATATTGGACAATGGTTCTCAAAAGGGAACAGGAAAATATAATCTAGAGACCATTTTGAAGCATCTTAGGACTTGGTCTGGATTAAGAAAATACAAGTTTCTCCATTTAATAACTTTCTAAAGCCCCCCAAAAAACATACCGAATCCACGGCCAGGTTTGCGGTTACATATTTCGCAGTGCCATACATCCTGCATAAGTAAAACCAACAATGTTTAGTTTATGCCAACTTTGAAAGGCGAATTCACAAAAAGAAAAAGAAAAAACTTACAAGAAATATATATAGCACTGGAACTTCAAAAATAGCAATAAAATTCTAGGAAATAGTATTAGTCCACTATCCAAAGAACCATCTAAGAGTTTGGTCAAAATGAAAGCATAGCATTGTCAGGTGTTTTATCGAAGCACACCTGAGGGAAAACTCCGGTGGTTTGGCGCCCACTTCCATACAATGAAACACACCACTTCTTCTTTGCATTGGGAGCAAAATACTCAGCCACAAATTTCCTCCAAAACTCAATATTATTGTCCTGGACAAAAGTTCGTATAATTAGGACATGTAAGAGAGATGAAACATCTAACTAATGACAGACTGTTTGCACGAAGGAAATCACACCTCAGGTCTGTGTTGTTGCTCATACATATATCGCGTCAGCCGTCGAGCACACATCCCAGGTTCATACACTGGTTTCACAGGGGACCTCAAGGGCAAATTTTGTGGTTGGAACAGCTGTTGAGATGGGGATCGCTGCAGAGGAAGGGATTTCAAGGCAAGCTGTTGTTGATGTTGCTGAAACTGCAAAAGTCTCTGTTGATTCAAAAGATTGATTGGAGAAGCAGCAGCCTGAGACTGTCGCGACATTTGGAGAAATTGCTGCTGTTGCTGCTGCTGCTGCTGCTGCTGCTGTTGTTGCTGCTGATGAAGAAACAAAGACTGGTCTGAATGTTGGGGCTCAAGCTTGACGGGTGCCAGGCTTCTCATGGGTTGGATTTGTTGGTCTGAATGATGGGGCTCTGTCTTGACGGGTGCCAGGCTTCTCATGTTCGGGATTTGCTGGGGTTCAAGTTTTACAGGGCCCGCATTTCTCAAAGAATGGAACTGCTGTAACTGTTGAGACTGTTGTTGATCTGACAGCATCTGGTTACCTGAAGGATTGGGAAATTGCTGTCCCTGTACCTCAACTGATGAGCTAGGGTTTGCCATATTTGACGGTACAAAGGATGGAGGAGAAGAAGTAAAACCCATTCCATTTCCAATTGTGGAGTTCTGATCAGGTTCAGCTCCAGAAAATCCAGAACTTGAACCAAGGGTTCCAAAAGACTGAGGGAGGAGGGACGAACCATTGGACACATTGCCAAGCATGTTCATGTTATTATACGGTGTACGTGGTGATGCAAGAGAATTTGCACCCCCTTGACTGCCAACCAATAAACCAGAATTTGATCGCAGAAGTGAAGGCGGAATGGGCTGGGGACCACCCATTGGAGTGGGAGGAGGCCCTGAGGGTACCATTCTGTTTTCCTTTTTTCCTGAAAGTGCAATCTACAAACACTTGCCAAGCACAACACTTACTAAACAGGCAGCAATTTGGCACCAGGTGATACGAGATTCAAATGCACGACAATTATGCAGCAAAGTGTACAGAACCAGGTTTCTTTAGTCAACCCAACAAATACTCTTCATTCAGAGCCAAGGGTAGACACTGCCAACTCTTTATTGCGCACCAGTAGAAAAGGAAAGCCCTTGTGCTTGAGCATATTGTTTGAACTTTACCAAACACCAATCGGTTGCTAAAGGAAACCAAAAACAAGTAAAAACTTGTAGTTCTGGACATCCTTGAAGTCCCTTAGCTCTGCTAAAGGGACAACCTTCCTGCGGACATGGGATGAATCTCTGCATAATTTGACGACTATAAGATAGGCTTTATCCATAAAGCATAGTGGAAGAAGCCAACAAAAAAAAAAATCACCACTTTGTTAACTAAAAAAGAGCACAACAAAATTCCCCCAGACAGTGACCCAAAACCCTCCTGAAAGCATTGAAAGAACTTCTTAGGCCAGTTTTGGATAAAGGATTTGTACAGGAGTTTATGGAGGAAAAAGAAAAGGTGAGGATTTTGCTTCACTTAATTTTCCTTCAGCGAAGCCCTTCACAAATCCTTCGTGCAAAAAAGCCTTAAAAGTCTTGAACAAATAACATCTAAATACTCAACTTCACATGCCCGACTAAAAAAAACATTAAAATTCAACAAGGAGGAAAAAAAAGTTTGCGTTATATAAGAATAAGGTGATTCGATGCACCTAAACAAGTAAAGAAGGCCGCAACAATCACACAAGTCGAAACACGAGAGAACATAGAATAAGTGGCTCAGAAACCTGTCTTCGTCCATGGAGAGCAAGGACCATTACATTACACGCAACAAGGATTACAAAGTTTCAAGTCTCACGCAGCCTCTGTCGGGCGCTCTCTCCTCGCTCTGGACCTTGGCCCATCATCGTCGGCCTCTTTCTCTGTTAGAGGCTCTCTAAAATAACTTTGAATTTACAAGAAACACAAGACATCTCGCAAACTGATAAATTATCAAGCTACAAATTCAATATTTAGACCTCAAACAAATAGATTTTGCAAAATAAAATTAAACTAAACACCCAAAAATGAAGTCTTGAACAAATACCGTGTACATGGACCAAATCTCTACATTTCACAAACCCAGCATTCAGCAGATAAACTTAAAAACATATATTTTTAGACCTCAAATAAACAAATTATTAACAAAAAAGGAAATTTCTCCAAATAAAATGCTTACAGACTAAATAATAAAACAACAAACGCACAATCCAACCTCTCAATCGAGCCATAATCTTGTAATAGAAAGCTCAGAGTTCGATCCAGAGATTAAATGAATAAAAAACTAAAGGGCTTGAAGTGAAGACAGAATCTTGGAATAAAAAGAGCAAGATTCACATACCACAGCAACGAGATAGTTAACTGGTGAAAAATGAAGACAACCCACAGTTACTCTGCTCCTTCAACTTGCTCAGTTCTTTTCGCATTTAAGTACACAAAGGTACATATGTATCAGTGATATATTTCTCTAGGGTTTGTTCTTTTCGACTAATCTTTGTTCAAAGTCTTCTTTCAACTATCAACATATCCTACCGAGTCTCGGACTAGAGAAAGGCAGAGTGTTTCCTGGTTCTTCGTGGTAACTTAGGGAAAGGGAAGAGAGAGAAAGAGGAAGAGAGAGAGTGTGTTCTCTATCGCGGACGTCAAATCTGCATTCGATCCGATTGAATTTTGGGCTGGACTTCTCTGCATTTTCCTTTCGTAACTGCATGATACACCTTTCACTTTTAGGTCACCGCGGTCCCACATTGACGGTTGAATTTGTTTTCCATAACACACTTGCCCGTAAGATCATATTTCATTATAATTAAATTAATTAAATTGATCAAAACATGTAAATTATGGAAAACAATATATCTAACGGACCATATAATTTTTTAAAATAAGTATATTTGATTGTTTAACTATTAATATTTAATTAATCTAATATTCTGTATAAGCTCTTTGAAATATATAATCAGGAATGTTAGATCCATAATGGGGCATAACAATAAAAACTGCATCCTGCAGTTAGTAAACCCTACTGCAGAGAATCCCACTCCTTTGAATTTTCGTCATTCCTTTTTCTTTAGCTTTTCAATGGCTAAATGAAACTCAAATGCAGGAAATCTTCTTCCCCGAGAAAGTGAAGATTAGAATAGGGTGTAGAGCACACACCTATATTAGTGATCATTAGATCTTTAACCTTTTAAGGTTGTTCCAATCTCTGCCGTTGAAATTTTTAATAGAGTAATGGTGTGTTTGGCAGCACCAATTTTTAGTTTTTTATTTCGAGTGTTTAGCCAGGAATGTATTTGACAACACTAATTAGATTATTGTTTTATTATTTTTTATTTGTATTAGTTTTTGGTTGATTGTCGTTAGTCTCTGAAAAAAATCTAAAAACTACTATAATTATGTCTAAAAACTAAAAATACAAAAAATAAACCAAAATAATATCTGTTTTAACTTATTTTTCATACATAGTGAATTTTTTTTAGTTTTTGGACTTAATTTTATATCTTTTATATTCCTTTCGTCCAAACGAACAAATAAATTCAAAAAATTAATAAAAACATAACAAATACAAAAAAAAATTAAATAAAGATAAAAAAATAAATAATTTAGATAATTTAGACCAAATAGATTGAAATTTACACTTTACACTTTTACAAAATGTATTGTGTGCATTATTGTTCAAATACTTTCACAAATTCTTATTTTAATTTAAAAAACTATAATTTTTAGTTTTTAATCTAGAATTTAAAAAAAAAAATCTCCCAAACACCCCTAGAGTTTTTGGTGTTTATTAAATTACTGTCTTATTATTTTTTCGTCCTTATTATAAAAAAATTTGTAATTTTTTGTTTTACATTTATTTTTTATTTTTTATTAGTTCGTCTCAACGAAATAAATTTAAAAAGTATAAAATTATGTCCAAAACCTAAAAAAAGTTCATAAAAGACAAAAAAAATAAACCAAAACATAATCCATTTTGACTTATTTCATCTTTAGTGAATTTTTTTTAATTTTTGAAACATAATTTTATACTGTTTCGATTCATTTCGTTGAGACAAACTAATAAACATAAAAATATCAATGAGAACATAACAAATACAACAAAAAATTGAATATAGACAAAAAAATTATTTAAATACCATAGGCCAATCAGAGATTCCCTAAAATAATTGAGACGTGTCTCTATGTGGTAAAGACGTGTGTAATTCGTGATATGTAGATTCAATTAAAAATATGTATAATCCAAGATATGTAGATTCGATCTTTATAAAATTAATATCATTGATAAGACCTTTAAAACAAGACCAATAATTAAAAAAAATTACAAATTTAGCAAAATAAAAATTATCAAATTGGAGGGAAAGTTTAATAAGTTTAAAAAAGTGAATTATTATTTTGAAACATAGATAGGCATAAAAATTGTAATTGAAAAGAAGACAGAAGTATCGCACTTTATAATTATTTTTTAATAAAAAATTAGTCTTTCGGCCTTTGATTTAGAGATTGGACTTAAATCAATAATATAATAATGTGGAGTCCATACACGTATGCATCATTTTGAATGTGTGATTTGGAGGTGGAATGAATAATTTTAAGGAGTGTGGAAGAAAATTTAAGGTAAAGAAGTACAATTTTTTTTAGCACATCACTTTCACTTTCAAGAGTGAGAGGAAATATAGGAAGAATAAAATGATTTTATAATTAGTATTTTTAATACCAACTATGACCTTGCAACAAATAACTTTTGTCCACAAATTTACATGGTGGTCACGGCTTGAGGTTTAGATGTATGTTCTTTCTTATTTTTCAGGTTCTAAACCTCTTGTGTGCTATCAACTCATTTGAAATCAGTCCATACATCCTGACTTTAATTGGGTCGTAAGTGGACGATGGGATTTGTCTCCTGCAGATTAATCATCATTAGGTTAGGGATAATCACAAAACCGACCGGATATATCAGCTATCAAAAAACTTAAAGTGACACAAAATTTTCATTCTTATTAAAAACCAAACGAGTAAAAATTATTTCCCTCTCTCTCCTTTTTTGCCCCTTATCTTTTTAATTAATAGTTCCTCTAACCTTTCATCCTCTTAGTTTAAAGTGTTAAAATTTGCATGATAGTGTGATGATTATGATTTTTTGTATAAAAATAACAACGGGTCAGGTTTGAATCAGAAGTATTTATTCCATATGCGATTCTAAATTTCATACTAACCTCCATACTCATATACTCGATTGGGGGTGCTTTAAAGTCAACAACCCCAAACTCAAACGGATAGTGAATAAAATGGATATACTCAAAATTCAGTTACACATCTAAAAAAGGAAATAAAGAATCTTAAAAATATAAGCAAAACAAATATGATAAATCAATTCACACTATAATTTTACAAAACCAACAAAAGTTGTTACAACAAAGATATAAAAAGGTTAAAAAATAACTAAATAGTTAGCACAAAACCAATATAGCATTAGAAGTAAGTGACAAGGTTAAGAATAAAATAATTGTGCAAGATATATATATGTGTGTGTGTACATATGAAGTATATATATAATGAAGAACGGATACGAGTATTTACGTATGTAGATCAGTAGATAGAATAATTACTATATCTCTCTCTAAACGACTGGATCTAATCGGATATCTATGAATATAAGTATAATTTACATTTCTAATTTTCGAGACCTTGTCAGATCATATTTCTAAAGATCCCAATAATTTTTCTCTTACCCGCTGGTGTGTTTTTTAAAATATATAAAATATTACAAATGAAATCTTCATATAGACATACATATATACGGATATAATTGAAGTTATTAATATATAGTTGGGAGTTCTAACTAAAAAATCTTGTCATAGTTATTTCACTCTGACAAAAGGATAAAAGCACTACTCTTTATTTTATCTAAAAGGATAATCTTTACTTTGTCTACTTATTTTTTAATTTATGTAATTTAATTATACTCTCTATTTTTGTTATCCAGCTAAGTCAACTTAACCAATTTTGAAAAAAAATTCAAAATTTTTTTATAAATTATTTATAATTAATATCTCATCACCACGTGAATATACATACATATATATATATATATATATGCTACTGAAAAAGTGAAAAAAATTAGATATTAAAAAATCTTTCTTCACCAATAATAAATGATTATCTTATTAAAAAATAGACTTACAACTATGAAGAATCTCATGCTAATAAAGACAAAATTAGTGAAAAGAGGTGTTTGAGATGGAATATGAAAATAAAAAGACAACAAAAATAGAATTAGAGAATGGGCTAACTACGTATAGCTGAGGTAAAATGACTAGTTTAATAAATAATAAGTTGGAGACTGAAAAAAATACTTGAACTAGCTATTATTATTAATAGGATACACAAAGCTAACGGGTCGGAGATGCTCTAAGAGCACATGATTATTCTTACTTGATAAGGTGAAGGGTTTCATTAATGCTAGTTTTTAAGATCACAAAAGATCAGTTTTTATGGGAAATTATTAAGTTCGTATTTTCAATTTCACGTTTCCTCTACCAAAAATAATTTCATTCTTCGGTACTATTTAACAACCTGAGATATTATTATGGTTTAGAGCAATGAGAGATGAACAAATGTGTGTTTACATATTCAAATGTAAATTTATTCAAAGTTGTCAGATGCATATAAATTTTTATTATTTTGGAGGATATATAATATATATATATATATATATATAAATTTTGAACATATTTATAAAAATATATATGTGCAACAAGACTTTTCTTTTGACTTATATATGCCCGTGTGGAGGATGGGCATGTAAATCTTTTTAATAGTACCCCACATAATTGAGATAGAATTTTTTTATTTGATTTTAATGAATTGTGTAACATCAAATGATAAACATAAGAAAATTACTAGATGCTCCTAATGCAGGATCACATGATCATGTTCCAAAATCACTAATTAAATATACCTAATTGATGGTGTCAAAAATTGGATAGCAACTCTCAAAACTATTCCTGAGGTTCTTACGCACAAGTCCAAAGGCTAGGGATATTTTCCGGTTAAGAACTCTCCACCAATCAAGTTAAATCATTGGTATAAGAGAATATGTATGAGTAAGTGCTTTAAAATGGCTATAGAATGTACCTTGACCTTGCTCCACTGGTCCATTTTATAGGATGAATGGTGAAAGATATTATGGGGCATGATGGTTGTCGATCTTGTCCTTCGTTCTCTTTTGGGGGGTAGCGGTCCATTCACTGACGGCTCCATCTCCAGGATTCGAAGTACCATCAGCCTTCATTTGCGGAATCTTATCGAGCAATCTAGTGAAATGTTCTTTTTTGTTGAGCAATATGTGGTCCGGATAACTGAGTGTCAATTGGCAATTTAGGATCTATTATTGAATACCTAATCTGAACGACTGAGTGCTAAGCTAATTCGAGCTCATCAGTTGTCTCTCATTCTTAATTTGGGTATGAGCTTAGAAGTAGAGAATCCTTTACCCAAAGACTGACTGTTATTTTGCATTAAATGCTCGTCCTCTCGTTTGTCAAGCTTTTCACCCACTTGCATTTGCCTCGCCATCTTGACTATGCTGCTTTTGTGGGCTTGAGGGACCCCTTTCTCTGTATTCCGGAGGATCTCCTCCTCCACTTTAGCGTAATTTTCTATCCTTTCTAACAATTCGGGGATGGTCTCCACCGAGTTCAGAGCTAGAGATTCGTGTAGCTTCTCACGAACAGGTAAGCCAAACTTGAAAGATGTCACAACATTCTTTTTGTTGCAATCCTCAATCTCGTTGAAGACGGCCCAATATATGCTTGCAAAATCTCTAATGGTTTATTTAGTCTTCTTTACACAACAAAAAGTAAAGGCAAGGAACTCATTACTCAACCCGAATTCCTTGCTACCGCAGGTTTTACGCAACCGAAACAAACTTCATCTAGATAAAAAAAATGTGAGCACCTAGTGATATGAAAGAAAATATATGCGCCCTTCCCTTATTGGAGTAAAAGCAAGGAACTCATTCCAAACTATTCCATCCCAAGAGACAACCAATACGCATAGCTAGGACTTTTTTTTTGTTAGAAAGGGATTGTTACAAAGGAGTCTGCTTGTTGCAAGAGGGACACTCATAGGGCCATCCAATCCACAGGAGATCATTGGTTCACCTCTAGAGTGTTGCCCAAGGAAATATCATGTACTTGGCTCAGTGCTTTTGCATTAAAGCTTAAAACTGGTCCTAGTTTCAGTTTCACAGGATAGCCTAAGGAGGCAACCTTATACAAAAAATCCCATTGGATCTACCTGTGATCCTGAGCTTAGTCTCACATGATTGTTAGATAAGGCACCCTCATTAGAGTTCGCGATGAGAGCTTATTTCCAAAAGGTTGTCGGAGGAGAAGTTAGTCACTCGGCTTGGGCCTACGGGGTTGCCCTAGAAGGCATCCACATTAAAGTCACAAGGGACTCACCACTCAGGCTCACAAGAAAATTCAAGGGCATCGACTTAGTCTCACAAAATTGTCCGAGCA
The DNA here is from genome assembly GCA_019985065.2 of Arctostaphylos glauca. NCBI lineage: Eukaryota > Viridiplantae > Streptophyta > Magnoliopsida > Ericales > Ericaceae > Arctostaphylos > Arctostaphylos glauca. The sequence goes on along the minus strand of JAHSPW020000006.1, from coordinate 12,200,249 downwards.
AACACCTTTATGCAAGAAATACTGCTAAACCCGAATATGGTATGACCGACCCGTAACACAGTTTATGGGACCATCCGACGAGTTGTCTTTGTGCAAATGGAAAAAGTGTTTGATTGACCAAGAACAAACTATGCCATGTTGAAAGAATAAACAAGGCAAGTAGAGTAGCATTGCTACAAGATATGGAAATAAAACATCATATTTGTACTGATTAACGAAACACATATTTACATAATTAAGTCACTCCTTTTACAAAAGAAAGGAAAAGAGAAGAAAAACAACAAAAGGATAATGGATAGTCTGTCTAAACCCGAGGCGCATCATCATTTTCATCTGAGTTTGACTGGACGGGTTGGTTAGGAATCTCCTTTGAAAGCTGCTTTGGAGGGGTAAGCCCCATTTGTTGACAGGGAAGAACGTAGCATTTTTAGAAGCTCTTATTCTAAAAACTCTGACTTGCTGCACGAAGGAGTCATTTGTGTTCTTCTTCAACCTGACCTCCAAGGAGTGAACCGTCTTTTGAAGCTTCCGAGAGAGGCCAATCACATGGTTAAGACAAATCGAGGAGCTTTTAATAATAGAATTGCGCTTGGCAATTTTGTGCTTTAGCATCTCCTACTTGAATTCAAAAACCGTAAGCTTCTCCTCAACCTAAAAAATCGTGTAGACAACACTGTCCTAGTCATCAGACAGCCAGACTTTCTCAGCCTCCGGCTCAGCCTTGGCCTCCTACAAGACACAGAATTAAATGAAGCCTTATGAACTTCGAGCAACCCTTTTGCGATGGATAACTTGTCTTGCAGAGCCTTCGCCTTTTCCTCCAGGGCCTTTGTCTTGTTCTAAGCAGCCTCATAGTCTGGAGAGCTTTAGCAATCTCGCGATAGCTCTCATTAAGGCAGTTGACCATCACAAAACCACAAGACGATGCCTACAGACAAAATGGTTTCAGTTACAAGGATATGCCGTAAAGATTTGAAAAAGTTCACAAGGAAAGATTATTACCTTATAGTAGTAATAGTAACACTGATTGAATATGAAAAGATGCCTCATCTTCTCTTTCGTCTTCATGTCCCTTTTCAAATGCAGACCATAAAAAACATTTAAAAAGATCTCAAGATGTTCAAAGACCGAGCTAGAATAGGGATGGGGGCTCTGCCAGCGAGAGCATGGATAACCCAATCATCATCCCTGCTACCGACTTGTTGAGACAGTTTAGCCAGATAAGATGGTTGGCCAATGAGATGGGTCAACCTAAAGAGAAAGGCTGACTTGCTAAGATGGATCGACCTATTGGAGCGGGCTGACTTGGTTTGATGGAAAAGGAAGCACCCTTTCAAGCTGAGTCTTCTTGATCAGGGGTTCTTGGTCGAAATAAAAAAAGTTGTCAAAAGGAGGGTAAATAGAGGAAGCCATCCCACCTGTTAAAGGATCCTCCAAAATTTGGGCAAAAGGTTGTTCATCTATTCAAAGCGAGGAATATAGCCAATAGATTCTGGTGATGCAAGAGGATCCCTAGCATGCTGAGTAGCAGGAGTTACGTGTTTGCAAGAAGAAACTTTTACCACTTCCTACTTAGAGTTGGTGGTAGTGTGCTCGGTCGAATCAGAGGAGTCTAACAAAGAACTTGATGATGTGGGTTCCTTTTATTGGGTGAGATCAAGTTGAAGAGAGTTAGGCTTTAGATAAGCATCTAAATTTCCCTTAACATCAGAAGAAAGGCCCTCAACAATAGTAAAGGTCGAGAGAGAGGGAAGATAGTTTACGAATATGTGCATAGCCGACCATAGCTCCTTTGCTCGAGTAGACCTTGGTAGACTAGAACTCAGGTTACGTCGACTATCACGGTAGGATCTATGCTAACCAAACTTGGTGCAACTACCCCGCCTAAGAAGAAAAGAAGAAGCAAGTCAGTACGAAAGGCACACGAGAAGTGCATAAAAATAATAATAAAATGGAGGGAATCTTATCTGGAGGCCCTTCAACGTGAGGAACGCACTTGCCTTCTTGGTCGGTGATTGGGAACTTATGTTCCCCGAATACTTCAATCAGAATTGGGTCCAAACCCTTGGCCGATGAATAAAGGTCCTAAACCAAATTATTCCCACCACTTCGGACCAACATATGGTGCTTTTTGGGTTTTCACGCACGCTCTGCCTCACCAGTCTTTTGAGGGACATGCTTGAAGGAGTGGCACTGGTGGACGATGACCAACTCCATATTGGTTCCAAAGAGGGCGTTAAGTGCCATAACCCCAGACATTACCTGGTAAAAGTTATCGGTACCTTGGTAAGGGATAATGCCCTAGAAGCAAAGAGCCTTATAGGGGAGATTGTTAAGAAGGAACTTGACGACGCCCTCTATCATGGCCATTAAGGAAAAATAGGAGGAATTACTATCAGCGTTAACAACTGGACTTTCTTCTTTTGCTAAAATAAGAACCCATACACTTTTGAGAATCGCCTAGGCTTCCCTAAACCTATAATAAGTATCAACTGAGAACATCCTCCTTAAAGTGGCCGCCATGAAAGAGCTCGAAAGCAATCAAATTTATAGATGAAAAACGCAATGTACATACAAGTAAGAATAACTCCTCGGATTTGCTCAGAACAAATAAAAGTGAGACTTTTGGCCTTATACGATTTTTATGGGGATGTTTGAGCGGGATTCAAAAAGTTGATTTTTTAAAAAAACCTCCAAAAAGGATGCCAAAGGACACGTCGCATTAAATGTAGAGGCATAATCACCAGCATGCAGATGACATAAGAAAGATAAAGCCGCCGACTCACCTCCCTGGTTGATTAGCATGCTACCACCTAAATCGAAACGGCAAGCAAACTGAGCATCAATAAGCTAAGAGGTAATCGTGGGAGGTGAATAAGTATCATAATTGATTGGGTGAAGTCCGAGCATTGGTTAAAGACCGACCCGGGGAATAAAACCCTCTTTGACATCTCGGACAGTGACCATCTTCGATAAATAAAGTCTATAACAGATGTATCTCTCGTGTTAAAAGTTGTTATGGAGCCGACCACCGTGTGTCGACCATCTTCTAAATGACAGATCTCAAATAATGCCATATCAGACCAAGGAATATTCTGGTCGGCAACATAAAAGCACACTAATCAATCATATAATGTGTCAAATCAGTCCACGAACGAGGATGGCGAATGTAGAAAATGCATTTGAGTGTATTCACCAAAAGACTCAACCGATCCTTATAAATAAAGACAAAGATCCATCATCAAAGCGACTGATCACTTGGAGAACATACATTAGGTTGATTAGTATGGCATCCTTAGTCACTTTCATAAACCAATCCACTATAAGCATTACTTTACATACTTGCTTTACGCATTTGTATATGTTTGGCAGAACACGTGTTCTACGAGCTTACCTTCTTAGTTTCTAACTTAGCCATCAGAAGACATTCTTAACATGAAACTACTTGTTTCTTTTGCAGCTAGGTTGTCCAATCGAAACACCGTGTGGAACACATTCGTGTTAACTTCTTTTCAGCTCCAATAGAACTCGTGAGAGAGACCCACAAATCAATACCCCACAGAAATTACTCGTGTAAAGTAAACAAGCTAGCTACCTGTATTATGCAAGTGAGCCCGTGAACTTCTTATCAAATTAGAATTAAATATTAAATATGAAAACCATATTAAGAGAAGAAGTTTTAAGATTTTTTTTGTGAGCTGGAAAGAAAATATTAGTGTTGAAGTGAATTTCTACGACTTTTATTTTTTATTTAAAAAAATCCTATGTCATATATGTATTTATTATATAATATTGATAAATTTATAGATAAACTGACAGATATCAGATTTATATCCACCACAACAAGTGACATGTATGGAGTAAGTCAAGACATGGCAACCAGGAGTTTAATCTAAAGCTGGTGTTACTTTTCAATCAATTACAGAGACGGGTAAGAAACAAATCATTAGTTAGGAGCTTTCTCATCCTCCAAATTGAAGGGATTAGTTGGATTCAATGATACCAGGGTCCCCTCAAGCAGGGGAGGAAGCCCCCTCAAAATTTTAAAAAAAGTTTTAAGATCTAGGTATAAATTTTGAATTTAAAAAAATATATATTTTGGCCCCTCTAAATTATAGTCAATCTTTCCTCTTTTTTCAAACAAAAAATCTCGGTCCCTCTAAACATTAAATCCTGATTCTTCCCGTGCCCTCAAGTTGTTAGAAAAATCTTTACATATGCCCACTTTTGTCATTTGGTATATTCCATGTTCTGTGGATTCATTCCATTTAATATCAACCACATGAAATTAAACACCCTAAAAACCTAACTATCTTAACTGATGCAGGGTCGCCAAGGTGTGGAGAAAATCTTTACACATGCCCACTTTGGTTCATTCGGTGAAATTTCCATTAATGGGTCCAGTCCCATAAGTTTCTTCCACGTGTTTTTTTTTTTCCATTTATCAGAAAACTAAAAAATAGCATTGTAAGGCATGATATATCCTCCACATGAAATTGAGCACCATAAAAACCTCACAATCTTGGAAGAGTTATCCAAAATAGATAAAATATCGAACACCAGAATATTTGAAACTCTGAAGAAGAAGAAACCATTAGAAAATCATCAAGGGCCACATTCTGTTTCCAGAGAGAGAGATAGAGAGATAGAGAGAGAGCAAAATGTCTGTGGAGATTTCTCTTAAAGTGAGCACAGTATTAACAGGCAGCAGAGCTTCATTTTGTTCCAAGGAAAAGCTTCATCTGCCAAATTTTAAAGGAACTAAAAAACTATCTAGTTTATCAGCTTCTACTTCATCGAATCGGAGTTCCCGCATCGTCTGCAAGGCCCGGGAAGCCGTAGATGGAGGTAAGATTCTCTCTCTTCCACATTCTTCTGATGAAAGTCTACTGTAGATTAACGATCGGATAAAACAGGACATATTTTGTTGCTACTGTTAGGAAAACAGAACACTCTTAATACGTATTAGTGTGTGGTTTGACCATGAAAAATGATTGCAGTTATGCAGTAGAAAATGCATAAATAAGAAGCCATCATTGTCAAAGTTAGAACTAATTAAACACATCATAACGCCATGTTTGGATATTGAATAAAAAAAAGAAACTAAAATGGGAAAAGCAGAAATATTCCTAGTTGTCTCCATTTTCCGATGATAGCTAGCGCACACTATAAGATATGTTCGATTAGCTCCATTTCCCTTTCAATTCCACCCATGATAAATTGAAGATCCGAGCATATCGTAAGAAGAGAATGTGACCATTAAATGTTAATTTCTCACCTTGTTTATATGTCTATTTATCGATTTATCCCAACATGTATGTTACATGCAGTTCAAGTGGTCACAGATTCAAACTGGAACAATCTTGTGATTGCAAGCGAAAACCCGGTGCTAGTGGAGTTTTGGGCACCCTGGTGTGGACCATGCCGGATGATAGCACCGGTGGTGGACGAACTGGCCAAGGAGTATACCGGAAAAATCGGGTGTTTCAAGCTCAACACCGATGACTGCCCGAGCATAGCAACGCAGTATGGGATCAGGAGCATCCCAACAGTGTTGTTCTTCAAGAATGGGGAGAGGAAAGAGAGCATTATTGGTGCTGTGCCCAAGTCCACACTCACTGCTACAATAGAGAAGTATTTGGCAGCTTAGGCTGTGTTTGGAATCTTGAATTTATTGGGGAAGAAAAAGAAGATAGGCAAAGAGAAGAAAAATTTGTGAAGGAAACTCTCGTACCTTTTGTTTTCCCCAGCGTAATGTCAAGGATCCAAACATAGCACTAAAGTTCATGTCAATGCCTATGCTCATCAATCTCAAAGCCTGTATTCAAAGATTCTTGATTGAGTAAATATTGTTGTCTATTATATGAAGAAAAATAGTATGTATTCTGATCAGAAATACCCTTGATGTCTTTGCAAATAAGACGCTGAATTTCTTAGAATCCTTGGCCCATAAACATTTATTTATTCTGTTTCCCCTACTTACTGCTCTTGAGTCTTAAATGCAGTTGTGATTTGAGTCTGTCTATAGTCTGGATTCAAGCTGTAGGAGATCAATTACTCGAAGGAAATTAAAGGCAATGTAATCGATATCATTTGTGACAACGTCCATACAAAGGAGTCTATTGTGACGTTGAGAAGATTAGGGAAGAAATTGGGACGATTGAAAGATTAAGGAGGTTTGGTGTAAGATTAAGGAAGTTTAGTGGCGCCAAGTGATAGAAGGAGGAGAGTTTTTATGTAAATTACCCTGTAATTTAAAGAATAGATTATGATGTGCCTTTTGACCATATTGTCCTTTCTAAGAATTTAGGTATAACCCTTTGTGAAATGTATCACGTAAATTAGTCTTTTGATTTGAAGGTGATTGGAGAATGCAACGTGAGAATTTAAAAGAAAAATACTAACTGTTGCCTAATAGGCGGTGAATAATGTATGAAAAAGTATATCAATATCCGTAAATATGCATTGATATCTGTAAAATATGTATTGATATTCGTGTTTATTTGGTATTATGTGAATATTATCTGTAAGCTTCATAGGCTTAGCTCCGCTTCGGTTGGCAATTCATGTTCAAAACGTGTGATAGGTCTTCATATTGTTTTCATTTATCGAGTTGTATTTATTTCCTATTTCAAAGCGTCTATTTAGGAAGTGGAAGGAATTAAGTTTCAAATGTATCCGTTTTTATTTTAGCAAAGTCGCTTTGGTGTTGCTCCAGCGACAAGGTCGAACTTATAAATATTCTATTAGGATTTTTGGATCATAATGCACAACGTTAGAGATTAAGGGGCAGCGATTGATAGCAACAATACGTTTTGGCAGTCTGGTGATTATGCCCGATGCTTTAATTGTTGTCAAAGGCTTCAATTCATTTTAATCATTTGTTATGAGTTTCGGAAGGTTTGTGGATTCAAGACGCAGACAATCAATCACTTAGTGTGGTGAACGAGGATTTGGGAAATCAATCTTAGATTAATTGTAAAGAGTTGTAATTGTGAGTATGTGTTATTTATAATTGCACAATACTTATTATAGTAATTTGATTCATTTATGTGGTTTTTGCCCATTTAGGGGCTTTACACGCATATTGTGCTTTTACGTTATTTCTTTTATATGCTTGTGATTGTTGCATGTTAGGTTAGTACCATTTTTTTATTATCCACAGCTCATTACACGGTGGTTGCAAGGCCCAATTGAATAAAAAGGTTGATACTTCATGGATTAGTAATGGAATTCACCATGGATGATGCCGTAAAATTATGTTCACCGCAGATAAGACCACAAAATTACATAGAGGTAGTACAAGTAAAATGATGGGCCTTCCCTTTTACCAACATTAGTTTGAAAAGGTCATTGCCCCATCTTCTTGTGAAAGATTCGATTCTAAAATATGCAAGACTGATATTTTACTCAGTCGTTTTGAAGCATTTAGCACATGTTTTACATGTTGAAGTCGTTATTGTGTGTATTTTGCTAGCAAAGTCAGATTTATGGTTGAATACAAGGATGAAACTAAGAGTCAGAAATGGCGGTCATCCTTGTAAAAAAAAAAACAAAAAACCTTTATTATTACGTGGGAAAAAAAATTTCTTATGAAATATATAGATTCACCCCTATTAAAATTTGGTATGAATTTTTTTCTTTGGTCTCGAATACATATTCGTCCCTGCGGAATTAAATTTCCGGCTCCGTCCTTGGTTGAATATGATTGAGAGTTCTCCCACATAGCTATACAAATTGCTAACCAAAGTTGTCATTCTGTACCCATAAGCGTACGAATCCTTTTTTCTTATAATTTTTTTCTACTAAATACTACATATAGATAACACAACGCGTATCTTGATATCATTTTGAGTTTATTGCAATCTGCAATTTACTTGTGTGTAATTTCAAAACCTTCAGTTAAAGTAATCAATAAGCTCTCAGAGTTGTACCTCAACATTAATTCTAAGAGAAAAGTGCAATCCTGAGATGGGTGACTTACTGAGAAGTCCATGGAGTTTGGGCGATAAAAGCGGATAGTATTGTACAAGACGGGAGCATGTCGTTACAAAAAATACAAACGATGAAATGCGATTTTTCAATCTATTAAACAAACAAGTTCTTTTTTGAAAAACGTATATCCTCTGTGATATTTTTTACCCTCTCATGCTTTGCTACTTCATCTCTAATTTTTTTTTCCCTTCAGTTTGTTCTGTAATTAGCATGATTTCTTTGAGCTCCAACTATTGAGGGCTTCTAAAGAAAGAAACAAAAGTATAGTTACCACATGATCTTTTAGCTCCGACTATTGAAGGCTTCAAAAAAAAAAAAAGTGACAAAAGTATAGTTACGTCAGTTTTAACGAACATATATAATATTTGTAACTTGATACAAATATTGATTCTCTCCAAAATTAATTATTGCTCAAATTTTATAGGTTATCAATGATTTTGTTAGTGTTTTATGATTGCTGTAAATCTATGGACTATTTGTTTAATTCTGTTTTTATCGCTTATCAGTCTTTTTGACTATTTAGGCTAATAGACCGTGTAATTTCCATCTGTGAGCTTTTTTGAGGCCATGAAATTGATTGTCACGTGCCTTCTGTACAGTTGTTTTTTTTTGGGAAAATAAAAATTGTAATTTATATTAAATATAACTTATAAATGGGGCTCAATTACTGGGCTTTTATTCATGGGCTTTATCTGATGTGGGCCTCTAGGCTCATTCGAAATTGCCCCGTTTCCCTCAACCCTCTCATCGCCTCTCATACCGTTTGTTCATACTCATTACCTATTATGATGATATACGAACACTAATTTAGTGTGCACTAATTTGGTTATTAAGCAATGTTACAGTCTCCGAAAATCTACCAAGAGATTGTCTTTAACTTCAAATCAACGGTCATGATTAATTTGTACGTGTGGTCCCGCTAATCTAAGTAGATCATGACTATTAATTTTAAATTCGAAAAAACTTTCTTGATCTATTTTCGAGAATCGTAGACTTTTTCTTTAGTTATTAGGTTAATTTTCTAATTTTTGAAACCTAAGAAGTTAGTCAGGTAGTCAAGGCTTTAGAACTTCTCGGGTATTATGACTATCAACTCTCATTGATTTAGTTCATACAGATTTTGTTTTAATTGTAATTGGAATCCTTGCAAATATGTTATATAATTAATCTCTGAGATTACTCGGGCTGCGTATACACTGACATAGTTTTGTTTTGTTCGATTTCCGATTTTGTTGTATCAAGTTAAGTATATGAAAACAATTGATTTTTTCAATTCATAAATAAGCATTTAAGTTATTAAAGAGTTAAATCTAACACAAAAAATTAAATTAAGAGAATATATATTACAAAAAATATTTTTTTCAAAAGATACATACTCTGGAATAAATACAAAATTATAAAAAAATTAATATTTATTATCTCGATCGGATCCGCCGAACCAAATTAGCGATTGAATTCGATTTTTCGGTTTGGTTTAATTTACCGACTTTTACACCCTACTTAACTGTTTATTGTTAACTCAAACTATCACACTATCAGATAGATTGATATACTTCCATTGCTTGCAACCGCGTTTCACCGAGCTCTTGTAAAATAGAAAGCAAAAAGGGTAGGCTATTACCCGAGATAGAAGAGAAGAGAGACAGAGAGAGAAAGATAATCGATTTCCCCGATTTTGAAGTGTTATAGAGAGCGAAACATTCCAGCCACAAATCAGAGAATACGGTTCTGCGTTCGGAAGGTACTTCTTTTCTCAATCAGATTCCTGTTTGTATATGTATGTGTTCATTCACGTACCCAGCACACATGCTTCCGTATGCATCATTCGAATGTTATCATCTTGACGCCACATCCGTGTCTTCGTTTGCTTCAGTTTACTCACGGAGATCATTAGATCTTAACTCCTCGATAATTGACGAATTTTTTTTTTTTTTGCCACCTCAAATATTTTATTTGGTGATTAGGGTAGTATATATCCGGCATCGCCGTCTGCTTGATCTGTCATTTTGAATTGTTAATTTAAATGTATCATGTCGTTTTGATTCAAGGTTCGCATAGCGAGGGAAAATTTGGTAGGTGGGGACAAAATGTCTACCACAAATCATACACAACTCTGTTCATATTTTGCCCCTATTGTTAACATTCAAAATCACAGTAGATAGACAGCATACTTGAGCAACAAAGAAGTAGAGAGGTAGATTGGGATATCCTAAGAGGGATAGTTTGATGAGGGAGAGAAATGTGAAGGAAAATGAAATCAGAGCAACTAAAAACTATATATACTTGGGGACTTTTGAAAGAGGAAACAATTTTGAATACTTGATTCCACTCCCTCAAGTGTGGCTCTGCACATGGTCATGACTATTTACTCGCTTTCTTTTTCCATATACAATGGATTGCTGAGAATCTTGATGGAAGGAAAGAGAAGAATTCTTGATAATTATTCTAACTTTCACTCTTTCTTTTGTTGTATCTTGTCATGTCAGTGTTTGTATATCGAAATGTATATAATTACTACCTGAAAATGGGAAGCATAAGCAATAAACCCACTAGACTCATGGGACCCCACCACAACACTCCCTGCACCAGAGCACACCAGATCGGAGCCCTAGCCCTCGTCGCCGCAACCTTCTTCCTCACCAGACTCCTTGACCAGAGCCCACTCTCTCCCTGCAACAGCTTCTCCTCCTCCACCGTTGATGGCTCAAGCTCCATCTCGTGGCCCCAACAGGGATATGGGTCCCACCTCTCCCTCAAGATATATGTCTATGATGGGCTTGAGATCAAAGACCTCAGGCCCTTAATGTATGGCCGCGACGGCAAGATCTCCCCCAATGCCTGCCTCAAAGGCCAGTGGGGAACTCAGGTAAATTTTTACCCAAATATCTGGGAATTTGATGTTCAAGTTTGGAACTTTGGTAGAATTTGATGTTGTACTTCTGTGGTTAAAGCTCAATTTTGTGAGCTTACTTCAGTCCTAACTGAGGTTATTAAATGAGTAATGCTAGAGACACTATGTACTAATGCACTAAGTGTACTCACATTAGATCCGTGCAAATGCACGGGTTTGGTTTTCATTTCTGATGTTAATTTATTGTCAGGTTAGCATTAGCGTTTTATTGAATAATGATTTTTGATTTTCATGACCAAACAATCTGAAATAATTTATTGATGTTCCGTAATTTTTTGTATGATTTTTTGGTCATATTTTTACCTTTTGTCATTCGTCACGACGAGGAATCAGAACTCGTCGAATGAGAAAGGTGTGAAAATATGGATCAAAATTGAAAACAATTTAGATAATACGATGCTAAAGATACGAAAAACATTGGAAAATTATTTTTTCAAACTCTTTTCATTGTTAGTGAATTTTTTAGACTTTGATCGTAATTTTTTACCTCTACATTCCCTTCGTCAACGCAAATGATGATCCAAAAATTTGATGTAAATTTAATAAAAATTTAGAAAAAATGGTAAAAGAAACAGTGATATTAATACTAAAATTTTTGGGGGCAATCGGGGCCTAAATCTGAATTTCTTGTGCCAATGACATTAGTTGTTCTATGTATTCTATTTAACAGAGCAAATAATCGAAAATTATAAGTTGCCAAGTTATCATGAAGTTTGGACGTGGAACTTTAGAAGCTTTGTCTGGATTGAATTAATTTTATTGCTTGGAGTCGAAGATGCATTTTTATGCATGGCCACCAACTAGATTTTTTTTTTTTTTTTTTCCCGTTCTGTTTTGCAGTGGCCAAAATGTAATACTTTTGTTGCCTATATATATGATCGGTAGGTAACTTAGGACCTTAGGTTTATGTGGATGTTTGAATTTTGGACCGCAGGTAAAAATACACAGGATGCTTTCGCAGTCCAGATTTCGGACAAGAAAGAAAGAGGAAGCAGATCTTTTCTTTGTGCCAAGTTATGTGAAATGCGTCCGTATGATGGGTGGTCTGAGTGATAAAGAGATTAATCAGACATATGTCAAGGTGATACTGCATTTCGATGCTTGAAAATTGTCAATTCAGATCGATTGGAATTCTTGATCAATAGGAATTCTGTCTTTTACTTTGTTTGTGTATCTGTAATTGGTCTATTCTTTATAACAACTGTGCTGATTGTCGGAATTTGATATTTGACATAGCTCAGTTGACAATCTATTTTGTTTCCTTGTTAAAAACTAGAAAATCAAGCAAGCGCGATCTGTTGGCTTTCTAGCCATTTTCACATTTTGGTTTGCTTTTAGTTGATACTATCCAATTTAACTCAAAGAAAAGTGCAATATTCGTGTAACATTGTCATCTTTTGCTTTTAGGTGCTAAGTCAAATGCCATATTTTAGGCTATCCGGTGGCCGCAATCACATATTTGTCTTCCCCAGGTATGGCGCTGTATAATGACTTCCATCACCATCACGCCTTACAAGATGAACATAAATGGATTTTGAAACATAAGTAGGGACTCTTTATTGGAAATACGTTTCCAAACAGCTAATTATGGACTTTCCCGAAGATTTTCTTAAATATTTCTTGTTTAAGACACTTTGACATGGTTGTATGATAGGAGGCAAGTTTACTTATATTTGTGTGTAGCTGTTCTGAGTGGTGGCTAACTTCTTTTAAACTTACTATCCATGTGCCTTCACTAATCCATCTGTATGCTTATTTTCTCGCAATTGCAGCGGTGCTGGTGCTCACTTGTTTAGATCCTGGGCTACATACTTGAATCGTTCCATTATACTTACTCCTGAGGTACCATGCTGACCCACACATATTGTGCGACTTGGGTTTATTTTTGAAAACACGTGTCAGTTTGTTTTCGCTGCTCATGATTGAACATGATTGCTTAACGTGGTCTGTGATCTAAAATTAATGCGTCCCAAGCGTAGGACAGTGAACACTGTAGCACAATAATCCCGGTAAGTACGGGGTCGAATTTCACAGAGACGGCTTAAAAGTTCGGTTATGAATTCGGAAATTTAGTTTTTAGAAGCTTTTAGTTAGCAACCCTTCCAATTTTTGTTTGATTTGTTAAGAACACAAAGCTAAAACTATTTTTGGATTTATGAATTAAAACGAGGCGCGGCCACAAGGATCCTGATACACGTCACCGATTCTGCACTTAACTTTTCAATCCGTTTTCACAAAAAAATGTTCTTAGAAGAGGATTTCTCTTACGGGTGCGTAGCTATGGTTGCGTTCCCCTATACGTGCTTGCGACAAATAGATTGCAAAGATCTATTCCTCACCTCGATATAGGTCCCGTCAATGCCATAGTACGCCCGCTCATAGAAATCCTACCTGAAAACTACAATATTCAACCGAAAATGGGATTGCATAACTAAGCGCGAAATCAGCCACGAGTATCGTTCACCTCATGGCCATGCCTATGAGCTTAAGCTACCATATTGAAAACGAACGAGAAATCTGAATTAGATTCATTAAACATGCCAAGTATTAAAAGCAACGCGAGATAACTAAATAACCAGAATAAAAACAATACTTGCAACTTGAATATGAAACCTGGATTCAACAAGAAGACGCAAAAGAAAGCAATCGGATTGCGAAAATCAGAAACAAAAATGCCATGGTTCCTTCTTCTTCTCTGGCGCCTCTTTTCTCTCCCAAACCTCAGGCTAAAAACATAACATTCTTTTTTTTTTTTAAACCTAAACGTTCAAAGGTTTAATATATACAGTAATCAAAACTAAGCTCTCGGTAGCGCTACATATTATTAAGTGTAGCGATACAGGTCCTTAGAAAGGTAGCGCTACAGCCTTTAAGGTGTAGCGATACTGGGGCCTCTGGAGTGAAGAGTAGCGCTCCGTGTTCCAAGGTGTAGCGCTCCTGGGGCTTCTGGAATGAAATGTAGCGCTCCATGTCCCAAGGTGTAGCGCTCCTGGGGCTTCTGGATTGAAATGTAGCGCTCCATGTTCCACGGTGTAGCGCTCCTGGGGCTTCTGGATTGAAATGTAGCGCTCCTGGCACCCGCTATTTCATTCAAACTTCCGGAAACCGCGTACAGCTTCGTTTTAACACCTGTGAACATAAAACCACTACAAACACCAAGCGTGCACATTAAACGGTAAAAACAAGTAAAACAATGTGTCTAACGTGTTATTCGCCCTACTTAGGCGCTAATATCTTACGATATCACACGCCTATCAATGATCCACGAGCTTACTTTCCATAATTATTCTAAACTAGGAACCATTTCGTCATTTTCTATGGAGAGGCATAATGTTGTAATTGTAATGACATTTGATATAGTCGATGGTCATAACATGAGGAAAGCAAAATCATGCTAGAAAGTTGAATATTAATTGTTATACTCTGAGAAGCACGGACAGTCTGTTGTATCCGTGTCCGACACGTGTCATACATGAACACGCTCACACACGTCCCGGACACGTGCAGATGGTTTTTTTAATTTTTTTTTTTTGTTTTTGAGTTGGACATGTATTGAACATGTATCAGACACATATGAGACTGGTATCGGTTCAGAATGCAACTTTTAAAACCTTAAAATTGGGGTCAAAATTCAAAAATGTAATATTTTAAATATTAACAGAATATAACTAATACTTGGTAATTTGAGGGTCAAAACTATCATATGTATAAGAAATAGGATACACGTTATCTTAAAACAACTAAGAGATTGGAGTTTCTCCAGATATTTCTTTCTTCTCTATGTCCTTCTTTATGCGTTTATCTCTCCTTCTTTGCACCGTTTCTCTATTTCTCTCTCTTCTTTCCAATTCTATTTCCCTCGTATTCATTTTTACTTTCAACTTTTTTGAATAATTTGCCTTCTAGGTAATATTGTTTATTTTTTACCTTTAATTTGACAAAAATTGATATGGATATATAATGTATGCTGATATGCATGTACATAAATATTCATCTATTTGGTAATTCAACGTATCGCAAGCGTATCTGTCTTAATTTTTTAAAAAACCACGTGTCTCCGTGTCTGTGTCCCTACTTCTTAGATTGTATTGCATCAAAGGATATCTCCAAAGAAATTGTCTAGATGACGATTTTTTACCGCCTCTGACATGGTGACCTTTTGTCTGAGCTAAAATAGTGAATGGTGATATTCATTTTCTACTTCTTTTTGTGTTTTTCCCTTTAGGATAACTACTTTGTTTTTTCAACTGGAAGATCTTTATTTTGACAAGATACAATTTAGGCACCATGGAGATGCAACTCTTACATGGCAAAGAAATATAGAGAAGATCAAAGACGGAGCAAAGACTGGACCACAAGGGGCCGTAGCCCCTCTCCCCGTTTTTTATCGGAATGACCCGACCTTTGTTTTTTGGATATTGTTCACGTTCTTATAGGGTTAGCATATGCATACAAATTAGATTGCTGGATGCAGACAAGTTCCTTGAGGATTGCGTTTTGAATTCTCTGGTGCACTATGTGGTTATTTTTATTTTGCATGATAGAATCATTTTGGGGAAACTGTTATTTGATGTTTCTATGATGAAATGAGGGTATTCTGCATACAACTTGATTGCTACGCAGACATGTTCCTTCAGGATTGTGTTTTTTTTTCTCTGGGACATTGAGCTCTATATGGGTATATGTGTTTGGCATGACATAATCATGTAACTGAAATTGTTGTTTTGATGTTTCTATGAGTATTTGTTCAAGACGATGATTGCATGCAAGCATATTCAAGAATATTGTAACTGTGTTTATGGCAGGGCGATCGCACAGATAAGCGAGACACTAGTGCCTTCAACACATGGAAAGATATCATCATCCCTGGAAATGTTGATGATGGGATGACTACGAATGGGGATAGATTGGTCCAGCCTTTGCCTTTGTCTAAGAGGAAATATTTGGCAAACTTCTTTGGTCGAGCACAAGGGAAAATTGGTCGCCTTCAATTGGTGGAGCTTGCGAAGCAATACCCTGCTAAGGTATGCCTTTTTCTGTATCATGGTTGTCACAGTGGAAGCTAGCTTCTTTGCAAATTGGCCGTAGTGCTCACTGATGTAGTTCTCCTCTCTGTTAAGTACCTTAGTGCTCTCTGAACCTAAATGCTAAAAAGTTCTCTTCCGTATATGTAGTTGTGTGCGGCATCGCTCTGTTAATCACTTTAGAAGTACCATCTTTAGTTTGAGCATCCTATAGATATTTGTATGACAAAAGAATATTGGAAATTTTTTAATCACATACCTTATTGGTGCACAATGTCTCCTCTTCATATGGTGGCCCTTCATGCGAGAGGGAAGTGTGGATCCATCGAAAAGATCTGTGGATTTTAAACTTCTCAATTTACATGTAAGCCTTATTGCTATGCATGACAAGTTACTAGTGGAAGAGGTGTTGATATATTTCTTTGTCCATGGTGATGCTAACAAAGTTTGTTACTTTCATACAATGACAACATTATGCTAACATCACCACCTGCATTGACCCATGACTAGCCATAATCGTTATGGGTAATACGAGTTATGATTGGACTCTTTGGAATAACATCTGTGTGAAGTTTATGTGCATGCCACACTTGAATGGTTGCCATGCATTTATATCGCTTTCGTGTTGATCAGATTCTCTCTGTTTCTCATACTTGCTGTATACGGTTTCTTTTGGGTTTGTCTTATTCAAGAAATTTCCTTGAAAAGATGCGAGTATTGACTTCCTAAGCAGTTGGAATCTCCAGAGTTGAAGTTCAGTGGCCCCGAGAAACTGGGAAGAAGAGAATACTTTGAACACCTCCGAAATGCCAAGTTCTGCCTGGCCCCACGTGGCGAATCATCATGGACTCTTCGCTTTTATGAGTCATTCTTTGTGGTCTCTCTCTCTCTCTCTAGATTTATAGACACCCTCACACCCACACTGACAGCTCGATAGGATGAGCTAACTACAATACTGCAAATACTTTGGCTGAACAGGAGTGCGTCCCAGTGATCCTATCAGATTATGCGGAGTTGCCTTTTCAGAATGTTATTGACTACACGCAGATATCAATCAAATGGCCATGGAATCGTATAGGTCCAGAACTTTTGGAGTACCTAGAATCAGTACCAGGTGAATTCCAGCACTAACGTTCATCAAATTTGCCTTTTCTTGCCTGTAGCGTCATGACTCATGGAGGGTGACTTTTGTTTTGCTTCTCAGACATAGATATAGAGAGGATGATTGCCCGTGGTAGACAGGTGAGATGCTTATGGGTTTATGCTCCTGAATCAGAGCTCTGCTCAGCATTCAGTGGAATCATGTGGGAGCTTCAGAGGAAAGTGAGGCAATTCCACCAGTCAGCGGAAACATTCTGGCTGCACAATGGGTCCATTGTAAATAGAAATTTGGTAGATTTCAATCACTGGAAGCCTCCCATGCCTTTGCCTTGAGCTTGCCCGAAGTTGCTGTTGATCCAAATTAACTTGCTGTTCAGAACGTAGAGCATTTTTCTGTCCAACAACAATTTTGTTTTGTTTATTGAGTTGAATGCTATGTATAGAGATCAAGAATATGTATTCTATGCTTTTGCCAGAGCAAGTAGAACGGTTCAGGTACTTGTAATATTTCATTGCTGCCAGCTATTTCTTGATTCACGATTTGCATTTACTTGGTCTTTCATGATCAGATTGGAGCTGCATAATCTCAATCTCTCTCTCTCTCTCTCTGTATATATGTGTGTGTGTGCGCGCGGGCGCGGGGGCTCGTGTGTGGGCGGGTGCCCGTCTCATATCTGCTAAGCCAGTCTACCAACAAATAGAAACCTTGTCGAAGACTACAAGTAGACTATTATATCTCCATTTTCTTCATTTCTGAGGGTCATGAATGGGAAGAGGGATTTGAAAAAGATAGCCGACTTATCCGGCTATAAGACAAGGTCCTCGGAGCTGATCGGTGTAAATGCTAGATATCTTCAGATTGAGATTGCAGAAGTTCAACAGGGAATACACAGCCCGAAAAATAAATAAAACCAAATGGTTTCGTTTCAAAACTGTTTAATTTTGTCTATGTTTATGTTCTTACAAGAATTTCCTGCCAGTTTTGCTCATGACCAAATTTTTTCAGTTCAACTCCTTTCCAAATGCTTCTTTGAAGATTGTTGAGCATTGCGAGAAATAATGGCTCACATGGATGGAAACCCTAATTCAATTGAATAGTAAATGAGGTAATTACCAAAGCAATGTCTGATAGTATTCACTAATAGCCTAAGTGCCAAACCCTAAACAGGAGGGGACCCCTTGACCAATTTTTAATAGAATGCCATGTAAACAAGACCTGCACGAATCCCATGTAAGTTACAAACTTAACCAAGTGTGAAATGTAACTTCACACCTCCGATCACACCATTCTCTTAGAGAAAGACAAGCCACAGACAAAACAAGCCACAAATCCATTTACTGGATTTTTCTGATCAGGAACTTGCATTCCCACCTCCTGGTGATCATGTAATGGTGGCACAAAAACTCATCTCTGGCCTGTTAAGCATATATGAACTACGCCCAGGTGCCCTTTGAAACCCTTTATCTGACATGACTCTCCTCATCCTGTCAGCTTTCTCCCACTTATCAGAAGCTGCATAAATATTTGACAGCAGTAGGTAATGTGAATCATTGCTAGAACCAGAGTCAGAACTTCTTCCAACCACCTCCTCCAGTACCTTATCTGCCATATCCGTGTCCAAGTGAATTCGACATGCTCCGAGTAGAGCTCCCCAAATGGTGTTGTTTGGTTTCACTGGCATCGTCTTTACAACATCGGAAGCCTCTTTCAATCTTCCTGCCCTTCCCAAAAGGTCTATTATGCATCCATAATGCATAATACTGGCTGTTAATCCATATCTCTCCATCTTCGCGAAAATTTGCATACCTTCCTCTACAAATCCCCCATGTGCACAAGCCGATAGAGCAGAAATAAATGTCAAGTCGTTGGGCCTCTCACTCGACACCTCCATTCTGCCAAATAACTCTAAAGCTTCCTTAAATTGTCCATGAATAGCATAACCTGAAATCATAGTATTCCAGCAGGAATCGTTCTTCTCAAATATCTTCTCAAAAATCAATCTTGCATTGCTTAAATCACCACATTTCGCATACATGTCAACCAACCCATTTAGAATGAAATGGTTGAGTTTAATCCCCTTGTGAAAAATCATTTGGTGGATTTCTTTCCCAACGTCCAATAACCCTAAATTCGAACATGCAGATAAAGCACTTGCCAGTGTAACTTCATCTGGCTCAAAACCCTCATTTCGCATCTTTGCAAACACATCCAGAGCTTCTTCACAAAATCCATTTTGAGCGAGTCCAGAAATCATTGAATTCCAATTCACCAAATTCCGCTCCGGAATCTTATCGAAAACTGCTTTGGCTGCCTCAACATCACCTCTCTTGAAATACCCAGAAATCATACAAGACCAAACAAAGAAATTCCTTATAGGCATTGCCTCGAAAACTTCCTTTGCAGCCTCCATCTCCCCATTACTAGCATACCCATCAACCATAACAGTCCAAGTAACCACATTCCTGAGCTCCAATGGAACTCTATCAAAGAATTCTCTTGCAATCACAGTCTTCCCATGCTTAGCAAGCCCATCAATCATTTCAATCCATGTTACAGCCGACCGTTCGCCCATTTGTTCAAACAAAATCGAGGCGTGCTTCATATTCCCCCGCGCCATATACCCTCCTATCATTGCATTCCATGTGACAACATTTCTCTCAGGCATTTTATCGAACACCTTACGCGAACACAAAACATCACCACATTTGGCATACATATTAATTAATGAAGTTCCCACCACCACGTGAGAATCTACCCCCATCTTTATTGATTCAGAGTGCAAAGCCTTCCCATTGTTAAGAAGGGAAAAATAAGCACAGGCTCTCAGAATCAACGGAACCGCCTTTAATGGATAAATACCGGTAAGGCGAATTCTAAGGTAGGCCAGAAGGGCCTCTCTATGCTCTCCCTGAGAAATGCAATATCTTATCTCATTAAACAAGTTTGATGGAGTTGGTGTGGTTTTTACAGGCCAAAGATTAGAGCTTTGTTTGCTAGATTTTGGATTGGAAAAGATTAGGTTTTGTGAATTTTGGTACAACCTAATTGGTCTCATCTGAACCTCATTTGGAACCACCAAAATGTCTCTCTTGTTCCCCTGTTTTTGGGTCTGTCCTAAATTCTTGTTCGAACTTAGCTCATGAGTCTCCTTTTTGGATTTCGTAGAAGTTCCAGTATAGCAAGATCTCTTCTAACAGAAACAACACTGGGAGGTCATCGAATAAGAAGGATGCTGGTCCACAAATGACACAACCTTGTTACCTCCGAAACGGAGAGGCTAACGCACAGCAGATGTGTCTGTAGTAAAACATGTTATTTTGGCGTAAAAATAAATACTCTTACTAGTAGTAATCTTTCCAAAATAGTATTTTGTATATCAAAATAATATTATTTTGACGTACTACATGCCCTGATCTTGCAACCTGTGAAAGACGGATAATAGTGTAAATTAATTGTTTGATATAAATTATAGAGGTATCATGTTGGGTTGTTATTTGGGTCAGGTTGAGTGATCAAGTTCAAAAGGCCGAATTGAAAGTTTGACATGGTCTGCGTGCCGTGTGGGCCGGACAAAAGCGATAACCAATCCGAATGATCCGGTTAACTTGGCTACACGCGTCTTTTAAATGTCCTCCAAGTACCTCGGTCA
Organism: Arctostaphylos glauca; assembly: GCA_019985065.2. Lineage (NCBI taxonomy): Eukaryota > Viridiplantae > Streptophyta > Magnoliopsida > Ericales > Ericaceae > Arctostaphylos > Arctostaphylos glauca. The sequence continues at coordinate 12,179,568 of JAHSPW020000006.1, read as the reverse complement.
TAACATGTGACATTTGACCTGACATCTGATGCGTCATGCATGGCGTCAATAGCATCGACAGTTCTGACATCACGAGAAGCATGCTCCACATATGCTAGTTTAGAGTTCAAGTTAGATCTAACTACATAAGATAATTGAAGGGTTAAAACTACGACACTTTATTTCTCTATTAAAGTGTTTTAAGTTAAATCTTTTTTCTTTTGAAATTGATTAATTGAGCATTGGAGAGCTTTTTGGCTAACATTAGACACGCGACACTAAGATTCTTGCTTTTACAATTCAAAATAAATTTCAAAAAAATTTTCGAATCAAATAAAAGATCACATAATCAATCGAACAAAAGACTCCACTAAAAAATTGTATAAGCAAAGACTTTGAATGGTCAATTATGGTGGATTAGAAGACATTGTAAAATTGTAGAATAGAGAAGTTAGAATAGAGAATTTTGTTTTGGGCACAATGACAAGTAAAAATAATATATTTAGAAAGTATTTTGCAAAGATCTGCCAACACTAGCACATTTTATAAATATAAATGCTGCAAAGTCAATAGTAGAATTCATTTGTCTGTGTTTGCTTTTCAATTTTGCTATTGTAAACAAGTGAACAACAAAATTTATCTATTATAAAAAAATAAATGGAGACTGTTATCATAAAGGCAACAAAGAGGGGAGGAGGTTGAATTATGTTGCTTAATTAAAATATTAAAAACTTAGTTAGGAATTTAATCAAATATGCAGAGTGCAATAAATAATAGAGAGAAGAGACACAAGAAATTTATAATGGTTCGGCATTGACTCGAATCCTTACTCCACTTCTTCAAGAGAACTTTTGGAGTTCTACTAGTTGAATTTCTGTATAACTTCTAATTTTCCCAAAGAGCTAGCAAACCACTACAAACTTGATTTTCAAAATAACCTCTACTTTGATTCTCAAAAGCTCACAAATGTTTAACCCTCAAATACTCAAACATAGATACAAGTTTTTCTGTATGAAAGTTGAAGTTTATTCAAACAATACAATTACTCCTCTTTGAAAAGAAATTTTGGAAAAGAGAGAAATACCATATCCTTATGAGCTAGAAACATAATCCATATATATATATATATATATATATATATATATATATATATATATATATATATATATATGTAGAGTAATCATCACCAACAGCAAGACAATAGAATTTGCCACAAAGACTTGGGATTTTAGTTAATCCAAAAAAGTTCATGTGTAGTAGTTGTAATGACCTAGAGATTAAAATCATATTTTCAAATTGAAAACAAAACTTTGTTTGTTTTTTTTGTTGGCATGCACTACACAGTCTATCATTTTTCAAATTAAGATTTTGAAATACCAACAACTAAATTTTTATAACAAGTTTTAAAATAACATCCGTGTGAGCATGTCCAATGCATATATGCCATAACCAAATATGATCATCCATGGCCGGAAATATTTTATATCCGCATTGCCTGTAAATATTTTTAATTCTATGACCAATATTTTTTTTTTGTTGTATTTGATACTTATAATGACGTAATTAGATTTTTTTAAAAGTGACAAGATTTTCTTTTAACACAAAGTTGACTACTACTAAGAAGATGCTTCAAGTCATTAACAAGTAAATATTTAAATAGTAGGGAAGGAAGAGTTACTAATACTACCTATACCAATGATCTTTCAATTGCCATTGTATTCGAAGATCACATAATCCTCATCTTTGAGCGTAAAAGATTTGAATACTTTAGCATCACCCATCATATGCCTTGAGCATCTACTATCAAAATACTATTTTTCTTCATTTGATATGGATTTAAAATATACCTACAAGCACAAGCTCAAATTTTGATCTTTGGTACTCAAATGGCTTTGGGTCTATGGATGTTAGCGAGCTTGGTTCTTGCCAAAGGACGTATTTTTCTTTAAAGGCCATAAAGAACAAACACATTCTACTCTTCTACAATAATGATAAATAAGATGTGTGTTATTAGATGAAGGTGGCTCAAATTTTTTTTGTAGTCTTTCTATTAATCGTTTGGATTGTATCCTAAACCAGTTTTATTAAAAAAATATTGTTATTTTTCAAGTAGAATATCTAATTCATCATTTTCTTATGTAAATTTTGCAAGAGAGTTAGTTAAATAATCAATTTCTAAGTAATTTGAAATATTTTTCAAATTTTTATTTTTTTCTTCTGAAGAATTTTTCTCTTCAATAAGGATGTTCAATTCTTTTGAAAGATCTTTTGCAAGTTTCATAATTTTATCATTGACCTTTTGAATTTTTTTTTTGCAATTTTATCAAAATCATAATGTAAAGAGATAAGCGTCGTGGAATATCTTTTTTTCTTCTTCTCTTGCCATAAGGCAAAGATTGTCTATGTCACGAATATCATTTCTCTTCATTTGAATTGCTATTGTCGCTATTCTCTCATGCTGCCATCATAGTTTTTTTTTTCTCTCTCTCTTTGAGTATTTCTTGGGTTGGGGACATTCGGATTTGATGAGATTCGCTTTTTTATGCTCATAGCAAATAATTTGACTTCTTTGCTTCATTTACTTTTGAAAAATCTTCTTTCCTTCCATCCATTCTTACTCTTGAGATTGAAATCTTTTGTGACGAGCCATATGCTCGTCATCGCTTTCTTCTCTTGCTTCAACCACTTTTTTTGGTTTTATTATTGTTGAGCTCTTAAGTGATATGTCCTTTCTCATCTTGTTGTCATTCTCATTCATCTTGTGGTGGATTTCTTCCGTCATGAGAGAGCCCATGAGTTCATCTATTGAGTAGTTGCTGAAATCTTTAGATTCGAGTATGACGGATGACTTGATATCTCATCCCTTAGATAGAGACCTAAGAATCTTTCTCATCAATTCTAGATTGCTATACACTTTATCAAGAGTCTTTAAACCATTAATAATATTAGTGAAACGAGTAAACATTTGAGAAATAGTCTCATCCGGAGACATTTTGAAAAGCTCATAACTATACACAAATAAGTCTATCTTAGACTTTTCAACTTGGTTTATGCCTTCGTCCATGACTTGCAATTTATGCCAAATCTCTTTGTCGTTTCACACGAGGATATGAGATTACAATCTACGGCATCAAGTGCACAATATAAGAGATTAATAACTTTAGTATTTTTCTCCACTTTCAATTTTTTAAACTCGGTCCGATCACTATTCGGTTTTTCTACTCCTATATTAGTCGTAGGTATGGTAGGCCCCTTGATAATGACTTTCCACAAGTCGTAGTTCGCGTATTGAACAAAAGTTCTTATTATAATCATTCAAGAGAAATAGTTCAAACCATCGAACAAAGGAGATCTATGCGAGGACAACCCTCGGTATGTGAAGATGGAGTTACTATAGATCATTCTTAGATTGTTAAATTTTTTCAAAAATTTAGGCTTTGATACCAATTGTTATTCTAAAGGCAACCAAGAAGGGAGTGAATTGTGTTGCTAAGCTAAAATATCCAATTAAAAATTTAGTTAGGAATTTAATCAAACAAGCAGAGTATAATAAATATAAGAGAGAGAGAGAGAGAGAGAGAGAGAGAGAGAGAGAGAGAGAGAGAGAAAAGGGACATAAGAAACTTATAGTGGTTCAACATTGACTTGAATCCATACTTCACTTTTTCAAAAGGACCTCTTGAGTTTCACTATTTGAATTCCATTATGACTTCTACCTTTCTTGAGGAGTTAGCAAACCACTTACAAATTTGATTTTTAAAGTATCTCCTACTTCAATTCTAAGAAGCTCACAAGTATTTATTCCTCAAATACTCAAATATAGACAAGTTTTTGTGTATGGATGTTGAAGCTCACTCAAATAATACAATTCCTCCTATTTGAGTACATGTAAAAGTGTAAAGACATGAACAAAGATGAAATCCAAGAGATGAAGGTTAAAAGACTTCGAATGCTCTTGAATACTTGATCAATCTCTTAGTATAATTGTTGTAACTTTCATTAATGTCCAAGATAAAATATATATAGCTTTCAATCCATTCTAACCGTTTGAAGTAGTTGGGGATGCATTTAACGCATTTTCTTGTTGAAAAGCTGTCAGGGACCAAGTATGTGCTTGACTGGACGTCCGACTAATTGTCAGGGAAAACTATGGGTGAACAATACCGGATGACAAGCCTAGTGGCTAGTAGACATCACATCCGGCAGGTAGACAATGTCTTTCGGTTTGTCTATCTGTGAGGCTAAAAATTAGCCCGAACAAGGCCCTTAAACAAACCTCAACCTGTAGTACAAAATACAATCCATCCATCCATCTTTTTTAGATATTCATGATGTTGAAGATCTCCTGAAGGTCGGTGAGATAATTGGCTTCCTGTCGACTCTTGACGACCATGTCGTTGATTTAGACCTCCATAGTGTTACCAAGTTGCCTCTCAAATATCTTGGTGACAATATTTTGATATATAGCCCCGATATTTTTGAGACCGAAGGAAATAACTCTATAGTAGAACATCCCTCGTGGACTGATGAAGGCCGTCTCTCCCTGTTTGGGCTATGCATGGTTATCTGATGGTACCTTTTGTAGGCATCCATGAAGATGAGCCGGGCATGCCTGATAGTGGAGTCCACTAGTTGGTCTATTCTTAATAAAAGAGGCAATCTTCGGGCAAACATTGTTAAGGTTTGCATAATCAACACAAATACGCCACTTCCAATTTTTCTTCTTGATTACGATCGTGTTGCGTACTGCACCTTTTGTACAATCTCGACCTCCAATAGTCGGCTGGAATTTTTTATTACGACTTCGGTGTGTGCTATGGCCGAATGTCGTGGCTTTTGAATGATCGATTGCCGAATAGGATTGATGTTGAGATAATGACTGATGAAGGAATGGTCGACTCCTGACATCTCATAGGGTGTCCAAGTGAACACCTCCAAGTTCCTTCGATTGAAGGCTATCATTGCCTCTCGTTCGGCTACTGTCATGCTAGATTCCAACAGGAAGAATCTACTTGGATTGGAATCATTCGTCGGCAAAGTGACAAAGTCTTCTACCTATTTTACTGTTGCCTTTGTATCGACATCATTAAGTATTAGAGCGTCAGGCACTTTCACCCAGTGTACTTGCTCCGAGCTTATCTTGCTCTTTACGATTGTGACGTAGCACTTTTTTTGTAGCCCAATCCCCCAGTATCTCTTCTTGGCTGTGGTTCCCAGGTAGCATACAACTTGATGGTAAGTTGAGGCAACGACCTTGAGCTTGTGCAACATACTCAGCCAACGATGGCATTGTAGAGGTTCGACACATCCACCAGTACAAATTTCATCTCAGTCGTGATGGAGCCTGGTAAGATTGGTAGCTTGATCTTCCCAAGTGTCCAAATGAAAGCCGAGTTAAACCCAACCAATGAAACTTTAAAGTCGAGCTCTTTGAGGTCAACCAAATTTGGATAGGCTCTAGATCTGATTCTCTGAGGTCGAGCTCTTTGAAGAGCAAGTAGCATATAATTTTTGCCGAGCTCCCCCGGATCGTATCATGCAAACATTGCATCTGCTGAGGTAGAGGGTGACGACTAGAGCGCTTGTATGTGGCAATTTCAGATGTTCTAGGTCCTTATTGGAGAAGGTGACGATGCCTTCTGGCGAGGTCCTAGCTCATGGGAGTTTGGAGCCCAAACTAACAGGATTACCTATTTGGCTGAGGCTACTCACTTGATTTATGCTCGGAGGTATTCTTCAACAGCATTATCCACCATACTGTGGATGACATTGGTGGTCTGGATCTCAGCATTGTCCTTCTTTTCTTACTGTTGAGGATGCCTGGCCTTGGTCTTCTCCTCGTTTATATATTCCTTTAAGTGGCCCTAAGCCACTTGCTTTTCAAGGAAATCCTTGAACGTTTGGCACCCAATGGTCAGGTGCCCCTTCTCCCTATGGTATTAACATTTGTAGGGAGAATCTTTCTTCTTTTTGCTTCTTGAGAGGCCTCCTCGACCACTCGAAGAATGGCTCATGCTCGATCTTCCTGAGTAGGATATAGGTCAGAATGGTACAGACTTTCTTCACGGCAACAAATTTGTGGGGCCGAGGTCCCTTGTTCTAGCCAAACGCCACTGTGTTGATGCACTGCCTCCCACCGTTGCCATTCTTGTTTCCTTTCTCCTGCTTGGGAAGGTTCTGCTCGGCCTGCTTGCGAGGTGGAGGCTTCTTCCAGTCGACAATGCTTATTGATTTGGCACATTAGGTCATCCATATCCACTGCGTTGGACATCATCAGATCCTCCAAGATGTGACTTCAGTGATCCAACCCCAGCTTAAAGGATGTGACGATAATAGTTGGATCACACCCCTGAATTTTATTAAACAGTTCCTAGTATGGAGCTACAAATTGTTGAAGGGACTCGTTGGCCGACTTTCTGAGGCCGAGTAGAGAATTAACCTTTTTTTTCTACCTCGTGCTTGTCACAAACCTAGCCAAGAAAGCAGGGGATAACTCTTTGAATGATGGGATTGACCTTCTCGATAATTTGTCGAACCAAAGTAGGTCGAGCTTTCCCAGGTTAAATGAGAAGAGCTTGTAGATGAGCACGTCCTTCGTCTTGTAGAGTGGCATTATGTGCCAAAAGTAAACCAAGTGGGTGTAGGTATTAGCCTTAGGGTCGTACTTAGTGAATTTGAGAAATGCAATTCCTAGGGCAGCGAGACGGTGAGACGACATCGATATCCCTAGTGAGAGGAGAGGAGACTAAATAGTAGTGGATAATGTCACAATGAGACCTTATTAGCCTTTTTCTCGGTCGGTCTCTTGCGTATGTTATCGAGCTAGTGCTTGAGACACTCTCTACAATTTGGCCAAGGAGAATGACCTCGATGGTTAATGAAGAGGGGAATGATCCCTCTACCATCTCCCCCTTGAGTCAACTTGACTTTCATGGATCGATATTGCTCATGAAGTTGTACTTTTTTTGGGGGGGGGGGGGTATCGAGAAATTTCTATTAACTGAGGGGTCCCCAGTCTCTTGTGCACTGAGACCTGTTGAACCTAACACTCATCGCTTGAATGCCGCTTGGTAAAAGGGGTGCTAACATGTTGCTTGTCGCTAACTACTTCACGATGCTCGACCTCACCATGGTTCCCAAGTCATTCCAAAGCTGGCTAGCTCCTTTTGCTGTCGTGGCCCCTCTTATTCGAAGAAGGCGTTCGACGTCGTCTCTTGTGATCTCTATTGCGCGAGGTCTCTCTGTTTTGAAGGGTCTTCAACTATGCCACATCCTCCCTTATGATCTAGAGGAGTTAGTCCATCTTAATGAGTTGAGCCTCCAAGCACTTGCCGAGCTCCCCTGGATCTCTTGCTCTTTCGATTCGCATGCTGCCACCATCTTTCTGACTCAATTGGGGTCTGCATGATGATTATCTTTTTGATTCATAACTTTCATCATGGTTTTCAAAGGATGGAAAGTAACTAACTGTTGAAGTGAGAAGTTGAGGGACTCACACTGTAGTCGCCAAATTGTGAATTCTAGAATCTCACTATTTGACCTCTCGTTCTCACCTCATCCCTATCCCCCCACCATTTGCTAGTAATGTAACAGCCCTTCCTTACGCTTCCTTTCTCAAACTCAATCTATATCAGATTCTCCATTACTTCTTCGTCAATACACTTTAGCTGCTATTTTTTCCTAGTCCATGCCCAATTAGAATAGTAAGTGTGACTGCACCTTCCTTCATTGTGCAAAACGCTTAATCTGAGTTAGTGCTGACTTGGGTTAGATCTCCGGCGTGTAATCTGATGCTCAAGTTAGATTTTATAGAGAGCAAAATCAACTTGAAAACTTGAGAGTGAAAGTTGTGCATACCTGAGAGTGAATTGCCCTTGGACTATTTATAGAGAATTCCCAACGGATTGCCGGGAGCATTTGCCACAAATGTCACGCCATGGATCGTGAACCATGACGCTTCCGCCATGTGCCTCACTGCCATACGAATCAAGCAATAATGTTCACGTGTCCTGTAATTGCTTTGCCCCATGTCACCACCTGGCCGTGCCGAGCATAGAGCCCTTGGCGACATGACTGAACACTACGAGTTGTGAGATTCATGGTCCAAGATGATATGCCCATCATAGAAAAGGTTCAGACTACTTTGGAGTCGTGTACTCAGCAGGACTTCAGGCACGCTAGATGGTCTTGTTGAACCTCACAGCCCAACATGAGTAGATCAATCCCTAAGACTAATCCAACTTGATACTGGCATAGATAGGCCTAGCATAAACTTGGGCCAAGGGCCTATTGCCCTACATATCCGGCCTATCACACTAAGAGTCCTCATTTAGCCCGTGGGCGCGTAATCCACCCATAACACTCTTAAAGCTCGCTCGACTCATTGAGTTTAAGTTTGACCTGAGCCTGTTTGTCAGGCAGGCTTAGCCTAGCTCGAATAATGGTGGTTGGGCTTAGGCATAGGGTGTTAATGCCCGACTCATTAGCCCGCCTATTTTTTAGTTCTCTACAAAATCTCTCCTAAAAGTTGAGTATAAATATGTGAATAATAGTTCATAATATTATATCTATTCGACAATTCTCTTCTCTTCTTTATCTCAAGTCTTTAATTTTTCAAGTCTCCACTCTCAAACTCTCATAAAAAAAATCTCTCTCAAACCTTATCAACCACAAAACGAGTGTCAACTCTTTAGCACTCACTCTCAAGTAACTCAAGTAATGAAAATATTATTTCTTCAAAATTAGTAATATCGCTCTCCTGTTTAATTTATATTTGATTGCATCCTTATAATTTATTTATTTTCTTTCTTAGTGGTCTATTTGAATTTTTTTGGTTAAAAGTTAGCATGACTACTCATAATTACTGAATTTCAGCTGAAAATTATATTTTTAAGTGGTAGAAATTTATTATGAAAATAAATTTTTGATGACCTATTTAATTGGTTAAATACTTTTTTTTTCAAAATTTAAAAATTAAAAAAATAAAATGCCCTCCTGCAAACCCGTCTGAACCTAGCACGGACTGGGCCTGGACTTATACTCTTCTGAAAAAGCCCAACCTATTCAGCCCGTAAAAAAAGCGCGCAAACCCAAGCCTACGGGCAGACTTGGGTAGTGAGTTCACGGGCCAACCCGAGCTAACTCAGCCCAACGACGACCCTTGCTCTTCACATATGTTTAAGACAACTGTGACGAAATTAGACCACAATTTTCTGGAACGGACTTTTTGAGAGTTAATTATTCTTTAAATTATAGAGATTATAAATTGTAAATTATAGATTTTCCGATTATCATAAGAATTTGCAAAAATGGTTTGATAATATGTATAGAACATATTTTTTTTTAAAGATTTTCGTAATTTTTCAATTCTGCGTTGTTCAGTTCATTTCTCCAAATGTATTTTAAGGATGTTACAGTTTGCTCTCAAACATCTAAAATGTAATTCTGTATAATATAGAATGCATATTTTAGGAGGTCAAATAGTGAGACATAATATGATGTGTTTCAAAGAATAATTCAACACGAGTTCAAAAATTAGCCTGCACAAGTCAATTTGAAGAGCTCGGAAATGACCAAAAACAAAGGTGTTCCTTTACTATTGGTACTGATTCATTCAAGGTCGCCCCGAGTTTTATTTACCCTAGACAAAAGTGAAAAAATGAGATTCTTCTTATTTTTTAAATAAATTCATCACAGTCTGAAAGGCAAAGCTTCAAGATTACTTATTATTATAATTATATAGTTGAAGGGATAAATTCATCATAAGGGCACGTGTCAACACTTATGATTATGATGTCATCTTTCTATAGTTGAAGGGATAAGTTATAATTAAAAAAGATAAAGGGAATAACATAAACAATATTATAGTTGGAGGGGGTAAAGTATAATTAACCCACTGTTAATAGAGAACTCCTTTTTGGGGCTTTTTTTTCATCCCTATACGGCGGGACATGGTTTCACTGGTTTATTGTTTTTAGTTTTTTTTCTTCATACTTTTTAGACTGTTATGGCTACGCGTAGTGTCTCAACTTCTTTTATTATGATATATTTATGTGAAATTCATTGCTAAGTGAATAAATCTCATATACTGTATGGCTGTAGGGAGTGTTGGGGCACCGACTCAAATAATCACTCTTAAGGACATGTACATTAGTAAGCATATGTGAGAAGTATATGATCATATACTTCTAATTACTCCACGTCAATTCTTTGCAATCACAAGCTATAATTCAAAATTTTTTCTATTTATAGCCAAACTAAATAAATTCTAAATTACTATTTTGGATTCGTGAAGGGGTACTAAAAGTAATTAATTTCCTCAGAGTTCGACGCATGTTTAGGTCGCTAAAGCTCGTTTGTGTTCAACTTATTATGAAAAGAAACTAATGTGCCTAAATACATTTTAAAGTTTGTTAATTATTGAATTACTTGTGCTCATCTCGCTATCAAAAGCGATTAAGGTTTTTTGTTTTCTTTTAATCCAGCTACAATATCGAAGCCTTTTGGAGATAACCAATCAAAGTTTAAATCTATTTGTGGAGCATGTAAGTTTGCAATCAACCAACTCACTAATCAGTTTCGAACCGAACCAAATCGAACTCACCTTGTGCATGTGAACAAGTCCAATGACAATATGAACCTACGGAATAGAAGCTAAACTCTACACTACGTACCAAGTACCAAAACATTGAATTAATGAGACATAAAAGGTGGAATGAATGTCTAGAGACTCAAGAAATGCCAATGATAGTGGCTTGCTTTTGATGATCACCTACCATATTACCAATTGGTTCAACTTTTAACACTTTTTTTTTTCTTTTGACTTATTTGGCTATTATATGGAAAATTTCGAGATTGTGGTCCAGTGGCTGTAACGATCCATAATTTTAAATTAAAAATTATATTTTAAAATTCGTGTTGCAGTTATACATCGAATCATGTCTCATCTTCTTCTTCAATGGAACAAAGGAATCCTAGGGTTTTAATAAAAAATAAATCAAAATTATTTTTAAGGCTTTCATGGCTTTTATGAAGGAAAATCAAATTTTAATGGCAATATAAATTTGATAATAAGAAAAATTAGTTTTAAATCCAAGTTTTATTGATTTTCATGGCATTTAGGAGGTGGTGTTTATGAGGGATTTTACTCCTCCTCCAATATAAAACTCAATCCTTACTCTTGTATTTCACACCTAATTCGTAATCAGAAAATCAGAGGATTTGAGAGGTTTTCGAGTTCTTGAGGAGGAGGAAGAGGGAAGCCATAGCTGAAACTCCGCCGAACTGAAGTTCTGTCGATTATTGTTCGTTCTTTGTTTTATTTTTCAATTGAGGTAGGAATTTATACCTTCCAACTCTTAGGTAATTTAATTTTGTTGTTATCGTCATTTTTAGATCCAGAAAACATGTGTTTATACTCTGTTTGTGCGAGAAAATCACTGTTCGAGGAAGTTGCAGAATCTGAAAAAAGATAGCTTGCTCGAGCAAACTGACCAGTTCTAGATTCTGTCTTGTTCAGTCAGAAAAAGAAAAAAATGAGAATGCGTCTTTTGGTAGCTTGCTCGAGCAAAGTCTTGAATTTTTGAGATTTTCAAAAAAAAAAAAAAAAGAAAAATTGTTTTTAATAGGTCGCTCGAGTGAGTTTCAAAAAATTTTAGTATTAAAATTGGGGCAAAGAGCTTGTTTTGGCCACTCAAATGAGCTTAGATTGCTCGAGCGACCTGTTCAAATTCTAAAATTTACAGAACACTATTCTGTCTATATTAGACATTGTCCAGATCTAAAAATCAATCCAGATTACATGCACATATTGCACAAATATTCACCCGCACTTTATTTATGTTCACGGATCCCTGTAGGATCTCGTGAGTGCATGATTGCCGCATGAGACCATGATTTGCTGTTATGTTTCATTTCAATATTAGTCATATACCATGATTTGTAGCTGTGTTGTTGGGCAAAATATTATGTTGTTGACATTATGCTATTAATTATTGTCGCTGTGCCGCTAGGGCTAGATTTGCGTGGCTTTGAATATGTATGACATTGGTATTGTAATGTGGAGGTTGTTGTTGTATTTCTGGTATTGATAGAATTGTTGGATATTCCAGGTACAGCCGTCGTGTTGTCCGAGATGTTGTAAAATGAATTGGGTTTAGTCGTCATGCCGCATATTTAAAACATAGTACAGTTGTTATGCTGCCCGAACTTATGTAGGTTTGACATAGTTGAACTTTTGAAAAAAATTTAGTTTATACGTTAGAGACATTAAATATTATTTAGTAATTGGAAAAAACTTAGTTAATGCGTTAGAGTCATTAGATATTGGTCGATAATATGTGGTCACTCAAAGAGACAAGTAAGGAAATAAAAATTTAAAAATTGGTGATTGGTTTGAATAACCTAGGGATCGTTTGGATTCTAGTGAGTCTCTTTTGGGTGTCGATCGAGATGCTGGACAGGATACGTTGAATTGTATTCGAGGTGTTGGACGGTCTAGATGCGTTGAGTTGTACTTGGTATGCTGGACAGTTGTGATGTGTTATACTGTACTTGATCGGAGTATTGGACGATCTTGACGCATTGAATTGTACTTGATGCGCTGGACAGTCTTGACGCATCGAACGGTACAAGGATTATGTTTCTGGATTCGATTCCTGAGACGAGTTAGATTCCCATAAGCCGTCGAACTAAATTGTTTTGGATTTGATTCTGAAGGTATCGTCCCGTTTAAAAAAGAAGAAAAATTCATAATTTATCTACGTGTTTTTTTTATCGCATGTAATATTCTAGCATCTGTTACTAATAATGTTGTTCAGTTTGTATATACTGTTGTATGTGTTATTACGTTTGAGTTTGATTTTTTGGGTATATTTTCTTATTGAGTTTCATTACTTATTGGAATAATTTTCCTACCCCTAGCGTTTTATGCCAGATTTAGAAGAGCAAATGAAGATGTTGTGAAGGAATCAATCCCACATCGCTAAGATATTAAAATATGGGTAACCTTATATACATGAGAGGCCACTTCATTCATTGCCAATTGGTTTTAAATGGATGCTTCCACATGGTATCAGAGCCCAAAAGGCCCAACGGCCGAACAAAGCCCACGATGACAGATCCAAGTAGAAAGGCTGCACGAAGACGACCCAAAAAGAGGCGCATGTGACAGACCTAAATACGGGCTGCACGTGAGGGGGCGTGTGAAGGAATCAATCCCACATCGCTAAGATATTAAAATATGGGTAACCTTATATACATGAGAGGCCACTTCATTCATTGCCAATTGGTTTTAAATGGACACTTCCACAGATGTATCCCGAGTAGGAAGAGTCGGACGATGAAGATAAAGAGTGCAACATGACCAAGTTGTCATACCATTAAAAGCTCCAAATTTTATAATTTTGTCTTTTATGTACAACCGAAAGGATAATTGTCTTATTTTAAATGTAATTCTGTTGCAATTAATTTATTAATAAAAAAATCTATGTTATTTCTTTTAAAATGTTCATTTTATATAACAAATAATTTCAATAACATACAGAAAAATCGAAATGTAACAATGACTAGCTGTTATATTCTCTAACCGTGAATAATTCTGAAGTTGTGGTCCCTGTCCACGGCTGAAGAATATAACAGCTAGCCACATAATCAATTGGCTCGACTGCCTCTTCCTGAATGGATGTTGATTATTCAGATTAGTACTAGATTCAAGACCTGAATCTTTTCAGTAGTACAAAAGATACCTAGCACATTTAATTCTGTTGTATGTAAAACGATACCAAATATATGTCGTTTGCTATTTTTTTTTTTCCATTCAAAAAGTCTAAAAACACAAATTTTTTGGACATATCCAAATACAGATGTATTTGAAATTATTGAATGAAAATTATCGAGAGCCCCACGTGAATCCACCAATTTTGAACATATTTGTATTTGAATGTGTCCGAAATATTCGTATTCCTAACATTACTCTTTTCTGATTATGTCATGTTCTCTTTTTGTGTTTGTTTAATTTCTTCATTGAGCTGTGGGTGCGCATTTTGATTTGTTGCCGACGTAAATAAACCAATAAGCTGATGAATGATGATTGCTTACTTCGGAGATTTTGACGGTTGTAATATTATCCTCGAGTTTAAATTAATCCCAGTAGATAATTGATTGTCGGCCATTGTGTTCTTGCAGGTCCCAACATCGATCGCCATGATTACTCAGGTGATAAACAAAGAAAATGATGACAAAGGTATTCAAGGACACGTATACAAATTGGTTTAAAATTACTTTATTTATCAAAACATCATGCATCAAAGAAAGAAAAAGAGAAGAAAAATGCTATGATCCCATAATAGAATTCTCGAAATGTCCAAGAATGTACAAGTGTCCAAGAGAGATTGGGTGTTGCAAGTGTTGTGTGTGTGAGAGACGAACGGGGATTGTCACCTCAGCATTTCTGGGATCCCATTCTGAAAGATTAGCCCCAAAAAATTAATTGAGGTGTACGAAAGTTGACTTGAACACTCCGAATTATAACAAAAAGATTTATGTGGTGGCCTTGGGTCACTGATGCCCTGACAAACACAAATTCATATGGAGATATACATTTAGTTTTAATATTTGATGAAGATGCCAAAGATTATGAGAAGATTATGTGATTGTGCCCGAAGAACGCTTAATAGTTTTTCCTGCTATTGTGGGGGAAACTTTCTTATATACGTCAACTTCCAAATTCTACAGAATACCCACATTATATTTCCCAAGGGAATCTCCGAAATGCTGAGCCATTATTTGGCATAAAGTCTCTTTTTGAGAGCTCTTATAGTCAACCATATCTCAATTCCAAAAATAATTTGTCACTCGAGTCAAATTTGACACAACAACATTTATTATCATATTTGCATTTGTGTGATGCTATCTTTTGGTTCGAATCTGTAGGAAACAATTCAAATGATTCAATTTTAGCAAGCGAAATAATAGTTTTGACTTGAAAAAAATAGCTCAAAACATTAGAGATGCTCCAGTATTGCTTTTTTTTTTTTTTTTTTGAACAGCGAAAATTATATATATATGAGAGAAAAAACAGAGAGGATCCCCCAAAGTTGGTAACAGACCAACTGGAAAAGGGACCCGAAATAGGAAGAGGATTACATCAAAAAACAAAAACAAGGTATAGAACTAAGCAAACTGGCCACATTGCACTATTCCTGAAATATTATAAATAGTGTCACCTAACGAAAGCTGGTCATTCTTCTTTTGATGCATAAAAACCTCTTGAATCCATCTAAGCTTAATATGTTCCAAAAATAGATCCCAAATAACAGTACTCCAGTATTGCAATTCGATCGGTTGTATGTATTGGGAATCCCATCAAATCTTATGTACCCAATTTCTCTTGTACTGCTTCCGTAGATTTTCAGCCATTGAATCAGAGTGAAACCAAACCAGAAGTTAAAAAAAAAAAAAAATTAGGCATAGAGGATTTGGAACTCATTGTGGATTTTGGGAATTGTACAATCGGATTACACTAGGAGCTAATGGGGCACCACCGGTACAAATATTTCTCTGCCACACTAATGGAATTTTTTGATAGCATGCAGTGAGAGAGTGCTAGAAAAGTGTATAAATCCGATGAATCATGGAAATTAACTGGCTCGGTTTGTGGAACAATATATACAGTGAAGGCGACATCAGGAATTCGAATAGGGGCTGAATGATGAGCTATGATGAATTTGAAGCCATGGATACAGTGCAACATATGGAGCAATAAGGGTGAATGGAGAGCCATGACTCCACCTTTTACCGTGTTACCAAAAGCAAAAGAAATGAGTTACAAGATTTGAAATAAGGTGCAAAGCCTTACAATGAGTCGTTTTGACGGGCGGCTTAAAGTTATATCGATTCGACATCGGTTGATAACTGTTTAGAAGACATTTGTATTCAAAGAAAATTGGTTCAATCTAGTGTACACGATGCATGTTTTAAAGAATAAATATTCCGAACAACTATTAAATAATATTCGATCAATATGATTTTTTATGTTCAATTCCTACTAGATGTACACTACCTACTGGATGCATGCTACTAGGACCCTCTAATACGTATATTGAATTGGCTCGTTTCGGCAAAGAAATCATGGATATTTGGGATAGAATCCGTGCAAATCTCTGGACCTGGTAATGAAAATCCCTATGAGTAACGTGTAAGAACCTACCTTGGGAGGATCGAGGGACGTGTTGAGGTCTACAAAATAAATGATTCTGATCATCAAAGTGGACCCGACACAAACCCACAAAATATAAAATATCACGTCTTCCAGTCTTCATTAAAAATCGAATCTATCAATTCAGTTAATTTGTGTATTATGATTTTTCTAGAACTGATTATGAAGGTGGTTCTTGTTAGGTATATAGTACTAAAGCCTACCGGGGATGGTGGGGAAGCTAGATTCTGCAGCAATCTCTCTTTTATAGCACAATCATGGTGTGAGGTCTCTCTACCAACTTTTAAGAAGAGGAATACTGTTTCACGACTCCGAATTAAGCATCTCGTTTTCATGATCTGATGATTCACGTAGTCAAAAAGCAGTGGCCTCTCTCTGTCTTGCTTTCTGCATTCAGCGGCGGCCCAACTCTTCAAAAGGCCGATACGTGTCTTTGTTTGGTATCCCTTTTTCTAAATTTTTGGAAAGGGAATTCTTTAGGAACGGGGACGGGTCTTACTATAATACAATACAGTATATTAAACAAAGCAAAGCTTGGGTAGTTCAGGTGGGTAATACCAGAGAAAGTCTTTTAACACTTTCCCTCGCTGCACTTTGCTGTAGGGTCGCATGTGAGGGGGACTTTATCCTGTATTGCTTATGGTCGAGTCTTTTAGTCCATGTCGGGCGGTAAATGAGTTGAGCCGAACTTTTAGTATGTTTACATTTGTTCGTTAAAATTTTGACAAACTTGAAATTAAATTCTCGAGCCAATAAATATTTACCGAGCCGAGCCGACCTATGTTTGAATCAAGTTCGAACTTATTTGCGAACCTTAACTGTAGTTTTCCAAATTTCAATAAGATTAATTTAAAAGAAAGTAATCAAACTCCAAATATTTTATTGATAAGAAAAGAAAAATGTGTGTTTGATCTTGTAAACATATGAAATACCAAAATAAAGTACTTTAAAAAGATTTTCATTTCCACAAAAGACTTTAAATGAGAATTTCAAAGTTTTTAACTCTATATATACTAAGTAAACTAAGGCTCAATAGTGCCCTACTTGGTGTAGATGTTGGTGACAACGAAGTAATCTTGATCGGCTCCATCGTCTTCAGTACTTGTCGTAAAATGTCAAGGGCAGAACAATTACACCATGAGTTATGAGACTCAATGAGTTATCCTACCCTTAGTTCTATGTATGTGTGTGACAAGACATGACAAGATGATATATGGCGTGATATGCATAGTTTATATAAAAGCTGTTACACGTAAGTGCGTGACTAAAAAGCAAGGTAAATAGATATGAAAGTTTAAGTCCAATACCCTCAAATGTTATCTGACGAATCCAAAATCCAAAATGTTATTCAATTCTCAAACCTCAGATATAAAACACAATTCCTCGACTTTCAAATCAACTATTGTGATTGTGAAAGTTGTAACTTCATACCACCACACATACCAAAGTATGTCTTTCACAACGATCGATACGCTAATAGTATTAACCAAAATTTATGATGTCTACCACATCATAATTCCTCAAGCATGTGGGAGTCTGTTGTTTACAATAATTAGAATGCCAACAACATTACCAGATATCCATCATCAATAGTGTATAGATGTCAAGCAGTAACTATCCAACTAATGATGCTTCAGTATGAGACCATATGATCTATAATAATAAATTTCATAAATAGGGAGCATATAAATTATGGCAGGGTAATATGATATTTATGCAATTCGGAATAAAGTATGAATAGTCTAAGTTGGGATTTGAATGTGATTAAGTACAAGCTAGGGCGAACTGTTGTTGTTTGTAATCTAAGGGTCAAAGTGTAGTTAAATAATTTTAGGGTCAAAAGAGGGTTGAACATGATCTAGGGGGGTGAAGGAAATTTTCAATGGCGGATCTTGACCAGTTAAGGTAGGTCTTTGACTGGTTAAAAGTAGGTCTTGATCGGTTAAAACATGATTTTTCAAAGTTGGACAGTAGCCTAGGTTGACCAGTTCGGAGTAGTGTTTGATGGTTAACATAATTTATATCTCAAGGCATAAAATAAGGCACTCTACTCTTGATCGAGTAAGTGGGTTGATATGTTGCCTCTACCGTTTGTTAGTTGACTATGAGTACTCAATCAGCATTGGCATATGACAGTTCTAATTGGCGCTAGCCGCTTTTACACCACTTAGATGGGAGTATACTAGTGTTGTTTGAGATGAAAAAATATGGCATTCATTTTATAAATCTCCCATTACTCTTAACATTACCTAATTGATCCGAGGCATTTTCTAAAATATTAGTGTCATTTTTCATCATTGGAGAGACATCTAACTATTGCTCAAAGGTTCATATGGAGTCCAAATTAGGGTGTCTACAAAATTTCACTAATTGATGCTTGCTTTATCCGTTCGAGCACATATGCGTGAACAAGCTACAAGGGAGCTTTAGGTCTAAACTTTGGATCATATAGAAATTGGTGTGCTTTGCAATATAAACACTGCACCCATTACATCTCCTCAAACATCCAGCTAGGGAAGACCTTTGAACATACCTTCCTTCATCATTATCTTCCATTTATGATAACTCACATACTCCAAGCGCGCATGCCAGAGGTCTACATGCTCATTTTTGAGTATGTAAGTCGATTTAGCTGACATACTTCATTCATACACCTATTGTTAAAGGTTTCGGTACACCTTTACATCGTAAAGGGTAAATACCACATAATTGTAGGAGGACTTTAGTATCACAAGTTTTTTTTTTTCATACTTGACACGTGATAGACATCTTGCATTTTGACTTGATTAGGGCTAGACAACGTTGTGATAACAGTCTTAACAACATGAGTTATTGGCAACACTGAGTTGTTAGTCTTTACTATTACTCGATCTCCTTTGTACGCGAACAAACTGGACAATTTCTCCTTATCAACTGTCATGTAATTAGAGCTCCCTCGATCAATGATCCAAACATCGTTGTAGGCGATAGCATCACGGTTAGATACTACTGCAATGGCTATTTCATCAGGTCCTGTCACTATCAAAAAAGTTGTTATTTCTTTAAAGACTTTTCATCAACCTTGATCTATTGAGTTATCACATCGACCAAAGACCCATTGAGTTATCACATCGATCAAAAGACTTTTCATCAACCTTGACCCCTTGAGTTGTCACCTTGGTCAATGATCACATGAGTTGTGACATCGAACTACTTTGACCCTTCAAGCCTCTATAGACGCTTTGGGCTCCGCGCCAACTCGGCTTTCGTGGCCTCCGATCCCCGTGGCTTAGGCTCGGTCCTCAACTCCCGTAGCCCGAGCTCAGCCCCCAACCCCTGCGGCCTGAGCTCGACCTTGTGGCCCCCGAACCCCGCGTCTCAAGCTCTACCCCGCCGCCCCCAAACCCCATGGCTCAGGCTTGGTCTCGCTGCCCCCGATGCCCATGGATAGGACTTGGTCTCGCAGCAGCCGACCCCCACCACTCGGGCTCAGTCTCGCAGTCCCAACCCCCGCGGCTTGGTTTTGATCTTATAGCCCCCGACCCTGTTGGCTTGACCTCGGCCCCCGTGGCCTCAGCCTCTGCTACTTGGCCCTCGACCCTCTCAATGTTGGCTCGGCTTCGGGTCTCGTGGCCCAAGTTTCATGGGTCCAAGTCTTGTGGGCTTAGCTCTTTTGGACATTGCCTACAAATTCTATATCTGAAATTTCACAACATAAGTCCTATATTTTTGTAATGTACTTGTTTATGGACTTACTTTCTTGGCTAATAACACTTACTCGACTTCAAATACTGAAGTCGAGCATAATTTGTTTTTGAAGAAAATGATGCAAAGGGTGTCGTCATCCCCGATTTGCCCGAGCAACTCATCCTCGATGGTTGACTTGTGCACGTACATTACCTTCCCAAGCTTAATCTTCCACTTTCGGAGTGGCTCAACATTTTCCTCGAGAGGTTGTATGGTATCATTCCTATTAACAATCTCCCATAAGTGTTGGCATCTAGGGTAGGATTTAATGCTAGTCCACCAACTTTAATAGTTGTAATTGTTGAGTCCCGTAGTCCTGCTCATTGTGTAACTGTTCACAATATTCGCCATCATGACTTGGTATGATAATCATGTCCTTCACCAAGTAGGCCGACTAGCTTCACGATCTCCAAATCGTGCATGATCTACTCAAAGAATGAGCCTCGACCGAGCGACTCTATTAGAAGAGTTGACACAGCAAGTAAATGTAATTTCATTGATTATACAAAATGGTACACTACAATGATGTACTTTTACGATGCTCACAACCACTCACACACTATGATTCTCAAATAGTAACTCACATGCACAACTTGGTACAAAACATAGTCTAGGAACTTTCCGTTGATCACTCAACCCTCGTATACTTTGGACACCTCACTCTCGCTTGACTTTGTGACTCACTCTTGCACAACACCTGAAGTCTCATTTTGCTTGTACAATACTTGAGCGTCTCGCTCTCTTTCACCAAAATGAGCCCCCTCCTCCTTATTTATAGAGACCAAACGAAGATTCTAGATAGGAGCAACTCTACAACAATTCTCGAAGCTTTTGGAGAAGTCCATAACCATAAGATTCTACCTTATTCTACAAAATGTCTGAAAATTCCCTGCAACGTTCAAAAGACTTTGAAAAATTAAGAGAAGTGGTGATGATCTTTAACAGATACCTAGTGGTAAAAATCCCCCATGCCGAGAAATAGTTTTCAATAAAGATGTTGAGGCATAGTCAACTTAAATAGAAGAATGAGTGAAGACAAAAGTGACGTACTTATTGCGAAAAGGAAGAGAATACTCGACTTTGGAGAACATTGACCTCCAGTGTTCAAGGTTGATTTTGAAATTTTCATTTATTAGGGAAACATTAAAATTCAACTACACTTATCTGTAATTGTAATTCTAGCTTTTTAACCTTACTTAGGAACATATGAATTACAAATCTGTAAATCAAAATAACTGAAAAGAACAAATGTTGAAATTGTTAACGATATAAACTCACATGATAAATCAAATACATGGGAAACATGAAAACTGCAAATTCAAAAGGAATATTCTACCAAACTTTGACAAAGAAGGCATTAGAAGTTTGATCTTTTACGTTGCTTTCGGAAGAGAGGTGGTGGGGTTTGGGAAGAGTCTATTATTTTCCTTAGAAGATCAGAAGTAATTGTCCCCTTTCTAATTAAAGAATGTATCTTCCGTTCTTCTCACTCTCTGTCTATCAAAAACTTCATTACCCACAACATTTTGACCGACTTATTATATATAATTGTAGTACAAACAACCTAAGGTCGGTTCTTGGTCTGTACGCGATTAAAAGCTTTTGGGGAAATTAATTGTACCCTGTTTGTTGATTTATTAGAATCAATTGGCGCGAATATTATCTGATATTAGATAAGAAAAAGAAATCTATTGTTTCTAGCACATGTTTTCTTCAAACAATTTTATCCTATGAAATTGCAGCTTGTTTCTTACCATTTTCTTCTTTTTTTTTGGGTGGTGGGTTAAGAGAATATTAAAAAAAATAAAATTGGAAGTGGAAAGCACAGAATACCCACTGGATTTCAAATGGTTACGTGTAAGAAAACTCACCATATTATGATGCCTAAATTTGAGCCGATCTGCTGGTAGTTCCAAAACACGATGACAGTTGTTTTGGTTTGCAATTGCATATCAATTGGGCCGGCCAAGATATGGTTCCTCATTTACTCTGATATGATAGGACATTACATCCGAGGGGTTTTCCAAGTGAAGATTGAGATGAATTGTAAAATCAAACATCATGAGGTCGAATTTTGATAACTACAAACTTTGGAGCCACTAGATGTTTTGCCCGATCGTTAACTTCAGGGTCCCAAAAACTAGTCGGCAACAAGTAAGATATACCCCAAGCTAACTGAATACCTTGATTATAAAAGAAAACTGAATACTATTATGAACTGCCGATCTATGGGACCAACTCTGGTGGGTGCATCCGGGTTCTGGTGGACCGTGGGTGCAGGTATCCATCATTGATAAGAGCCATCCACATAATGAAAACGGTTAACTAGTTAGAGTATTTCTAACAAAAATGTCAAATTCAATGTAACAATTCAAACGGTAATAAGTGACATAAAAACTAATTCTAACAAAAACATTAAAAATATTGTCAAATCCTACATGGCAATTAAAAAAAGCTATTTTATGCCAGATTTGACCGTAAATGTCAATTAATGCCTTTTTGCCTCAATTTTGCCATATTTGTTGGAGATCAAAGAATTTGAATGTTAAATTGCCACGTAGGCCATAAAAAAATTTGACACTCCAAAATTTGACATCTTTCTTGGAGATGCTCTAAGTCACACTAAAGCAAATTATCCATACAAAAAATCAGATTGCTTCCACATTTGCATAAACTTATCTTATATTTATAACGTTTTTTTCTCGGCAAATCTTATATTGTAACTACTTCTAACCGAGGGCCTTATTTTTAAATTTTTTAAAATAAAAACAGAGGTGACCACTATGTTTGTTTGCATTGCTTCAAGGAAATACTACAAAAAAATTCACATTTGGTTAGAAATCCACGAAGCATGAAATACTCTACAGAATTCCTTGACATTATTGGTTCACTTGTAGCTTAGTAAAACTCGGGATTCGGTTCCGGTTCAGGCCCTAAATTTTTTGGCTGAGGCTAAATTTATGTTCTAATCATCCGCTAACGTAGAAATTGTCCACGCTATTTTTAATAATCCAAGATTTTAATTAATTTTTAATTAATAAAATAATTTTTTCTTTAATAGACTAAATGTTATTCTTTTAATTCAACATCTGAACTATAGTAGACTGTTTGATCAACCTTTGCTTTTGCACACTGCTCGAGCGAGCTCGAGGACGCTCAACGACCTGTTCGAATTCTGAATAGGCAGATGCAGATTTAATAGTCATCAATGGAGAGTTACGATTTTGATTTATTTTAGCGTTTATGATATTGATTTCTCGTTTATGGGGTTTTACCCTATTTAAACTTAGGTTATACATTGCATTTGGACACAATTTCGTAATGTAAAAACTACTGAGAGATTAGAATTTTAGAGAGAGATAAGAATTTTAGAGGGAGTGAGAGGAAAACTTCAAGTGTGCTTGAGTTATTTTGAAGGAAGGAGATTTTGACGATTTCAAATCTACCATTCGAAGTTAATTTCATTGCCTAGTCTTCAGGATTGAAATAGGGGGAACCACTACTAACCCTTAGATTACGATCTACAGTAGATAATGTGTCAATTTTTTCATAGATATGCATGAGTAGGGTTTTATTGTTCTTCGTTAAAGAAACACGAAATTGGTTTAAGTTCCTTGATTGATTCACCAAATTGAAAGAGAGGTTTTGATCCTTAATTTCTGATGTTTCTGTTTTCAATTTCTATTTTGAACTAGTAAGAATGTGATAAAGTTCGAGTATAAGATTTTCTATCAGAAACCCTAAAATCAGAATATGTTGAAAAAGGAGGCTCACTCGAGTGAGCTCTAGGCCCCTCGAGCGACCTGACTAATTTTTATTAGATTCTGACAATTTTCGACCATAACTAGAAAATCTGACATTTCTACAAACCACTCGAGCGAGCTCTAGGTCAATCAAGCGACCTACCATAATGCAGAATGTTGATAGATTATTGTTCGGCCTTCGGGCAGTAGATTCAGACCATAATTATCACTATTTTGCATATACACACAACACAGACATCTAGGATCATGTTATGTATGTTCACGGGTTCTCGTAGGACTCTATGCGAGGGTTTGACCAACTTTGACCGTCGACATATGTTGTTTAATTGGATTCATGAGTTGGTGATATATATGGCTTGTGGGGTGTTTCCGGTTATGGTAGATTAAGTTGTGTAAAAATGAAAGATTTGAAGTTTAGGGTAGCCGTCGTGCTAACTGTTAGTGTAATGAGAGTGGATATTATGGCCGTCGTGCCGATAGATTGTTTATGAGGCCGTCGCACCAATTGTTGAACATAGAGGAGCCGTCGTGCTTTAAGCTAGTGACATATATGTGACTTGGGTGATTATGTGAAAACTTAGTATTCATGTTAAGGACACTAGTTCAAATGCCATTGTAACATGATAGTGGAGGGTGTTAGGTGTTCATTATAAGAAGTGGAACATGTAGAGAATAAAAGTAGGTTTGTTAAATGGATAAATGAAAATGCTGGCTGTCGTGCCAAGTTTGTTAGTCGTCGTTACTAGTGATGTGTTTTGGGCGTCGTCCCAAGTTTGTGTTGCATGTGAGTTTGAGTCCCACTGGACGTCATCCCTTTTGGTAAGGACCCCAACTTGGAGATGGGTGTATACGGTTTGAGGTGACTTCAGGATATGTTTGCGTAGATAGCTCCTGGCCCTGAGGGTGTAACGGACTTATCTTGGGCGACCTTGAATCGGTAAAAGGAAAGTGGCTAAAGATCGTTGGTACCTGACTCGGCAAAGCCACTTTTTCGGTCAGGTTTAGTTAGAGTGAAGTATATTGATTCGAGTAGATGGTAGAAGGTCTCTGTCTTGCCTCGGTAGTGACTTATCAATGTCAATCGAGTACGCTATGCTACACCGTCAGGTAAAAAGGAATACTGGGGGAAAAAAGTATCCTTACAAACTTAAAAAAACGAAAGTATAATGAACTTACGTGACTTTATTTACACACTTTAACGTTTTTCATGAAGTATATGACTTGCTGTATATCTGTGTCTATGGGTTAGTTTTTCGGTGACTTTTTTTTACTAAGTGTCACAACTAATTCGGTGCAGCTTCTCTGCCTCTGGTGTTTCATACTAGATGTTGCGGAGCAGCCATAATACCTTCCTGCGCATGAAGAGTCGGGACGTACCGAGGAAGACAACAACAACGTTTGACTACCTTACCTTTAGTAGCTCTGTTCGTTTATTTTTGAAAAAAATATAAACCCTACATGGTATTTATGTCATTTTTTTCCGCACTTAAACTTTGATTTAACTTTATTTCCATCAATCTAATAAATAAAGATTTTTTTATAATTTATAAATCAAATAATTTAATAATTGAATAAACAGTTTTAAATAATGTCATGAGAAATCGGGCCATTGCACTATTCATCTCTACGTTGCTATGCTATATTGAGAGCTAATTCTAATGAGTTATGACTCCTATAGTTTTAAGAAGTTTAATAAATCAAATTCCGTGCTCGGTTACCACTTAAGCATGCCATATTACGGTCTCCTATCAGGTAAGAAATAAAAAAATGCTAATTAGCATTCAATGAATGATGTGTTAAAATGTATCGATATTTGTAAAAATTATATTAATATTTGCGATTATTTTATCAAAGTCTGTGAAATGTGTAGCGACATTTTACTTTTTTTCGACACCATATGCATATTATCTGCAATTGGCAGTGATTAGAAACTGTTAAAAAATTAGTACTTTTTAAAGTAAATCTAATCCAAATCCAAAGATTTGTGAAGAGATTAAAGAAGAGGGTAACTTGCCAAAAGCAAAATGGGGTCTTAATTGGCATGTGGGGTCTATTTTAGTCCTTATTAGTAATTGTTTAACTAATTCTCACCGGCCAAATAATTATTCGTTTGTGATTGTATGACCCTGATATAGATATAAGTTGGACATATATGTATTTGCCATTGGCTTTTCACTTTGGGACATGAATTTGCAACGGTAAATTCACGATGATCCAAGTTCATTATTTTGTAGAATTATTCAAACAAAATTTAAATCTAAGAAAATTTCTTGATGAGATGTTATTAGGAGCTTGATAGAATCATATTTTCTTTAAAATAAAGAAATCAATTCTTTATTTATTCACAAAAAATAAAATCTATTAACCACAATCTATAACTTCGGTCATAGAAAATAAAAAAAGGTATAGGTGTGATCAGTGAAGACCAAGTAATTTAAATTGCACCACCGAATTTTGGGTAGTGATTTTCGTATCTTTTCTTTAATAATCACACACTTTTTTTTGTCCTTTTTAAATTGTAAATCAAATTATAAATTTCATATGAATTGACGATAATGCCCTTATATGTGTAAAAAGTCTACACATGAAAAGGCAAGAGGAAAATAAGTGTTAAGGTTATAAAAAAAACAAAAATGCTACAAACACAACAATTTTACACAACACAATGCACAACACATCAAAACGACGTAGTTTCATTAAGGGGAAAAAAAAACAGATTGAGTTTTGGTTTTCTTTTCCTTAATGAAACTACGTCGTTTTGATATGTTGTGCATTATGTTGTGCAAAATTGTTGTGTTTGTAGCATTAAGAGGTGTGAAAATTAATTTCCTGAAAAAAAAAACTTTTTATATAATAAAAATTCTCATGCAAAATTTTATTCACTTCCACTCAAGTGAGCACCTGTTACCCATGCACAGGATAAGGACGGAAGTTAATTTGCTTCCTTCAGTCTTTTGTTTCTATATAAACCTCTCTCTCCCCTCAATACCCTGCCACCTCTATCTCACCTCTGAAACACCATTTGCCAAGGAGTGAACATCTGTTCCACCTTCTTGAAAGCTTTTCGTTTTTTGGGTCGTGGTTCAACTTCGATTTCTCCTTAAGTTTCTGTTTCTGTTGGGTGAATAAGAAGGAGAAGAAATTTCTGTATCTAAATGGGCCATTCAGCTGTGCATTTTGTGTTTGGCGTCTTTGGTGGGTCTTTGAATTCTATAGAGTTGATTTCCATTTTTCCCTTTTAGCCTGATATTTGTTTCAATTCATGCCAATTGACTGTTGTATCTTTGTTTCAGGAAATATTAATGGGTTGCTGCTGTTTTTGGCACCGACGTAAGCATCCCAGAGAACACCTCTCTCTCTCCCCCCTCTACATTGACATAAGTATACACACATATGTGCATGAGCATAACTTATCCCAACGTGCTTCGAAATTGGCCCTGCATATTTGCTGGCTGGACTTCTATTCATATTTGAGGTTGTTGAGTACTGAGATGAGGTGGAGCAGCTTTCAGGGGACTAGATTAGGAGTCTTGGACCCATGAGAGCTGCTAAATTCCGAATATAAATAATGTGTTCTTGTTTTGATTTGAATATCCATTTATTCTCTGTTTCTTTCTCTTCTCTCTTCTCTCTCCCTCTCCATCTCTCTGTTTCTCTGTCTCTCTGGTTCTCTCTCTCAAGAAATCTCTAAACACTATTTTCAAGAACTAAATTTTTAAATGGGTACTTTCGAATTCGTTTATTATTCTTCAAGAAATTAATACGAGGATAATTTTTTGTGATAGGATTACGTTTAAGAGGATAATAGTAAACAAATCCACAGAGCAATTCTCAGGCGTTCCGTACGTCATGACCTTGCTCAATTGCTTGCTTTCCGCTTGGTAAGTTCTTGAATTTCCTTACATGTACACAAATATCTAACTTCTTTTGAATCCTTGGTCCGATTTTCCCCTCGCGATACGCGATAAGCTACAAATTAACCCATGATCAATAAAACAGGTACGGCCTGCCTTTTGTTTCGCCACACAACATGCTAGTGTCAACAATCAATGGCGTGGGTGCAGCAATTGAGTCCATCTATGTGCTCATTTTCCTCATACATGCACCAAGGAAACAGAAGGCCAAGATCCTGGGACTCCTCACATTTGTGCTCTCCGTATTTGCTGCGGTCGCACTCATTTCCCTTTTTGCCATCCATGGCAACACCAGAAAGATCTTCTGTGGTTTTGCAGCCTGCATCTTTTCCATCATCATGTACGCTTCGCCTCTGGCAGTCATGGTACCCTCTTAAACACTGCTGTCGATCATTCAATTTGCTAATTAATGCGGATGTATATATCTATCGATTGAATTTATATTGTGGGTTTTGGTGATGACCACTTCAATGTGCAGAGGACGGTGATTAAAACGAAAAGCGTAGAGTATATGCCATTTTTCCTGTCACTGTTTGTGTTCTTTTGCGGCACATCTTGGTTCATCTTCGGACTTCTAGAAAATGACCTTTTTATCGCTGTAAGTAATTAGTAGGAGCTCTATCTTCAGTAACTGTTGCTGTTGAAACTAGTCATGAAATTGTATTTGAAACACTTTTTCATTCTCTCCTGCCCTGTCCACCATCAATGATCATGCAGGTGCCTAATGGGTTCGGAAGCGTCTTAGGAGCCGTTCAACTGATCTTATACGTCATTTACTGTGGCAAGAAAGGTGAAACCAAAAAACCAAATGCTAATGGATCGTTGGAGATGGGGCTGGAAAAGCCCAACCCAAAAGAGCAAACAGACACACAACGACCAAAAAACGGACATGTCTAGACGACAATTTATGGACTGTATTTGAGCAACTGCCTACCCTTTTGCCCCTTTCATCTCTCAGCTTCAGCCTTTATGTTATTCCTCTTCGTGTTTGGAATTTAGCTTTCCTTAATATGGTCTCTTCTATAGCTCTGCGCCCTTGTATTGACGATGCCAATGCATATAGATATACTAGCATGAAACCCGTGCTATGCATGAGTGATAAACACTTACGACGACATAAATAATTGCTTATGTAGAATTAACTAATATTAAAATCAATAATAATAAATAAAAATATATAACTCAAAAAAAAAAAACTAGATGAGATCATAACGTAAAAAAATATCATAAGACATGTGGTAGTGATATGTACATTTTGCATATAAACTCAAATTTTATTCTTTTAACTTAAAAGTAAAAAATATTCACTAAAGACGAAAATAATCTAAAACGGACATATTTTTTAGATTATTTTTGTCTTATGTGGATTTTTTTAAAGTTTAGTTCATATTTTTTTTTTACTTTTTCTAAAACTTCTTGTCAAGATGAATTAATATCCATAATAAATTGAAGCAAATTATAAAATTATAAAAAAATTAAACCAAACCGAGCATACCCAAATTAATTATCTAAAAGGGACTTGAACCAAATAACTTTTCAAAATCCTAAATCATGCAAAAGTTAGAAAATGTGCATAAAAATATTAATTTGTTGGATTCAAATTTAAAATCAAACCAAACCGAGCATTAACTTTCGATAAGATTTTACTAGAGTGTCACAAAACTTTTGAATTATTGTCTCTAAAATTAATTTTAGTGTACCTCTTAAGTTTAATATTCACTTTTTGTAATTGTCACATCGTATTTCAAATTGAAAACTTTTACAACTAAAAAGTAAAAAAAATAAGGAAATAAAGAAAACATATACATTAATTAAAAGAACATTGATTAATAATTCAATTTATCTGTTCTTTTTTCTTCATTTTTAGATCATTAATTTAATTGAGGGAAAAAAGCGGACAAAGTTATAAATTAAATAAAATGCATAGACATACAAATAAGAATAAATTTTTTTGGTCTAATTTTGATGGATTCGTTTTTCACCGGTAATGTGAAGGACACACACACACACAAAGTTGATGATATATTCATGTGTCTTTTGCATAATTTATCATTAAGAGAAATATTTTTGTCAACCTAAATTGTTTCTTTGACTTTAATTTAAAAACTAAACTACTTTACCACGTAAGTAAAAATCGCACCATAAAATATTAATTAACTCCTCAATTTTAAAGATGAGCAATGTTACAATATTATGTGGTTATACAAATCTATCTTGACTATAATCTTATAAATTTTGAAATTTTTTATAACAAAAATACATTTATAAAAAAGTAACATAGAATATATATGATCGTAAAAACTTATTTGTTTCCAAGAATACGTAAATTATTGGCCAAAATTTTACCAATGTGAGGAAAACATATTTGTTTTTACTTTCTTTTTAAAAACTAATATCTCTACAATTCTTTTAAAAAATTCTATCTACATCTATGTATGTGCTCAGATATATATAGGTAGGACATTATAGAAATAAAATATTAGAGGTGAAATATAACAAGTGTTTTGAATATGAATTGAAAAAAGATTTAGGCAATATTTTTGTTGTTATAAAGTAACATGTGTTACTTTAAAATTTTGGTGACAATTCAATTATTTTTTGCCACTTGTCGTTTTTAAAACGATTCTTACGAAAAGTCGCTCTGCAATAATATATAGTGTAGATGTGCTTTTGTAAATTGTAAATTTCCAAATAACCCAACTTGTTTTCATAGATGACTTGTTTTTTTAATGGGGATAGTGGTTTGTATAAGAAATTCAAAACAAGTTTATCAGATTGTTGACTTCCATGATTTACATGAGAATGTTGTTTATTTGCAGAGGTGTCAATCGAGAACAAACTGATGTTTAGTTATATATAGTAAACATTCTTTGGAGTGCTTCTCTTAATTTAGGGTAAAATGTGTGGAAGCATCCATTTAAAACCAATTGGCAATGAATGAAGTGGCCTCTCATGTATATAAGGTTACCCATATTTTAATATCTTAGTGATGTGGGATTGATTCCTTCACACGCTCCCTCACGTGCAGCCCGTATTTAGGTCTGTCACGTGCGCCTTTTTTTGGGTCGTCTTCATGCAGCCTTTCTACTTGGGTCTGTCATCGTGGGCTTTGTTCGGCCGTTGGGCCTTTTTGGGCTCTGATACCATGTGGAAGCATCCAATTCAAAACCAATTGGCAATGAATGAAGTGGCCTCTCATGTATATAAGGTTACCCATATTTTAATATCTTAGCGATGTGGGATTGATTCCTTCACAAATGCACTGACCTCCCCTGAGGTTATTGACAAATATAAGAATCTCTCCTGAAATTTTAAAAAATACAGTGACCTCTCTTGATTTTGAAAATATTTGATCGTTACCCTCCTCCAAATAACTTCCGTTAATTATGGATGAGATTTGGTGATGTCAACTTGGGTAATTTTATAAATTCTAAAAATAGCCCTCCAATGTCTATAAAAACACTAGTATTAGCCGTGGCAAAAGTTTCGTAATTTTGTGACAAGAATTTTAGCCGTTGCAAAAAGGCTTGATATTTTGTGACAAGAAACACAATCACACAGTAATTTTTGCCGTCGCAAAAAACTTTTTGCACCCCATCAATGACGATCACCACTTTGCTATCGCAAAAAATCTTTTGCAACAGCCAGAACTTGATGCAAAAAGTCTCTTTTTTTTTTTTTTTTTTTATAGTGACAACAGTTTACTTGAACATGCAATTGCTGGCCGGGTTGGTGAGGCATTATGTTACACCATACCACGTGTCAGTCTATTAGTGTAATTTGACTTGTAATGCTCCAAATTGTGGACGTGTTAATTTAAAAGAGTGAAGTAATTAAAATATTATCATTTCATTGGAATACGAGTTTAATACAAGAGATGATTGAAATACATTCAAAAAGACTGTTTTACATAAAAAAGACTTTCAACTAAAGTCAGAACAATATTAAGCTAGGCGAACCACGGCTCCACCATGTCTTCATCGGGATAGGCGCCACCAGGGGTGGAGCTAGAAAATTCACTAAGCGGGGGCAAATATGTATTTATTACTATTTTAAATTTTTTTTAAAAATATTTAGCAAGGACGAACTTATATACTTTATAGAAATTTTTTTTTCTATATAATAATAGAAAATTTTTCCTTTCTTGCAAGGGAGATCATCATCCCTATTAACCCCTCACTGACTCCATCCCTAGGCGCCACTGTACGGTGTATCCTTTAGTCCAGCTCTATCGTCATCGATACTTGGTATGAAACATCAGATAGAGGAGAAAAATGCACCAAGAGTTTTGACATTCAATAAGTTACCCTACCCCTAAGTTTCCTTTTAAATATTTTAGCATAATAACATAATGTGCAATGTATAGAATATGAAATAAACAAGATCTAATGAAATCATGAGATAATATAAGTACAGAAATAGTAAATACATGCTTTAAAGTGGAGTAGCGTAATTGAAATCATCCGAGTAATTATCACAGTGAATATCAGTTCCAAATGTTCCATGAGTCCTTGACTTGCATCGGTATATTTTAAAGTATGACCACGTCATATAATCTCATCAATTGTTCCAAGAATGATCTCGTCATTTATTCAAATAAACATTTCTAAATCAATGACCCCGTCATATATTTTAAATCAATATTTCTAAATCCAGATATCAGGTATGGTGATCCCGAACGATAATGATCCCGACCACTCGACTAACCGTGCTTCCCAAATACTATGCTCCCCAACCACACTGGTTTTCGATCGCCATGTTCCCAATCGATATGCTATCCCTAACATTATATCCTGTCGTTACCATGCCGGAACAATATG
Organism: Arctostaphylos glauca; assembly: GCA_019985065.2. Classification (NCBI taxonomy): domain Eukaryota; kingdom Viridiplantae; phylum Streptophyta; class Magnoliopsida; order Ericales; family Ericaceae; genus Arctostaphylos; species Arctostaphylos glauca. The sequence continues at coordinate 12,147,149 of JAHSPW020000006.1, read as the reverse complement.
AGTTTAAAGTTTATACTAGAAGACTGTTAGACTGAAAAGAGCATGATAGGACTAGATATAATTTCGGTTAAAGCATAACTTGGCCAAACGCATGACATAAGTAAATTACAACGCTCGGGTAATACACAGCTTGGGTCTATCGCACATCTGGTTAAAATCAAAGCTCAGCTCAAGTCGCATCACGACTACAAGACACATATAATATTTTCGCAGAGAATATATTAATAACCACTAATCGTATAGCATTATCAGTGTGTCTAATTCACGGGACTCCCTAAGTATCAAAATCAATCATCGTCCTAGTAATCAGAGTAAAATTCACAACATCTCATGCTCAATAAGTATTTAAACGATTTAACAGTGATACCGCAAAAATAAGATTGACGTGTACTAAATATATTTTTAATTAACTACACATAAAAGTTTATTTAATAATACGTATTACAAGATAAATATATTTATAAAACGAGTTATAATTTTTATGATTTTTTAAAAAGAATAAAAAGGTAGTTAATCGAAAAATAACATAATAATAAATTTTAAACGAAATAACATAAAAATAGTCTAATTCTTCTAATAAACTATGTAGAGTTTAATAAGATAAATTATAAAATAAATATTAAACAGGGTAAAAATCTGTAAATAACATAATAATGGATTTTAATCGAAATAATAAAAAATATATAAAAACTTATTTTATTACAGTCGATACCCTCCCAGGTTGTAGACCCGGATGTCCGACCTAACATCCGGACCTGGGATTTGACGACAGTCTCAGTAAGTACCTCAAACTTTTTTGGCAAAACTCCGTTGGACCTCATTTTCTACCAAGACATTCGAAATGGATCAATGATAGGGGGCTTACAATTGGTTTGAAGATTCGAGGAGTTTCGGATGGGTTTCGGATTTCAGCTCGGTTCAACAAAATTTCGTCAAAACTTCTTCTTCCGCTAGCTTCTCTTTTGCTCTTCTCTTCTTTTGATCCAAGCTCTCAGATGGTTTTGGTATGAGTTTAGGAGAGTGAAGGGTTCTATTCATAGCCAAATGGGAGGGAGTGATGGACCGTTGGGGTTTCGCGGTGGAATCCAACGGAGGGGGTGCGAATAGGGGAGACCATGATAGTTGTAGGTGATGATGGCGTAGTGGTGGCAGGGTGATGGGGGAGGGAGGTGCAGCTGATGGGAGAGAGGGGCATGGTGATTGTCGGGGTGGTGACGAGGAGGAGAGAGGTGGTGACGAGGAGAGAGAGAGAGAGAGAGAGTGTATATAAACATAAAAGAACACACCATCTATACCGTTAAAAACAACGGCTGAGATTAAAATATTCGCTCTCCTCCCTCTACTCCTTTAATTACACGTTAACTCTCTCTCTATCTCTCTCTCTCCTTTCACACTCTTATTCTCCAACGAACCCAACTCCTCCTCTGAAAAATCCGACGATGGCAACATCTGACATAAGTATTAGTTGAATTGCCAAACTTCTACATCGTGTCAAAACTGTAGACCCTATAATCTGCCTGCCGAACTTTTACATCTTTATAACCCTAACTTTAAATCTGACATAAGTTTTAGTTAAAGTGACTCCTTGATCTCTAAAACATTTGATCCAGACACTTGAAAAATATAATAGGAGTTGGTGTTTTAATACTGAATCACTGTTTCATTGTTCTTTGCAAAATTGGCATCTTCTTTTGGTTGGTCTGATGTGGTTTGGGTGAGTGATATGTTTTGTTTCACTGTTTCACTCTTTTCCTTCTTTTTACTTGTTTATCCACTCTTCATTTTCATTAGTGGGGAAAAGCTGCGTGCATTTCTTGAACAATCTGGGGAGCAAGTGCTAAGGGCCAGATCGGACGGTGAACAAACTGTTCTCATTATCCCAGATTTGCCCCACTTTGGATCGGAAAACGTAAATCCACGGAAAACCCTGTTATTGTGTTCCCTCTTGCTTGCCGGGGAGCAACTTTTTTTAATCTGTCATTCTGGGAGTTGGGTTCGCCGGAGTTGGATTTAGCGTCGTCGGAGTAGGTTTGCCGGAGATTGGGATAGAAAAAGGTGTGAAGGGAGGGGAGAGAGAGGGTTAATGTGTAAAGAATTAGAGTGAAAAGAGAGAGTATTGGCTCTTTTATATATATATATATATATATATATATATACACACACACACACCCACCATTAGAAAAGGGAAAAAAATTGAACTCGAACAACGGCCATTTCTTTACCAATAAATTATAAAAAACAACCAACAAGTCTTACTAAAAAATAAATCTTAAAAGTCATCAAGTCAATTAATCGTTCAATACAAGATTAATTAAAGTTATAACACCAACTTAACATACATGTCCTAATAAGGGTCCATTTGGACTGTGGTATTTATTGAAATTTTTTTTCGTCCTTATTTGAAATTTTTTTGTAATTTTTTATTTTTCATCAATTTTTTTTGATTTATTGGTTCATCTCGACAAGAGCTTTCAGAAAAGTTATCAATCATCGGCCAAATTTAAAAAAAGTTCAGAAAAAACAAAAATAAATAAAAAAATAGAGTTTTTTGTACTTATTCGTCGTCTTTAGTGATATTTTTTTAACTTTTGGACATAATTTTATACTCTTTAGATTCCTTTCATCAAGACGGACCAATAAACTACAAAATATTGAGGTTTGAACAACAAATGCAAAAAAAAAAAAGAATAAAGACAAAAAAAAAAATAAATATAAATCATAGGCCAAAGGGGGCCTTAGGGTCGTTGCCTGCCGGGTTTGTCGGAGAAGAAGCGACATTGTCGGAGTTAGATTCGCTAGAAATGGAGAGGAGAAAAGGTATGAGAGGAGGAGAGAGAGAACATGAATGAGGAAGGGAGAGAAAGGATTAACATGTAAAAAAAAAATGAAGGAGTGAGAGTATTTTAATCTCAGCCGTTAATTTTAATAACTGAGATTGAGTGTTTTGTTATAAGTTTTTTTATCTAAAAGTTTAAATATTAATATTAAAATCTATAATATTTAAATAAAAGAAATATAAAGAGATATTATAATACATACACATAATATATTAATACAACAAATATATCACATGTATATATGTATGTGCACGAAATGAAATATGTACATGGAGTATATAAATAAAAAATGCCCAAACTATTTATTAAAATCCTTGGTCATAATTACATGACTACTTAGTTTAAATTGGTATACGCCTGGATGGAGTGGCGTGCGCTACTCTGTAAAGACCAACGCATGCTACTCGGGAAGGTATATGCTTATTCAAGTTGGTTTTGTAAGAAAATGAAGTTAAGACATCTATGATTAAGCTTATTAATATTGAATATGATCCAAACCTCTTCCGGAGATAAATATTAAGTACTTTTTTTATTTATTATCGGAGTCGTTCAATTGTTGATTTTAGAGATTAAGATGTAAATTGAAGTGTCCACAATACTCAATTCTATATCTTATGCTATTAGATATCCCCTCCAATCATCTTCTTATCCCAATCTGACAAAACAAAGGATCCCCTATATATCAAGTAACTCTAAGGGGAAAAAGGGTGGACTAATTTGTCATGAGACTATGAGTTAAAACTTGAGATTTGGTTATCCAGGATAACGTTGACGGGGGGCCCTTTGCCTAAGCCCATCCATTTTTCTTTCGAGCACTAAATATTTTGACCCAGGCTGAACTTTATGTTCTAATCATCTCCAAATGTATATACAATATCTAAGCTATTGAACTCTGTAAGTACTCATTAGGACCGGCCAGGGTAAGCCCCGCAAGCCCGTGGGCTCAGGCAACCTCCTGGCGCGGGACAACAATATGTCTTTTAATTTTGTTATGATTTAATACTAAGTGAAAAACTAAACTGAGATCGGGTTTAGACAGCCCGAATGTTGGGACCTGTACTAGCACTAAGTTGCTATGCTATATTGGGAGCTAGTCTAATAAGTGACGACGGGTCCTATAGTTTTAAGAAGAGATGAATTTACGTGGTCGGTTATCAAACCAACATGCCATGCCAAGTTCGCAGATCACTTGAGATATTTCCCCTGATGTAATCAAATCTAGATGTCACAATCCAAATCAAGATTTCTGAACAAAAATTAAAAAAAAGGGTAGCTTGCCAAAAAGAACAACGGGGTTTCATTTGTTCAACTTGTTCTCACTGGTCAAATTTTACAAGCAGAATATTTTCTTGATGAGCATGACCGAATCGAATCACATTCTTTTAAAAATGGACGAATGCTTTGTTTATTGACGACAAGTGAAATCCGGCAGTCAACTATCAATTTGATCCTGTTAAAAAAAACAAAAAAAGAGATCAAGGTGTGACGGGTGGAAATAAGTTTTAGAGGAATTTTCATACCTCTTCTTTAAATAATTAATCATAGTTTTTTGTCCTTTTCGATGCGTAAATCAACTTGAAAATTTCATATGAATTGACAATTATGGCAAAAAGATAGAAAAGATTAAAGTTATATTGAATTAAAGAAGGTGTGAATATTAATTCCGTGAAATATTTTTAGACAGTAAATTAAAATCTCAAACACAAAATATTATTCACTTCCACTTAATTACCACTACTACTACATATTGACCCGAGAATACAGGTAGGGTCTAAAGTGGGTAAGTTTCACTCTATTTCTATATAAACCTCTCTCCACTCAAGACTCTACCACCTCTCTTCCACCATTTGTTAAGAACTGAACATTTGTTCACGTTCGGTGAAGAAGAAGGACAATATTTTATAAATATGGGTCATGTAACTTTTCATTTCGTGTTTGGAGTCTTTGGTGGGACTTTGAATTCTATGTAGAATTGATTTGTATTTGTCCATTTTCTCCATATATTTATCTTAATTCATGCTAATTAGCTATATATTGTTTCTTTGTTTCAGGAAATATCAATGGATTGTCGTTGTTTTTGGCCCCAATGTAAGCATCCCGAATAACACATGCCCTTCTCTCTCTCTCTCTCTCTCTCTCTCTCTCACATCTGTACATGTAAATAATAATAAAGATACACACACATGTGCATGAGCATCTACCATCCTTCTGTTTTTTTTTTTTTGAGTTCTCGTCACCATTGATTGTCATGTATCCATGTGTTTTGTTTCTCTCTCTTCTCTATACTCTCTGTTTCTCTCTCTCAAGAAACCCAGGTGCACTTTTTCAAGAACTAAAAATTTGGATGATTAGAGTGCTGTCCAGCTTCATTATTTTTTTCCCAATAAAGTATGTGATCAAAGTGCTTAATTAAAGTGTTTGTCTGATGGTAGGATAACGTTTAGGAGGATAATAGTAAACAAATCCACAGAACAATTCTCAGGCATACCGTACGTCATGACCTTGCTCAACTGCTTGCTTTCTGCTTGGTAAGTTCTTGAAATTGCTTTGAATTTTCTTGTATATTTGTGTGTGTGTGTTCGCGCGCGCGCGCATATGCATATGTATATGGATCTAACTACACCCACTGTATGCATTGAGACCTTGTACCTATGTAGAATCTATTACAAAACATCAGACTGGAGTAAAATTTAGTAGGTGTGATTAGACGATTCTTCTTTTTAAATCATTAGAGGATATGTCATATTTTCTCCTGCCCTTTTAAGTTTATATGTTTTTAATTCTAAATTTGTGACTGACCGTATAATTAGGATTTAAATTAAACTGCAATTCGAATTTAAATAGAATTTAGTTTCAATTAAAAAATAAATGAAGGAGCATCTATCAACATAGAGGAGGTTTTCTAACCTATGAACCGCAGTTCGAACCTTTGATCTCACAATCAAACATAGCATCTTAAAGGATGATATAAGGAACCGAGTCTTGCGTTATTGCATACAAATCATAGGTTCGAGAAGTCAAATCTTGAAGGAGTATTTATCAGATCAGCACCTTGCTAGGAGTTGGCAAAGAGATTTTAAATCTACATATAGCGGTCTATGTTTGACTGCAAGAAGCTTCGTTGTTCTGTAATTTGAGTATGGTGCTTATTTTTTACCCGTGATTTTTAACGCCGCCTTAGAGTTTTTTTCTTTTACCTATATTTGTATGTTATATTTTTTTGCGTTATTTATTCATTTTTAACTTATATAAAACCAACTAATCAATATCATTTTTTATCGATTATAAATTTTAAATATTAAGTTGAATTTATTTTTCAGTTTTCTGGTATAGGTAGATAAATATTGCTTTAATTTATTTTGTAAAAATTATATTTGTTTTGTTACTCTATTAAAAAAATATTGAAACTATTTTTATGATAAAATAATAGGTAGAATAATTCATAATTAGGCAATCTCATTTCCAAAAGCTATTCTTAATTATTTTAAATTATTAAATTTAGATGTTCTATTCAAATTTCTCTTATAAATGAGACTGAATGAATACTTGAACAAATTAATTTAGACCTAGCCGAACCGCTAAACTGACCGGATTACTTAAAGCCTTGGGGCTTATGGTAGCAAATAATTTAGTCATTAAGATCTTAATTTTAATGCTTCACCAAAAATAAATTTAGAATAAGATATTGAATATTTTTCAAATTGCACATGCTATGAAAATTACATGCTTTACATTGCTTTATTGCAATAGAAAATTATTATTAAAATTTAAAAAATATATGTACTAACATAATAAAATATTTTTTATTTTATTTTACAAGTCCCGTGCATAGCACGGGTTATTGCTAGTTTTATAATAATATAGATTAAATCACAGATTTATTTAGAAAATTAATTGGATTAAAATAAGATCATAATAGTAAAGTAATCAGCTCAATCGCACTCAATTTTTCAATATTAATTCATGGAACTTTATTGGGCACTATTGATGTCATGAAAAAATATACTAGTTCAGCAATCCTCAACTGCCCAAAAATAGAATAAACTTCTTATTTTTTGCTTTCCCAAGTTGAATAAAAACATAGTTCATGCCTGATGTTGGTTATTACTACTTTTTTTTTTTTTGGTATAAAAATGAAATAAAAATGGCAGAACACTTTCAATAGGCATTGATCTGTTAAATTTTGACTTAATACCAGTTTACAAAGTCATAACTTCTTCTTAACTGTTGGTACTATTCTGCCCTCACGATGCGCGAAAAGTTACAAATTTATCCATTATCAATGAACCAGGTATGGCCTGCCTTTTGTTTCAGCAAACAACATGCTCGTGTCAACAATCAATGGCACAGGTGCAGCGATTGAGTTCATCTATGTGCTGATTTTTCTCATATATGCACCAAAGAAAGAGAAGGCTAAGATCCTGGGGCTTCTCACATTTGTCCTCACTGTATTTTCCGCGGTCGCTCTCGTCTCACTTTATGCCCTTCATGGCAACATCAGAAAGATATTCTGTGGTTTTGCAGCCAGCATCTTCTCTATTATCATGTACGGGTCACCTCTGTCCGTAATGGTAAGCTCTTAAACATTGTTTTCAAATGGGTTTGTAGCTAACAAACTTCATAACATACCAAGTGCTGCAGCTACATCAGGAAAGGAAAGCACCTGATACTAAACATCAGATCTCTAAACCTCATAAAAGAACAAAACCTACAGAACAACTAACCTTTGATCCATGAATTAACTGATCCTAACCACCCTCATATCAATTGCTTCAACCACCTTACAATAAGGAAAATCCATAGAACTGAATTTAAAACACTAGCTGAACTGCACTGTGCTAAGAATACCTTTGGTATTGTGCATGAAGTCATTGACAGAGGAGGGCCTGTCTGAGTGGCGTTGTGTAATCCAAAAGGCCAACCTAAGTTTGATAGTCTCCGTGAGAGCTTCCCAATCTACAGTTTTATTATTGAAGAATGTGCCAATCCTGGCTATCCAAATATGCCAAGAACTGTGTGGGCCCAAATATACCATTGTGATAAAAGGGGGCTGTTAGACTTCCCCTTAAAACTCCCTTGAGGCCCACCACTGCAACAATAAATAGACAGAGGGGGGAGTTACCCACCGCATGCCCCACCAGTCCAACAGGGAGCTCCAAAGTTTCCAGACTTCAGAGCATTGTATAAGAACTCAGGGTCATCCTTTTCATCATATCGTTTGCTAATTTTTATTCAACGTGGCGAGATCAATCCCATAAGGTGGTGCATGCAGGCGAGGGAGAGTATTGTCTGGCTCCTGCTGGCTGGCTATAATAGATTCCACCTCAACTTCACCAAAATTTGCACATTGCTCTACTGATATGGATAATTCCCCTGTTAGCAAGAAATTCTCCGCACTTTATCTTACCTTTCCATGACAGACAAGCAAAGAATTGGAATTTAGGAGGTGACAATTTATGCCATATGCATTTGGTGGGTATATGTGCATTTGCTGCTGATGATTGGATCCCTTGTAGATACACCTGCTTGACAGAAAATCTTCCATTTTTTGAGCCTTTACAGACCCAAGTGTCTTGACAGTCTTGGAGGATCACTAGATTACTCCCTATCCAAGCTTGAAATTTTTTTGGAGTTCTTTCTTTTCCCAATAAAAGAGGAGCCTCCTAAGCTGAACCCCACCTGAATCATGCCCAGTCATAGCAGGCACAGCTTCCTTAACATTGCACTCAATTAGTTACCACCTGGAACACTCTAATGAATTTTATTGACATGATTTCACCATTCCCTGCCCAATTGTCCTTCTAGCACAGCGCTCTCTCACATTAAAAATTTAATATGCAGTTGTGAGAAGAACGAGTTAGAGTGGAGGAAGCAGCCCGTTGGACCTTAACAATACCTTTCCATAAAGAAATTTTGTTCATTTTATGCAACTGAATACATCTGTTACTTGAGCTTATGCTGTGTGTTGGTGATGGTCACTTAAATGTGCAGAGGACGGTGATCAAAACAAAAAGTGTGGAGTTCATGCCATTTTTCTTGTCAATGTTTGTGTTCTTATGCGGCACATCTTGGTTCCTATTTGGACTTACGGGAAATGACCTTTTTGTCTCTGTAAGTATCAGTAGTAGCTCTATCTTGAATAATTGTTAATATTGGACTTGAACATGGAATTGTGATTACAGTAACTCTAAGTGAAAGGAAGACCCCTTTCATCAATTAGGTAAAGTAGGAATACCGCCTTCTAGCATAGAAGTCCACTAGGTCCTATTTAGTCCTACATGTTGGTTGTTTGATGAAAATATATAAATGATTTTGCAGGTGCCCAACGGGTTTGGAAGCGCATTAGGAGTCGTTCAGCTGATCTTATATGTCATTTATCGTGGCAATAAAGGTGAAACCAAAAAACCTAATGCCAATGGATCGTTGGAGTTTGGACTGGGAAAGCCTTATCCAAAAAAGCAAACTGAGACAATACAATGGCAAACCGGATATGTCTAAATGGCAATTATGAGGTCAGTCCACATAAAGCAAAAGCTCTGACTTTAAATGGGGCCCCCGCAAGTGGACTGTGGAATTGGTCTCCTTTCAACATTATGTTAGGAATAATCTTAAAATCGGCCGAATACGTCGACTATCAAAAATAAATGGCAGTTTATGGACCACATTGGAATAATTCTACTATTTTCCCTCTTCATCTCTCGGCTTCAGCACTTGTGTCTTCCTCTCTGTGTTCAAGATTTAGTGTCCTCTAATATGGTCTCCTCTATACCTTTGTACGCCTGTATCAAAATACCAATATTTGTTTTCAATTGATGCAGTGTTTTTTTTCCTTCCAGCATTTTGTAAGTTGCTTGTGATATATAAAATAACAACTGCATGTTCCAATGAACCCACCTTGTCTTTGAAGATGATTTTTTTTTTCTTTTTGGCTATTGGTGGCGATGGTTTGGAATAGAACTTGGGTTTGCTCCCAAATGCTTTGGCTTTAATAGAGGTCTCCGTAAGTGTACAGTGGGATTGTTTCTCCGAGGATTATTCGACATTAGAGCAAGGTAATTTTAAAGCTGGCCGAATACTTGACTATTCAAAAAAAAAAGTATTGCAGAGACAATTCAGTAAGGAGACATCCGACACAAAGAGAGGCTTTCTAAACTCCAAGTTCCAGTCCTGAGAGGAGTGAATGAACAGCCCAACCACCTTTTCCCTTCTCTGGTTAGCACTACCAGTCCTAAGATTTTGATTGTCCGAATCGAACTCTTTAATTAGGGTCCTAATAAATTAAAGAGTTCGAGGGTTTTGTAAACAAATTAAAAACACCAAAGAAATTATATACTCAAATAGACTTTCACGAATAATAGTTTTCTTAGACCATAATCTCCTTTACAGCATTATCGATATTCTTTTTTTTGATAGCGTGACTATTTATTAAAACAAAAGTTTCTGAAATGTAGATAAAGAGAAGTATAGAACCTTACTTTCAAATAGGGCCGGCCCACTTGCCCACCAGACCACTGCCTTGGGCCCCCTATTTTAAGCCATATTCTTTGGGCCCCCAAAGTTGAGTAGGTATTAAATATTTTATATGTCACCTTGTGCAATAGAAAAATATACAGATTTAGCGGTAGGAAGCTTTACTCTTCAACGAAGAGATCAAGTGTTCAAATCTTGTTAGTTACGTAAAGAAACCAATTTTTATTTCCTTCAAATAAAAAACATGCTTCGTTGAGTTTGGAACACTAGACCACAAACGTATACAACTCTTATGTTACCATCACACTAACCGAGTAGCTATACTTCTATAATAATAAGAAATTTATACACTCATATATTCTTTTATTTCTTTCCACCAAATTTATTTAATAAAATATAAGTTAGGAACCTCATTTAAATTAAGATGTAAGTGTCTAATACATGTTAAATATGATATAATTCTATACAAGTTATTTTTTTTTAGAGTTGCTAATGAAAATTTATAAGCATGTTATATTTTTCTATTTTTTTGGAGGCCTAAAGCGGTGGCTTTCTCGATTTGTACTCAAGACTGGCTCTGCTGCTTAGATAGTAGAAATAATCTTGAAAATTTATCTTCCAGGGAGGAGTTAACCAATCATAAATCATTCCAAAATTTAGTGGACAGACAAAACTCGGAATTTGGTTATCCAGATATGACTGGGCCTTTGCCTAAGCCCATTAATTCTTGTTCTGGGCCCTAAATTTTTTAATCGAGACTGAACTTCTGTTTTAATCATCTCCAGATATCATAATCCAAATCCTAAGATTTGTGGAAAAAATAAAGAAAAGGGTAGCTTGCAGAAAGAACATTGGGGCTTCAAGTGGAGTCTATTTCAGCCATAAAAGAATAATTAATCTTAGGGGGCCGATTGGACAAAAAATTATTTTCAGGAGATAAGTTATTGAAGGAGGATAAGATAACAATGGTATTGTTTTTGGAGAGTTGACGCACATTTTGATTTTTATAGAGGGAGATAAAAAAGTAGATAGTTTGGATGAAATATTAAAAAAAGAGATAAAATAGTATTTGTTTTGAATGTAAGATAAAATGGGGATAATGTTATTTTGTAATTGTAATAAGGAAGAAAAGGTATTAATTCTTGGTTAATATCGGGGAATAACTTTTAGACAGGGGGAGGGTGTATAAAAATAATATTCTTTATCCCTCTAGGTGCGGATTGGATGAAGGATTATGAATAAGTTATTGAGGGGATAAGATAAGATGTGGTATTATTTTTAGAGAGTTAACCCATATTGATGTGATATTTATAAAGGGGGATAAAAAAGTAGATAATTTAGAGGTTGTTTGATAACCCATTTTCAATACTTAAAATTGATTAGGTTAAGTAAAAAGGTATTAAGTTGTTTTGATAACGAAATTTTGAGAAACTTAATATATTAAGTCTTCAACAAAAATAAAGAGTAAACAATTAAGTAGTTACCCTCCTACTTAATCAAAAAGCTGAATACACTCAAAAGAGCTTTTTTTAAAAAAAAGTTTGTTTACCACATTGCCGACCACTGCCACTAACCACCACCACCACCACCCGCCATTGCCAACTGTTCACCGCCATCCGTCATCACCATACTGCTGACCATCGGCACTAACCACTACCAACACTACCACTTGCCACCATACTAACCACAACTGTCACTAACCACAAACACCACCCACCACCGTGACCTGTCACCGCCACTAACCACCATAGTGCTGAACACTGCCACTAACCATCACACTACTGACCATTACCGTCGCCAACCACCATCGCCACCTATCGCCACCACATTGTCGACCACTAGTACTAAATTGCGACCGCCACCACATTAACTACCACTACCACTTACCGCCACCACTGCCACCCGCCAGGACCACATTGCCGACCATTGCTACCGTAACTAACCACTACACTATTGACTACTATCGTTACTAACCATCATTGCCACCCCCACCACCACGCTGCAGACCACTGGCAATAACTACCACCACCACCACGCTAACCACCATTGCCACTAACCACCATCGTCACTCGCCACCCGCCACCCGCCACCCGCCACCACCATACTGCTGACCACTGCTACTAACCACCGCACTGTTGATCACCGCCACTAACAACCACTGTCATCCACCACCATCACACTGCTGACCACTAGTACTAACCACTACCGCCACCATACTAACCACCACCACCCGCCACTAACCACCATTGTCAACCGCCACCATCACATTGCCGACCACCGCCATTAACCACCACACTGCTGACCACTACTAACACCCGTCACCACCACATTGCCGACCATCGCCGCTAATCCCCACTGCCACTAACCTCCATCACCATCCACCACCACTGTACCAACCATCGCTCCACCCTCTGACCACCACCACCACGCCTACAATATCAAGTGGGGCTTGGTGTGTCACAAGACTTATTATGGTATAAGTTGAAAAATAAATAAACTTTTAATTTCAACTCCTTATGCAGACCAAACAACCTAATTAATTCATTGCTTAATTTCAGTACATAATAAATAGCTTTCATACTTAAAAAATTCAGTATTCAGTTTTCAGTGCTTAATTTTCAGTTTTAGGTTTTCAGCTTTCAGTTTTATCAAACAGCACCTTAGATGAAGTATTAAAAAATGAGATAAAATAATACTTGATTTAGATGGAGGATAAAATAGAGGGATAAAGTTATTTTGTAGTTATAATAAAGAAGAGGGAATATTATTCTTGGATAACACCCGGGGATAACTTTTGGGCCGGGGGAGAGTGCTAAAAAATAATCCCCCTCTATCCCTCTTAGGGAGGTTATTTTTTTAGGGATGAAAAATTATCCCTCTGCATTTTTATGCTCTCAAATCATATAGTAAACATGTTACGTCATTCCTTTTACCCCGTCTAAAAATTATACCCCTTCCTTATTCCCATTCAAACGGCCCCTTAGGGGCTTATTTTTTAAGAGGTGAAAAGTTATCCCCTACATTTTTGTCCTTCCAAATATTGTTAAATATATTACATCAATCCTTGTACCTTCTCTAAAAATTATCTCCTTCCTTATATTCCATCCAAACGGGCCCTTATTATTATGAATTGTTCAACTTATTCTCATCAGCTAAATTTTACGTGTTGAATATTTGCTTGATGAGGATGACCGAATCACATCTTTTGAAAAGGAATGAAGTCTTTGTTTATTCACGACACGTGGAATTTGCTCGTCAACTATTGAGTTGATGCTGTTTGTATAAATTAAATAACCCCCTTTTTGGTGTTACAAAATAACAAGATCAAGGTGTGACTCCATATTTCAAACTGCAACAATAAAATTTGAGCAATTTTCATACCTCTTTTTTAAATAATCACACTTCTTTTGCATGTCCTTTTCCATGAGTAAACCAACTCGAAAATTTCATACGAATTGACGATTATGCCCTTCTATGTGTAAAAGGTCTGCCATGAAACGGCAAGAGGATAGAAAAAATTTAAGGTTATATTAGACAGTAAAAATCTGAAATACAAAATATTATTCACTTCCACTTATTACAACTACATATATATTTGCCCGAGGACAGGGATAGGGACTAAAGTGGGTAAGTTCCACTCTATTTCCATGTAAATTAACCTATCTCCACTCAATACTCTACCACCTCTCTTTCACCATTTGTCAAGAACTGAACTTCTGTTTCACGTTCAGTGAAGAAGAAGGAGAATAATTTCTAAAAATGGGCCATGCAGCTTTGCATTTCTTGTTTGGAGTCTGTGGTGGAACTTTTAATTCTATATAGATTGATTTCCATTTGTCCATTTTCTCCATATATTTATCTCAATTCATGCTAATTATTAGCTATTGTTTCTTAATTTGTTTCAGGAAATATCAATGGATTGTCCTTGTTTTTGGCACCAATATAAGCATCCCGAATAACACATACCTCTCTCTCTCTCAAGAAATCAACTTGCACTTTTTCAAGAACTAATCATTCGGATGACTAGAGTGCTGTCCAGCTTCATTATTTTTTTTTCCAAGAAATTATGTGATGAAAATGTTTAATTAATTTGCTTATTTTCTCAATTGATGGAAGGATAACGTTTAAGAGGATAGTAGTAAACAAATCCACAGAACAATTCTCAGGCATACCGTACGTCATGACCTTGCTCAACTGCTTGCTTTCTGCTTGGTAAGTTCTTGAATTTTCTTATATATTTGTTGGCAAGTTACAAATTTATCCATGATCCAATGAACCAGGTATGGCCTGCATTTTGTTTCAAAAAACAACATGCTCGTGTCAACAATCAATGGCACAGGTGCAGCGATTGAGTCCATGTCCGTACTGATTTTTGTCATATATGCACCAAAGAAAGAGAAGGCTTAGATCCTGGGGCTTCTCACATTTGTCCTCACTATATTTTCCGCGGTCGCTCTTGTCTCACTTTTTGCCCTTCATGGCAACATAAGAAAGATATTCTGTGGTTTTGCAGCCAGCATCTTCTCTATTATCATGTACGGGTCACCTCTGTCCGTCATGGTAAGCTCTTAAACATTGTTTTCAAATGGGTCTGTAGCTAACGGACTTCATACTTCTGAACCACTTGTTTTAGGCAATAAGGAGCTTGTAGTTAAAAAGCTTAGCAGCTTTTAAGAAGTTTTGTTCATTTTATGCAACTGAATATATCTGTCAATTGAGCTTATGCTGTGTATTGGTGATGGTCACTTAAATATGCAGAGGATGGTGATCAAAACGAAAAGTGTGGAGTACATGCCATTTTTCCTATCACTGTTTGTGTTCTTATGCAGCACATCCTGGTTCCTATTTGGACTCTTGGGTGCTGTAAGTATCGGTAGTAGCTCTATCCTGAATAATTGTTCATATTAGACTTGATCATAGAATTGTGATCACAGTAACTCTAAGTGAAAGGAAGACCCCTTTCGTCAAGTAGGTAAAGTAGGCATACTACCGTCTTCTTGTATAGAAGTCCACTAGGTTTTACTATTTAGTTCTACATGTTGGTCGTTTGATGAATCTATATATAAATTATTTTGCAGGTGCCAAACGGGTTTGGAAGCGGATTAGGAGTCGTTCAGCTGATCTTATATGTCATTTATCGTGGCAATAAAGGTGAAATAAAAAAACCTAATGTCAACGGGTCGTTGGAGTTGGGACTGGCAAAGCCTGATTCAGAAAAGTAAACGGACAAACAATCACAAAACTGACATGTCTAAATGGAAGTTTATGGGCCACATTGGAACAATGTTACTCTTTTCACCCTTCATCTCAGCTTCAACACTTGTGTCTTCCCCTCCTTGTTCAGGATTTAGTTTCCTATCTGTGCTTTTGTGGTGGTTATCCATGGAAATTTGCAAGTTGCTTGTGATAAATAAAATGACAAGTGCATGTTCCAATTAACCCACCTTATATCTTTCCAGATGATTTTTTTTCTTTTGGGCAATGGTGGCGATGGTTCGGAAAAGAACTTGGGTTTGCTCCCAAAGGCAGTCCAAGGTATTGCAGATAGGTAGATTTTCTTGTCTGCAACTCATCCTATGAAACATGTTAACCACGACCTCATCTTGAACCCTAACTGCACACATCATTCTTGGAAACTTAATACTCAATCGTGTGATATGCTGAAAACATGTAAGAATCCTCTTAGCATTCGTTACCTCCACTTTATTATTGCATAAAATTATGGAGTAAGTCGAACGTTTCCCCCTTGAGCACTGAATAAGTACTGATCGATAGATGACGTCAACTGTCAAGTATATTTATACGCTAGTTTATTGCAATTTTGCATTTACTTTAGATATTATATGTATTGAAATAACTAAAAATATCGCAATGATATCATACAGTGACCGCGAAACGGACATGTCTACATGGCAATTTATGGACCACATTTGAACATTTCTACCATGGTGCCCATTCATCTCTCAGCTTCAGCTCTTGCGTCCTTCCTCTTCGTATTCAGAATTTAGCTACCCTAATATGGTCTCTTTTTATAACTTTTACCCCTGTATTGACAATGCAAATGGATTTGGATGCATGTTCTTTTGTGATGGCTTTCAATTAATTCAAGTGTTCCAAATAACCCTTTTGCCATAAAACAGTTTATGCACTCTCTTATATTTTCTGTTAAAAGACAAACATAGTAATAAAACAAGACACATGAAATGAAATCCTGAAGAAAGAGTAATTGAAACTTAGATGTACATAAACATTAAACACCCAGCCAACAGATTTTATTATCATTTGACAGAAGATGAAAAACTCTAGTGCCTCGAATATGAAGGGTTCATTCAATCTAATGCTCCATGCGGATGATACATCGAATGCTTTCCCCTTTGAGCATGTAATCAAAGGCCTTGTTGATCTCCGAGAATGGGACTTCATGAGTGATGAACTTCTCCAGCTCAATTTCCTACATATATTATTCAAAATTTAATATCAATTAAAGGCTACATATGGATATAGACTTCTTTTGAAGTGGAATTTTAGTAACTCACCTTGTTCATGTACTGTTCAACTACACGGGGAATATCTGACCGGGGTTTGTAGTTTCCGAAGAAGGTCCCCTTTAGTGTCCTTTCATTTAGGAAATTCACGGGGTGTGTCTTGAACACAGCATCTTTGTTGGGGACTCCCACAAGAACAGCAACTCCCCACCCCTGATAGGGCAGATCATAGCTCATTAATATATGTACACACAAGAAAGTGTACATAAAACCAATGGGACAAACACAAAACAGTTATTGAAAACTGAAGCACCCATGAATCAAAAACTAGAGTGATTTTCTTGGGGCAGTTTTAGCATTGAAAGTTTCATTACGCTATTCTCCCTTTATATGTTGGAAATTTGAAATGGATAATGAAAGTGGTGGGGTATGGGAAGCTTACATCATGAACACATTCGAATGCTTGGATCATGGCATTGATGTTTCCAGTACATTCGATGCTTCTATCGACTCCTCCATTAGTCATCTCAGCAATCACCTGAATAGCAAGTCAAGAACACTAAGAAACTTTACCAAAATACTGAAACATACAAGGGAATGGTGACAATTGCGAATGGGAAATGCAGGAAAGTACCTCTTGAACTGGTTTGGTATGGTCTTTGGGGTTCACAAATTCTGTCACACCAAACAGCTTTGCTGTTTACATCAAAGGGAGAGATCAACAGTTAGGTCCACTATGTTAAACTGGCAGATGAATCACAAAATGATTCTGGTCTAATACTCATATATGATGCATTTATCCTTTCCCATGTGTCTTCACTAGTCAAGAAATACTCATAGACTCATTTATCCACTCCCATTTAGCTTCTATAAAAAACCAGAAGTAGTTGGCCATGAAAATTGGCAATGTTCCAAAAAAAATCTGCTTTTCGGAATGTACTGGAGACATCTACGCCATGAAATTAAGTTAAATTGCAATGTACCCAGATTTATGACGGTGAACTGTTCCAAGTGATGTAAATATAAGTCAAAACAGTTAATAGGAGGACCAACCTTGCTCAAATCTGCTTGGATTCAAATCCACACCAATAATCCTCGACGCACCGGAAACTCTAGCTCCTTCTGCTGCCTGATCAAATGAAAGTACCGTACTTATATAAAGATCCGATAGATATTTGTTAAGGACAACTATATGTCAATTAGAGAAACTTACTGCTAGGCCTACTGCTCCCATTCCGAAAACTGCCACTGTGGAGCCCTTTTTTGGTTTTGCAACATTCACAGTGGCACCAAAGCCTGTCCAAACCAAAACCCAAAAAACTTGTTTAGCAGCAGAAACTTTAGATAGAACTTTTCGCTTATCTTCAACCTTCTTTCCCCGGTTGTTGTGAAAACACAGAGAACTTGTTTGGCAACGGGTATATGGTAAAGTTATGTGAAAACACAACCGAATTTAAGGCATAACATCGCGGACAACATGAAAATCATTTTTGAAAACATATTTCTTGTGAAGGTTTTCTTTCGCACAACAATTTGGGCAATGTGAAAGGGACTAGTGTTTTCAAAACTATCATTCGAAACACAAACAACGAAAAACATAAACATCGCCAAGCAGGCTTCTACCAAAAATTAGACCATGATTGTCTGGTACCTGTTGAGATTCCACAGCTAAGAACACAGACTTTGTCCAGAGGAGCATTCGGGTTGATCTTGGCAACACAACCGACATGCACCACGGTGTACTCGCTGAAGGTGGATGTTCCAACAAAGTTGTAAATGGGCTTTCCCTTGATAGAGAATCTTGATTTTCCATCATTGATCATCACTCCTCTATCTGTGTTGATCCTCAGAAGATCACACATGTTGCTCTCTTCAGACTTACAGTGAGCACATTCTTTGCATTCCCCAGTGAACACAGGAAGCACATGGTCTCCCGGTGCGAGATCTGTCACTCCCTCTCCAACACTCTCCACTATCCTACAAACACGAACATTGTCCATAATGAGATAACCCATTCCATTTAGCCGTCCATATTAGTATGAATAAGGGCATCTCCATTCCTTCATCAAGTTCAGTTTTCAGCAAAAAGGGGAGAAAAAATGAGCTCCAAATCCTTTAGTTTATGTCAAATCAAAGGGAGATGGTTTTCTTTCACAAAAAAATGGTCACACTAGGTTTTCGGGATGAGTGCTATGGTCCCAAAAAACTTTCCCCTGAAATCATTTCAAATTCAAAAATTAAGGGTTAGGATTCATTTGAATTTAAAAGTCTAGTAATCTACACACTAAGTAAATTTTGTCCATTCATGTCTGGGACTATAGACTTTTCCTTTCGGGATATGCTTGAATTTTGTTAGACAGATTAGATGGTAAAGAAAGGTAAGGGTTGTAGTGCAAGCTTTGAACTAGAATGTTACAGAAATCTGATACAAAAAAGAGTAAGATTTGGAGATGGCATTAAGAAACCTTAGAACATTAAGATTTTCTGGGAAAAGAGAAATTAACTCACCCTCCTGCCTCGTGCCCGAGGATTCTAGGAAACAGAGGGTTCTGACCCTGCAATATTCAATTTGGGCGTCACCATGGTGGCATGAAGTAATGAAACTTACATCAAAATTGCATGTGTCCGTACACAACAGATCATTTTATTTTTACCTTCGAAATGAATATTAAAATGAAAATTAAAACTACCTTGGCTTCCCAAAAGTAAACATCGGTGTGGCAGAGGGAGGTGACTATGATCTTGAGTCGAACCTCCATCTTCTGTGGCGGCGCCACCTCCACTTCCTCTATCACCAGTGGCTTCCCGGCTTCCCATGCCACAGCAGCTGCAAACCCAAAATGAAAAGGGTATGACCATATATGAAAAAGATGCAAAAAAAAAAAAAATAGTGAATCAGAATGTTAGGAGAATCCCATCCAGAACACAGTAGGCTGTGTTAGGATCGTGGAGGGATTTGGACTTTTTAACTTCATATTTTCCTCACAAATTCTTGATCCAAACTTAATATTTCTCGATCGACATTGATTCCCAAATCTAATTCCTTCATCAGATTAATAATATCCCTTTTGTAATTTAACCCGATCAGGAATCAGATCAACTTAAACCCATAAAATCAAGAAGAGAGGGGGCGGGGAGCAAATAAAATGTGAAGATCAATAAGATAAATGCAAACCTTTGCAACGTATGACTTGACCAGCAGTGTTCGACATCTCTTCTTTTCCCTCGATTTTACTGAAGAACTAAAAACAGAGGCAGGTTTAGAACTCTACGATGTTGTTTGTATGACAATGGCAAGTAGGCTCTTCTTTGTGGGGTATTTATACTGTGAGTGGAAGGAATAAATGAATAAACATACTCGGTTATACTTTTTTTTTTTTTTGGATAATGTTGTTTGTAGTAATACTATTATTGTAATGGAAACCATGTACAAAGTACAAACAGTGGTATTTGGACAATCTCCAATGAACTGATTGGATAAATTAAAAACAGTCGGCAATACCAAAACCATTCCCAAGTTTTAGTGCATGGTATTACTATTGTTGGTTTTGGTTTTTATTTAACAAGTATTGATGGATGCTGCATTTTATGTATGTATGAGAAGTCAAAAGTCTCGAGGTCCAGTTTTATTCATTTACATGTTAATAAAGTTTTTTCATCTTATTTATTTTGTTTGTAAATGATTTTTATGATTGAAAAAATCCTCACCTAATTATTTTTCTTGCCGTTAGTGTGTTAGAGCATTTTAATGCTCATAAAATACATTTAAATATAATCCCATAAAATCACATAGGATCCAATTCTTTTATCTATTAAAATTCACATGCACCTTCCTGGACAGTTGTATAAAAGGTGTACAATTGTTTCGGTAAAAAAGATGATGAGCTGCACCTTCATCTTCTATTTTTTATTTTGTATGACTTGTTTTGTTCTGGACAAAAGAAAATACTAAAAGAAGAGCTTCATCCTTTCAAGCAATTTAAATTTATGAGGGTATTCAACTTGGTGGTTGGATTTATTGTATCCTGGGGACAATATACACTTGCAGTCTTTTACACTGGAAATATTCTGTAGACGGTGCGTATCGTCTCAAGAGATCGACCTAGTCCGCGTCTCGATTTCCACCACATTTTTGCTAGTAATTTACGATTGTGAAGAAAAATAAAAGTAATATTTCTCTATTTTATTCCAACATAAAATTATCTTTTTAAAAAAAAACTTCTTGCAATTCTCTTTCCAATTTGAACCTCCACCACCAATGACTCCCTCAACTGTTAAGCGAAAACACATCTTCTCTAAACTCAAAGCATGACGACATTTGGACTATGGTTTTTATTGTGGTATTTATTGAAATTTTTTTCGTCCTTATTTGAAATTTTTTTTG
The DNA here is from genome assembly GCA_019985065.2 of Arctostaphylos glauca. Taxonomy (NCBI): domain Eukaryota; kingdom Viridiplantae; phylum Streptophyta; class Magnoliopsida; order Ericales; family Ericaceae; genus Arctostaphylos; species Arctostaphylos glauca. Next base: position 12,125,973 of record JAHSPW020000006.1, on the reverse strand, counting down.
TAGTTTTTTGTTTTTCATCAATTTTTTTTGATTTATTGGTTCATCTCGACAAGAGCTTTCAGAAAAGTTATCGATCATCGGCCAAATTTGAAAAAAATTCAGAAAAAGACAAAAATAAATCAAAAAACAGAGTTTTTTATACTTATTTGTCGTCTTTAGTGATTTTTTTTTAAACTTTTGGACATAATTTTATACTCATTATATTCCTTTTATCAAGACGGACCAATAAACTACAAAATATTGAGATTTAAATAACAAATGCAAAAGCAAAAATAATAAAAACAAAAATAACAAATAAATAAAAATTATAGGCCAAATGGGCTAGTGAATTTAGTCAACTTTTGGTTATGTCATCGGACATTGTCTCACATAGAACTCCACTGGGTCTTACTGTGGTTCTATATACAGGTGCCCAATGGGTTTGGAAGCCTTTTAGGAGTCCTTTACCTAATCTTACATGTCATATACCGCCACAAGAAAGGTGAAACATAAAAAAGGGGCAAGGAATGTCTAACCCAAAAAAGCAAACAGACACACAGTGATTGCAAAACGGACATGTCTAGATAGCAGTTTATGGACCACTTCAGCCCTTGTGTTCTTCCTCTTCGTATTCAGAATTTAGCTACCCTAATATGGTCTCTTTTACCCCTGTATTGACAATGCAAAAGGATATGGATACATGTTATTTAGTGATGGATTTTAATTAATTCAATTTTTTTTCAGCAATTTATAAATTTCTTGTAATAAATAAAATGACAGGTGTTCCAAATAACCCACTTTTTTTGCAGATGATTTGTTTGTTTTTTTTCTTTATGGGGGCTAATGGTTTGGAAAAGAAGTTCAAAACGATTTGATCATGCTATTTAATTTGCAAGTTTTGCAAACAAATTTAGCTCTTTCAGTTTATATAATCAGGAGTTCTAGTAATCACCAGTAGACCATGATCTGACCAGCAAAAATATGTGAAGAGACAAAGATCTTGAAATTGAGAAACAATAGGTATCCAAACTTTTCAAAGCCTTGTGTAAAATGTCAGAGAATTAAACTCAAGAAAATCATTTTACAAAAAATTACTTCTAATTTGGCGTATCTCTCAAATTTCAATCATGATTCTGCCCCTAGACGGGCGAAAATACCAAGAGGGGGTTTGTGGCATGTGTCATTCCCAATTTTGTTGATAAAAACTTTTTAGAATTTGTTGACATACGACACACTAAACCTAAAACTATGCGTGCATACATCACTTTTGTCTCCGAGTTCAACGATACAACCATAATCACCTAGAATAATCATTTTGAGTCATGAAAATTATCAAGAGCTTTAGAATAAATTGAAAAATGATTTATTCTCAGAAACTTCACTTAAATATGTTGAAAGAGAAAAATGCTATGAAATTTGATTCAAAATCAATCTTCGATAAGTTTTTGAATTATGAAAGAGCACATTTTGATTAATCGAAAAAGACAATTGGGGTTTAACGGTCCGCTGTTAACCACGTAAACCTCATGTACCTCCCAATCATCCCTGCGTTGTTGTGATACGAGCATATTTAAATGCAAAATTCTATTGAACTTCGACACTCTCACACAGCTTTAAAAAAACGTTGTACAAAGTAAGATGACGATCTATTACATATAATACTGAACTTCGTATTCACCAAGTGATGTGCATGAGACTCTTAATCACACATTTGGTTGTCAACCAGAACTTCTTATCCGACCGACGTTCAACTTCACAGCTGGCACAAAAGCTAGACGGGTTTCACAAAAAGGCCAAGCCATAAAACACATTATGCACTCTCTTATATTTTCTGTTAAAAGACAAACATAGTAATAAAACGAGGCACATGAAATGAAATCCTGAAGAAAGAGTAATTGAAACTTAGATGTACATAAACACCCAGCCAACTGATTTTATTATCATTTGACAGAAGATGAGAAGCTCTAGTGCCTCGAATACGAAGGGTTCATTCAATCTAATGCTCCATGCGGATGATGCATCGAATGCTTTCCCCTTTGAGCATGTAATCAAAGGCCTTGTTGATCTCCGAGAATGGGACTTCATGAGTGATGAACTTCTCCAGCTCAATTTCCTACATACATTATTCCAAAATCAATATAAACTAAAGGCTACTTATGGATATAGACTTCCTTTGAAGTGGGATTTTAGTAACTCACCTTGTTCATGTACTGTTCAACTACACGGGGAATATCTGACCGGGGTTTGTAGTTTCCGAAGAAGGTGCCCTTTAGTGTCCTTTCATTTAGGAAATTCACGGGGTGCGTCTTGAACACAGCATCTTTGTTGGGGACTCCCACAAGAACAGCAACTCCCCACCCCTGATATGGCAGATCATAGCTCATTAATATATGCACACACAAGAAAGTGTACATAAAACCAATGGGACAAAAACAAAACAGTTATTGAAAACTGAAGCACCCATGAATCAAAAACTAGAGTGATTTTCTTGGGGCAGTTTTAGCATTGAAAGTTTCATTACGGTATTCTCCCTTTATATGTTGGAAATTTGAAATGGATAATGAAAGTGGTGGGGTATGGGAAGCTTACATCATGGACGCATTCGAATGCTTGGATCATGGCATTGATGTTTCCAGTACATTCGATGCTTCTGTCGACTCCTCCATTAGTCATCTCAGCAATCACCTGAATAGCAAGTCAAGAACACTAAGAAACTTTACCCAAATACTGAAACATACAAGGGAATGGTGACAATTGCGAATGGGAAATGCAGGAAAGTACCTCTTGAACTGGTTTGGTATGGTCTTTGGGGTTCACAAATTCTGTCACACCAAACAGCTTTGCTGTTTACATCAAAGGGAGAGATCAACAGTTAGGTCCACTATGTTAAACTGGCAGATGAATCACAAAATGATTCTGGTCTAATACTCATATATGATGCATTTATCATTTCCCATGTGTCTTCGCTAGTCAAGAAATGCTCACAGACTCATATATGAAGAACTAGAACTAGTTGGCCATGAAAATTGGCAATGTTCCAAATAAAATCTGCTCTTCGGAATGTACTGGAGACATTGACACCACGAAGTTAAGATAAATTGCAATGTACTCAGATTTATGATGGCGAACTGTTTCATGTGATGTAAATATAAGTCAAACCGTTACGAGGAGGACAAACCTTGCTCAAATCTGCTTGGATTCAAATCCACACCAATAATCCTCGAAGCACCGGAAACCCTAGCTCCTTCTGCTGCCTGATCAAACGAAAGCACCGTACTTATATAACGATCTGATAAATATTCGTTGAGGGCATCGTCTATATGTCAATTAGAGAAACTTACTGCTAGGCCTACTGCTCCCATTCCGAAAACTGCCACCGTTGAGCCCTTTTTTGGTTTTGCAACGTTCACAGTGGCACCAAAGCCTGTCCAAACCAAAACCCAAAAGACTTATTTAGCAGCAGAAACTTCAGATAAAACTTTTCGCTTATCTTCATCTTTAAAACACAGAGAACTTGTTTGGCAACGGGCATATGGTATTGTTTACTCATAAGTTTTGTAAAAGACCAAGTCCAGGAACAATGCACATCCGGACATACAATGTCCGAAACCGTTGAATGCACATAAGGTTCTCCATAATCACATGAGACCCACATGCAGCCGAAGATTCCAAACATAAACATTGCCAAACAGGTTTCTACTAAAAATTAGAGCATGATTGTCAGGTACCTGTTGAGATTCCACAGCTAAGAACACAGACTTTGTCAAGAGGAGCATTCGGGTTGATCTTGGCAACACAACCAACATGGACCACGGTGTACTCGCTGAAGGTGGATGTTCCAACAAAGTGGTAAATGGGCTTTCCTTTGATAGAGAATCTAGATTTTCCATCATTGATCATTACTCCCCTATCTGTGTTGATCCTAAGAAGATCACACATGTTGCTCTCTTCGGACTTACAGTGAGCACATTCTTTACATTCCCCAGTGAACACAGGAAGCACATGGTCTCCCGGTGCGAGATCTGTCACTCCCTCTCCAACACTCTCCACTATCCTACAAATACCAACATTGTCCATAATGAGATAACCCATTCCATTTAGCCATCGATATTAGCATGAGTAAGGGCATCACCATTCCTTCATCAAGTTCAGGTTTTAGTGAAAAAAGGAGAAAAAAATGAGCTCCAAATCCTTTAGTTTATGTCAAATCAAAGGAAGATGGTTTTCTTTCACAAAAAAATGGTCGCACTAGGTTTTCGGGACAAGGAGTGCTACGCTCCCAGAGAACTTTCCCCAAAAACATTTCCGAATTCAAAATTAAGGTTATGATTCATTTGGATTGAACTAAGAATTTTACACTAATCTGATACGAAAAGAGTACAAGATTGGAGATGGCATTAAGAAACGTTAGAACATTAAAAGATTTTCTGGGAAAAGAGAATTAACTCACCCTCCAGCCTCGTGCCCGAGGATTCTAGGAAACAGAGGGTTCTGACCCTGCAATATTCAATTTGGGCGTCACCACGGTGGCATTAACTAATGAAACTTACATCGAAATTGCATGTGTCCGTACACAACAGATCATTTTATTTTTACCTTAGAAATGAATATTAAAATGAAAAAATTATAACTACCTTGGCTTCCCAAAAGTAAACATCGGTGTGGCAGAGAGAGGTGACGATGATCTTCAGTCGAACCTCCATCTTCTGTGGCGGCGCCACCTCCACTTCCTCCATCACCAGTGGCTTCCCTGCTTCCCATGCCACAGCAGCTGCAAACCCAAAATGAAGAGAGTATGATTAGCAAATCAAATTTTCATTTATGAAAAAGAATACAAAAATAGTGGATCATAATGTTAGGAGAATCCCATCACGATCATTTTTTCCGCTCTTTCCATTACCCGTCCACAAACCCTTGATCCAAGTTCTCGATCACCATTGATCATCTATCCTAAATCTAATCCCTTCATCAGACTAATAATATCCCTTCCGTGATTTAACCCAATCAGGAATCAGAAAATCAAAAAGAGGGGAAAGAAAAAAAAAAGAGCAAATAAAATGTGAAGATCAATTAGATAAATGCAAACCTTTGCAACGTATGACTTGCCCAACAGTGTTCGACATCTCTTCCTTTCCCTCGGTTTTACTGACGACCTAAAAACAAGATCGTAGGTTTAGAACTCTATCAAGTTGTTTACAACTTTGTATGACAATGGCAAGGAACTGTTCTTTGTGTAGTATTTATACTGTGAATGGAAGGAATAAACGAATAATCATAAGTCGGTTTTACCCCTTTTTTTGTGGATAATTACTGCTATTATTGTAGTGGAAACCATGTACACATAGTGGTATTTGGACTCTCCACCAATGAACAGGTTAGATAAAGTAAAACCAGTAGGCGATTCCAAAACCATTCCCAAGTTTTAGTGCATGGTATTACTATTGTTGGTTTAGTATTATTATTTTTTTTTAAGATATTCGATCGGTTTTAAAATTATCTCAATCTATTGTCAACTCGTCTTTTCGTTTTTGAATATCAATTCCATCATCCACTTTCAAAAACCCAATTTAAAACTTGATTTTGTTTTTTCTTTGACAGATATTGATGGATGCTGCATTTTATGTATGTATAAAAAGTCAAGATCTCGAGTTCAATTTTGTTCACTCGTGAATTGTTAATCATTGGCTATGTGGGATCATTTTGAAATTCCAATCGAAATCGTCTATTTTGTTTAAATTATATTTTAAGATCCCAGAGTATTAGTAAGTACTCGACCCAGAAATATAATTTTTTATTTCAAAAAATTTTAATTTTTAGGTCTAAATATATAGATTTTTAGGTTAAATACTTATTAATGTCCAACTGAGTTGAACTTTTTGTTTTGGTAATTGACAATTAGAAAGTAAACAATTTTAATTATCCAAATAAAATCTCAAAATTATCTCCCGTATATGAACAAATTAAACTCGGCAAGAAATGAAATCTCAAAATAGTCCAAATTGAACCGGTCAAGATACTGTTACATATCCAGGGGCGTGTCAAATGGGTTTGGGGCCACCTTAGGTACATGTTTGGTTTCAAAAGACAAAAACTAATTATTTGAAATCCTATCACTGTAACGGTTGCCGAGAGTATGGAAAACAGCGTCCAGTAAAATAAATGGTTGAGATTTCCTTGAGTTTGTGGACTACAAAACTTCCCTTTCATTTCGTATCCAATCAGTCTATTTGGCCTAGATTAATCCAGGCTAGATTATCCGACTTTTTTTTTGTCTTTATTTAAATTTTTTTTATATTTGTTATTTTTATGTCATTTTTTCGTGAATTATTGGTTCGTATCAACGAAAGGAATCTAAAAAGTATAAAATTATGTCCAAAAGTTAAAAAAAGTCACTAAAGACAAAAAATAAGCCAACAAGAACGCTGTTTTTGGCTTATTTTTTGTCTTTTTTGAACTTTTTTCAAATTTAGCCGATGATTGAGAACTTTTCTGAAAGCTCTTGTCGAGACGAACCAACAATCATCAAAAAAATGATGAAAAACAAAAAAGTAAAGAAAAATTTCAAATAAGGACAAAAAACTAAACAATAAATAATTCAATAATTCAGCCCGGCCAAATAGATCCCAGATTTTTTTGGTTCAAGTTTTGGAATGTTGCAGTGTCGGCCAAGTTTTATCCGCCTTAAGTGGCAAAGTACCAAAAATAACAATTTATTTTGGTTCAAAATATTTTTCTTATAAGCTTACTGCACATGATATTTCAAATAAAGACAATCATGGTTTTCTATTCGGTGGTGGAAAAAGTTTGCAAGTCCTAATCCAGGTGGTCCCTCATAATAACATTAACTTTTGACCTGGCACAGATATTATCCGACATATGCGGATGACCTTACCCTGGTATTGTTAGCTGGTTTTGTTATTTGGAAACGGCCCACAATATTTTTTCATGGTTTTCTTTGACAGTTTCTCCTCTATTGGCTATTGCCATGTTTTCGCTCAAAAGACACAAAAGTAGTACACATCATTTTAAAACGGAAATTTCTAGAGTCCAAATCAAGAATTTTTACTGAATTCAACAATGTTCATAATTTATTTATATTTACGATTCTAAAAATTTAAATAAATAGTGACCTTTTATGTTGAATTCGAGAAAAAAATTTGTTTTTTCCCCGATAAATGTAACACTCATATTTTAAAATAAACTCTCAAACACTAAAACACACCACTCATTTTACAATCTATTTTAATAATTTGAGTGATTTATTTTGTACACCTAACATAGAAATCAAACGAGTAAAAAATCAAATTGATCGGATATTGATAAAGGTGTGTGTGATTCAATTCAATAGATGACTAGTGAGAATCATAACCATTTATTTTTCTTATGAAAAATATAAAAATTTTAAATGCTCGCAGAGTCTGATTAAACTGATATTTGTTATGAACAATTTATATGTTGAAACTAACAAAATAAATAATTTAGATCATCAAAACAGATTCTGAAACTCAGGATGGTGTGATCAAGAGGTGCATAAATAAATTATATGCCCAGTCCAATTGACTACCTTTATGAACTTTTCATAAATTTTTATTCGTCATATTTAAGCTCCCCTGAAATTTCTAACGAATACAAAGACCTCTTTTGAAATTTTAACAAATGCATTGACTTTTTCTATTTATAACCTATTTAGCATATTCTTTATGTCGTTAACTTTCTTAAAAAATTAAAATTCTCCTTTTTAGTCATTCTACCCTCTCTCTTTTGTATTTAACTAATCTATTTATGTGTATAACACATATATATATATATATATATATATATGTGTGTGTGTATTACACACACATAATTAGATTAAATACATAAAAAATGAGTTATAAAAAGATTTAAAATAATTATTTTAGTCTTTTATCAATTAAAAGTAATAGTTTTTATAAGAAGTTAACTACATGAGGAAATATGTTAAATAATTTGTAAGGTTAGAAATGTCAGTGCATTTTTAGGATGTCATTTCAATCCGATCCGATAGATATTCAAATTGTAACTGAAACTTTTTCCATAGCTATGGTTATAGAGCAAACAAATGTACGAATTATACTTATGTGATTGCCCTTATTTAAATTTGTATGTGTATATATGAATATATAATATATACAAACCCTAAAAACTAAGACTATCTAAAACCCTTACTGGGTCTGCTAGTTTAGCATTGGATTGTTGGTCTGCTATTTAGTTTAGCGTTGGATTGTTGAAGTGAAAATAATTTATTTGAAAATCACATTCAGATCAATTTGGGACAAATTCAGAGAAAATTTCAAATATTTATTCAATTAAAAAATTATCCGATATCCATAAGGTACAATTACGGTTTATCGATTTTAATCCCGACAATTATCTAATCAAATTTATTTATAATCGATTCGTGTTTGGATATCAAATAAGAATATCCAAATATGTACTCCATCACCACTCCTAGTACATTTATCAATCTTTATGAACGGTGAATACTTTTTTATTCGTCGTATTTAAGAAAAGTCATTTTCAAGTCGTTGACAAAAGTACTATCACATTTGCACAAAATATGTAACGTAAATTGCACTAACCTTCCCTAAATTTTTTTATTAATGCATAGATTATTCTTAAGATTTTAATAAATGCACTAACATCCCCTATTTGTAACCTATTTAGTAAATTCTTCGTGCCGTTAACTTTCAACAAACACTGTTAATTTTTAATTGATAAAAAACCAAAATGGCCATCTTTTAACTAAACCTAGATTGGCTCCCGAGGAACTTACATGAAGCATTCTATGCAAGAAAAGGTAATGTTTCGATTGTATAAATTTCTAAAATTTCATACCGCGATACCACAAATAAAAAATAGAATTTAGTTCTATAAGAAAAGATATCTTGAAAGACATATCAATGGTTTCTATTATAAATCATTCCAAAAAATTTAAAAACCGTCAACAATTTAGATTAACTAAATTAATTTCCTATTAACGAATATGTAGCTGTGTGTACATATAATTTACCTAAATAATATGAATTTGCATATATAATTTTGTCAAAAATAATTATCATAGTTGTTATATTAAAAAGTACAGCGGTTCATAATTTTTAAATAGATTTTCCCAATAATCATAACTTCTGGCTCCACCCCTGGTAAATAAGCACAGAGTGATATATTTCCATCATTCTTCTACTGATTGACAAAAATACACATATGAAATTATTTCATATATAGTCAAAAATAGGGAAAATGCGCACCCCAAATAGGAGGTGTTATATTCCGTACCTAATTAACACCCAACCCCAACAAAAGTAAATTTGACCCACCACATTTTCTGCCTTGGTTCGTTTATTTTTTCTGTTCTTCTCAACTTGAACAATCAAAAAAAATAAAAATATAGTCTTCTATAATATATAAATAAAAAGCCAAAAAGGTAACAAAAACTGAAAATCTACTGACTTTTGTTTGAAGTAATTTCTTTAAAATGTTTTTTTTAATAGTTTCTGATTATTTATTCAAGATATAGAAGAATTCTCAAAAGTTGACAAAAGCTAAAGAATTTCAGGAAAAGAAAAAAAATGCTTTCAAGAGACCCAACAGAGGATTTGGGGAGTTGTAGTACAATTTTTTGTAAAGCACGTATAATGTAGACAAAATGATATAATTTTATTTGTTTATTTTGGATACTACATTTTTTAACTTATCACGTGAATTATCAAAATGCACGAAATAAAAATAATGTAATTTTGAGGGCAAAATTAACAGAACTAAGTCGTTTTTCCCGTACTTTATGCGGATTAGATGGATTGCACTACAATTTTTCCGAATCCCGAAGCGGGGACTTAAGGTTGTAAGACGCTGTTAAAAGCATCCACATCAGCCTCTCTTAAGATCCTCCTTCTCTATTTAGATGAGCAATTCTTTCATATAGGTTCCACATCCTCTCTATTTTGTGAATGTTATAATAACTATTTATATTTGAGGAGCCACTGTATCCCTATTTACTTAATGTAAAATTAAAACTGGTTACTATTCACTCTATTTAGAAAATCTTATGCATGAAACATTAGAAAATATAATTCACTAAAGTAAAAAAGCGAGAATTCCTCTCTAATTTGATAAAAAAATAGAAAAACTGAGTGGCAAGTTTAATTAATAAGTACAAGAAGATCACCCTTACACAAAAACAAACAATCAGCCCTGAAATTTTAGGCAAATTCTTCGATTCTTAATTCCCTTTTTAAAAGATAAACTAACTGTAAGGCAAATTTACGAGAAATTGATGAGGGCAGTGAACTCTAACTACACCAAAAGAAGTGTAACGAAACACCGGAAATAGAAATGGAACCGCAATCAAACACTGTAAACTTTTAAATCGAGTTTCGTGTAAACTTTTAAACCGAGTCTCTGTCTCACCGCCCGAGGGCGGAGCTGTTTTGTGTGTGGGTAGGGGGGAAGGGGAAGAGACTTACCTTTCCGGAGCCGGCCATGGCAACGACGTGTCTGCAACTTTTTCTAGAAGAGGAGAAGCGGAGACTGGAATGGACGTGTCGGAAGAGAGGGAGAGTAGCTGAAGAGTGAGAACGTCTGGAGTCGAGCTTGGACCAAGATCGAAACAGTCCAGAGAAGTGATCAGGGTCTGAAATTTGGGATGTGAGAGATCTGGAGGCCACGGCCATTGTTGGCTCAACATCAACCAAAAAACTACTGGCAGCTGTCCCTCCCCCCTTTCCGTCTCTCTGCTGCTAAACTGCCAAAAATGCTATTTATAAGGAACCCCACCGAACACGTGGCGAGGTGGGGCCGCTCCTTTTTTGCTTTGAAATCCTCCGCTTTATCTTTATTTATTTTTTAAAATTATTTTCATACTTAAAAAATATTTTGTTATTTAAAAATAATAATAAAATATAAATCAAATTATCATAATTTAATAATTCTTATCAAAATATTTTGAACTCACGCTTAATTTGAATAATTTTTTAAGTAAACAATAATTTTTTAGTACTCTTTCAAGAATATGATTTGGAAAATATGACCGAAAAGAATTTGAATGAGCTGTGTCGATCATTTTTTCTCTAAAATTGGGTGCTTTTATGACATATGATAAATGTTAATATTTTTGGATAATTTAGAATATTTTTAACTTCGTTTTATAAATAAAAAATAAAAAATAATAATAATATATAAATTAACGATAATCCTTTATCAAAATATTTTGAACTCATAATTAATTTTGAAATAATTGTTTAAGTCAATAGTAAATTTTTAGTATTTTTTTAGACTAAATTTATAAAAGCACGATAGAAAGGGATTCGCATGAGCGATTTTGGTCACTTTTGTTTCCTTTAAAGTTGAGCGCATTAGGACATATGATAAATGTGAATATTTTTAGATGATTTAAAAGATTTTTAATTTTATTTATATATCAATAAATACCTTATTATAATTCAACAAGCATTTGTTAAAATATTTTGAGCTCATGATTAATTCCAAAATAATTGTTTAAGTCGACGATAAATTATTATTATTTTTTAGAATAAAATTCGAAAAACACGACAGAAATGAGTTCGAAAAAGTGATTTTGGTCACTTTTTTTCCTTCAAACTTTGGCACAATACGACATATGATGAATGTTAATATTTTTAAATAATTTAAGAGATTTTTAACATTATTTTACAAATCAACAAAAAAAAACAAAAAAATATAAATCAACAAATACCTTATCATAATTCAACAACCTTTTATTAAAATATTCCGAACTCACGGTTAATTTAGAAATAATTTTTTAAGTCAACGATAAATTTTTAATATTTTTTTAGATTAAAATTTGGAAAGCATGACTGAAAGAAATTTGAATGAGTGGTATCGGTTTTCTTTTCAAAGTTTAGCAAATTATGACATGTGATGAATATGAATATTTTTGAATAATTTAAAAGACTAATCAATAATTGTAAGTATTTCACACAAAACTAATGAAATTAAAAAAATAAAGATAGAAACATATTCCAAAAAAATCACGTGTAATTTTATGAAAGCATAGAGATAGTGCCCAAATATGTATTTTTATTCACAAGAAGAATTAGAAAAACAAAAAAATCTATAATTTTAAAAAATCTATCTATTTAAGATTATTTTTATTATAAATAAAAATAATTTAAGTTTTTTTATCATAATTTATTTTTACTCTCTCCAAGACGAATCAATAATCGCAAAGATAAAAAAATAAAAAATAAAGATAAAGATAAAAAATATTCCCAAAAAATAAGGTTTATTGCTAATTTTTGGAAGGGTGACCCCCCACCTTGCCACCTGGGATCGATGGGGGCTTCAGCCCTGCATTTCTACTAAACTACTACTAACAGTTTTGAGATTTTAGCTGAACATGTGGTATTGTTGTCATATGGTAAACGATTGTCCAACTTCCAAGCGATGCGTACATTCACGTATGTTTGGAGTGCGTGAATTCCACGTACATGGATAACTTCTTTGAATTCAGTTATCCTAAACTGACATGATATTTATTTGAGTAATACTAGAATTTGTCAATCATATCAATACGCATATATATACTAGCGTTCTCACTTCTAGTATTCACGTATTTTTGTTTAGTGCGAGACAAAAATTATTGATTTTGTGTTTGAAAATCGTCCCACTGAAGCAAATTCCTAGCTATGCCACTGAATAAAAATTCTCTTTATTAACCACCACCTCATCCAAAATAAAAAAAATTAGAGAGAAGGAAAGTTAGGAGGAAACTGAATACGTACCAAACATCAAAAGCAATTAGGGCCTTACTTATAGCATGAAGACTGGAATAAACGTTACATCATAAGGAGCCAAAAAGATGATTGAGTAAACTCGAGCAGAGTTTTCAGGAAAAAAGAAAATTAAGTAATTAAGGAGGCTAATGTACAATGCATTTTATATTTTTGTTGTCTGAAGTACACGCAATTTAAAATAATGATCAACTTATGCTGCGATTAGGACTCACACCATCTCAACACTAATTAGAAAGTCTTAAACGATTAACATATGTCAAGAATCATATCGGATGAAAATACGCACATAGGAGGTCATACACAATATCTATGAATGCTTCTCATAAGACATTTTTAAAGGGACAAAATATTAGGTTGTTTTTCACCTACAAAAAGCAATTGAAGTACCCAAAGGAATGAAATTTTATGCTAATGAACCCTATCACTGTACTTGATGGCCTGCAGACGATCAAGTCATATCGGTTAAAAATTTGGCGTAACTTGTTAGTGCTAATTGAACAGAATGATGCTAACCTAAATAACTCTTAGACTTCATTTGATAAGTGTTATAGGTTGGAGGGGATTGACTGTGAGAAGGGGATTGGGATTGTTAATGAGTAGGAATCAATAGTGAAGTTGGTTGTTTAGTTAGAAGTAGGGATTGTGTAGGAATTATGATAGTCATGTTTGTTTCGATTGAGTGGAGGGAATGAATGTGATAATAATGTGTAAATGAGAGAATTGAGAGGGGATTGGACTCTACTAGACATCCCCCGTGGGTTTGCCAGCCTCCCATTTTGGGAGATTCATAGTCTGGCAGACTGTTAGAAGTCCAACTCATGAAAGTGTTCCATTAGAAGCCGAACTCATGAAAGAAGACATATGGTAGGGGTTAATTACTTATATAAAAGCACAATACTACACTCAGCTTATATGTACAATATACCTTAAAAAAATTTGCTAACGGTGATCTCTATAGTGTCATACAACTTCTCTATTTGCTTCAACCAAACCTCAGCAGATGTGGGGTTAGGTTCTTCATTGAACACTGGAGGACGCTGCTTGCTGAACTTTGAAAACAACACATCCCAAGTCATAAGAGCTCTAAGCAAAGTGGCATCGAAGGTGGTGGATGAAGGTAGAATGGCATCTGCAGGTAAGATGCCCTAGGTGGCTGGTTCTGTACCTGTGGTGGATTGGGTGATGGTTGCTATCCGGACACTTGGGGTGGTAGTGGCGGTACTTGTTGTGGAGGCAGTGGTGGCATATGAGGTGGGAGTGGTCCCTATGGTAATGGCGGTTTTTCCATTTAAGCAGGCACAAAGGTGTGGAACAGTTGAGCTAACTGTTCATCTCTTGACATGATTAGGTAAAATACCAGTAGACTAATTATTGGTTTCGTTGACTTGCTCATTTTCAAGGGCCTCGTCGACCACTCGTCGGTACCGTTACCGTTCATGCCATTAATTTCATCTTGGGAATTTATTTTGTAAATTTTGAGTTCAATTTTATGGGGTAGATCTACTATACAGTTTATTAGTCTAAGCAAACTTTAAGTGCATAAATAACAATACATGCATACTCAAGAGGTTAAACATGAAACAAACTAAACTTTTATTCATATTAACTTGTGTTTACAATGATTGAATACATGATCAAAGGAAGATAGAGAAAAAACAAATACACATAATTGTTCTCTACTTATCCTTAGTCAATCTCACCGTCGAAATACTTATTCTATCCTACTCTCCAACTACTCTCTCTCCCTAGGCAAACAGCCGCGGGTAATGGTCCCGTATTTGTCATTCTTTCTCACACGTCTCTTCTTCAACTCCATAGTAACGCCACTTGACCCTGCAATATCTCTCATTCTACTCCCATTGGTTGCGAGCAGCTATCTTTAGAATCTCAATCAGAGTCTTGGTATAAGTTCCAATATCCATGAAGTCTATATCGTCATGTGGAGCAACTATCCTTCACCCATCTGTTGACTTCTTCTTTTGGCACAAATCCATTGGTACCAGCTTCCCCCACATGAACTTGAACCCTCCAGGCACATCCACCTGATACTACTGCCTAAAGCGACCATATATGTAGATAGGGCTGAAGAAGTATGGAGCTATTAATGCCTTGAAACTATATCGAATCTTGAATGGAACCCGAGCATACGCTATCGTACCTAAAGGATACATTGAAGTGCGAGTCTGTCTAAGTCTGATTGACCAGTACAGGCTCATGTGACGATGGTGGTATAACATGTACGAGCACCTCCTCCATACCCTCCTGAGCAGGCTTCTAATCTGCTACATCAGCCTAGCTAGCAAGAATGGCACCCTGGTGTGGTGCGAATGGCTATTGTGGTGGACCAAAAACTGATGCAGCCTCATAGATTATTTCTTGAATTAATTAGAATAATTAATCAACCAAAATTAGATAACGATAAATCAATCAACGCTTCATCTCTTGTGATTTTTTAAAGTTGTTGCCTTTTTTCAAAAATAAAAAAAATAAGAGTAAGAAAACTGCTTGATAGGAATTAATAGCTACAGCAAGGAGAAAATAAAGAAGTAGAAAACAAAACAAAACAAAAAAAACTTGGTGTGGAAGTAGGAATTAGACAGATGGAGGACACACGTGTCTTGTATCTAAGGGAAAAAACAAGAGGCACCGCGGGTGTATACAGCATAGTATTATAGTAGAACGAAAAGACAAAAAGACCACTTCTCTGTAGCTTCTAGTACGGGTTTTATCGTCCTTTCGGTCTGACTAGGTACATTGCTTTTGCCGGTGGAGACCACTATATATAGATCACACCCTCAATATAACTTGTTCCCGCAAGATTTGTAAAGAAGAAAGGAACACATATAAGAAGAAAATGACGTCGTTTCTCTCTACTGGTCAGATCATTCGGTGCAAAGGTACATGCATACCACTACCACTATTCTTCTTCAATTTCGGAGCTCAAATCTTCTCTATTCATTTTAATTGTTTATCTCAAGACAATTACATAAAAATTAAAACAAAGATGACTTAGATAATACGAACTATTTTAATTGATATTCAAATAAATAAAATAACAACGAAATTTTCTGTTTTTTTCTTGGTATATTGAACAAAACGACCTTCATTTGTACTCTTTTTATTTGTATTCATTAAGGGGTAAAAAGAATTAAAGGAATAGCATTATGAAGAGAGAATTAAATTTGAAGAAAAGTTTTTTTTTTTTTTTTGGCTGGTTGTTGCTGTTTTTGTTTTAAGATATGAGTAGCCATTTCTCAATAAAGTTGTGGTGTTGGGGAGCTTCTTAAAATGACCCCAGTGGAATTTTTAAAAAGATAAAAAAAAAAAAAAAAACTCCTCTGGGCAAAAGGGTCTGGACAGTCTGAGATGATGTCTGGTAAACGTTACTTAATCCAGCTCAATATTGATTCATATTTAAAGGTTTATAGGCCAAAACATAAACTTGATAAAACTCTGCATGACCTCACTAATGAGGTTCATATTTAAAGGTCTATGTTTTACATTCATTTTTTCATCTTGATTTTCACCACTAATTTTTTTATTATTAATCCAGCTCAATATTGATTTACTTCATCATTCTTTAAATTCTCATTTCATGAGTATAGTGTTTGTTTATCTAATGAACTTATCAATAGCTCCTCTTTTTGTTTTTTTTTTTTTTTTTCCATATTCAAACAGATATCTTCCAAAAGACATAATGAAGTGAATAAAAAATGAAAAAAATAAAAATGAAGCATTACTTTTATGTAGTATTATTATACTAATATACCATGAAACACGAATAATCTGGAGATACCAAGAACATTAAACAGTGTGATTAAACAATAGAGGGGTACCATTTGTAAACTTTATATTTTGAGGGGATCACTTGGTAATTTTAATTTATTAGAGGCCAGAGGGGGATCATTTCACTTTGTAAATTGTATTTTGAGTATTACGGAACACAAATATTTTGGCACATCTAGATATAGATGTGTGTTGAATTATTCGTTGGAAAAATAGTTTGGGAAAATATAATTTTAGCTAAGTTTTAAGCTAAAATAAAAGTGAATTCCAAATATTTTTATGTGTGAATCTAAGTGGCAATGTGTTTTGGAGTTTAAGAGTGTATATTTATTTGGACAAAACCATTTATATGTGAATTAAAAATTGAATCTAAAGTAAACTTCAAAGATTGGTAATTTTTGGTAAAAATGATGTTAGTCCCACATAGGAAAAATGTGAAACTTTCAAGTGGCTTATATAGCTTAACATTGGTTAAGGGTTTGGGTCCCAAGGGGCACCTCACTTTTGTGGATGGGGAAGGACTTAGGTAGCATGGGCTTTGGCCCAAACTACCACACGCGCACCGCCATCCGACCGGCTCGCGCCGAGCCGCGCTGGGTTCGGGTTCGGGTCATTTAGATAATATTTTTTTTGTTGGAAATTTAATTAATTATTTAATTAATTAAATAAGAATTTTATTTATTTAGATCTGGTTAACCCGTTGGTCCGTTTCTGACCTGCGTGGCCCAACAGAATTTGACCGTTTGGTATTGGGCGAGGTTCTTAACTGTTTAAATGCCCAACGGATGCGTCCCTTGGGCCGAACCAATACAACTTAACCGAATCGATTTACGCAACCGAACCGGTGCACATATTATCTGTTTTAGGCCGAACCAGTGCAACTCTTAGATAAAGTTACACCTTTTTACAGCCTATAAATAAAGGCCAATCCAGTCCAATTTGATAACTCAATTTGTTGAGACCTCGTACCTTGCATTCATAGCATTTTACCCGCACTATATTTCTGTTCTTTGAGAGAGAGTCTAGTGCACATTCCGGTTCGACAGACTAGTAGTTTGCAGTGTTGCTACTACTAATGTTGATCGTTGCATCCTGGGAAATAGACGCAAATTCATCTCGTAGCACCATAGCGATGCGTATTTTATCTTAAGGAGATTGTGTCAAACACAAACCTCGATCAGTAAGCATTCGTGTTCTACCGACTCGTTCCACAAATTGCTTGATCACTGAAATTCGTTCCGAAAACCAAGTAAGTTTCTGCCATATTATTTAAATTCTGTTTTTCCAGTCTTTCTTATATATAACAGATTATTAATAACCTAAATAACATTATTTGATGCATGTAGGTCTTAAATAATTTATAAAATTTATATGTATTCGATAGTTCTGAATATATATGTGTCATAATGTTTCGAAATATTGTGTTCTTAGGCAATTGAATTAGGCTCCAAAGTTTCGGATTTAATATAGAATGAATCCAAGTGATCCGTTCCAGGCTTTCCAGGCGACAGGAAAATCCAACCCCAAGTTTTGAATTTAATATAGAATAAAATCCTTCAAAGAGTCAACCGATTCAATAAACTAAAAATAAATATTGATTGAATGCTTGTACTTTTTAGCTCGCTTTTTCTTCAAAATATGGCTTTAGTTCCTTGGTTTAGTTGGTTGTTGGCTTCTTCACTGTCATTCTCTCGTCTCTAAAAAATACATTCCTTGTTTCTTCTTCTTCAGCCTTCGCCGCTTCAGTTCCTGTTCGACGGCTAGCAGAAGATCATAATTAGGGCATTGAAGATCAATCCTTTTTCTTTTGATTTTGATTTTGATTTTGATTTTTTTTTCCTACATCTAAACACTTGGGCTCAAAATATTTTATTTGGTCCTTATTTTTATTAGGCCCTGCTTAGTAACGTATTAAGGATATATACTTTTTTGGATTTTTTTACACCAAGAACTAAAATAAGGAGTCCTAATTTGGGGATTTTTTGGGGCTGGGAGGTGGCGTGGTGAGCCTTGTCTTTGGGCCGTCCCTGGTGATGACTGAAGAATGAATGTGTATATATTATACATTGCTGATGGACTGAATAAGTGAATATATATTTTGCAGCTGCGGTGGCATGGGAAGCAGGGAAGCCACTGGTCATAGAAGAGGTCGATGTTTTACCGCCCAAGAAAATGGAAGTTCGTATGAAGATCCTCTACACATCCCTTTGCCACACTGACCTTTACTTCTGGGAAGCTAAGGTACCCTACATATCCAACTACAGTTAAAGCCCCCTTTGAATAGTGGAGAAGGGGTGAAAAAAGAAAAGCGAGGAAATTCTTTCACTTATGTCTTTATATTTGGAAAAGTACCAGAAATAACCAAAAACAAAAGGATTCTTATTTGACTATTTACTTTGTTTTACCCATTATTCCATTCAACCGTCGGAGATTACATTCTACTTTTGTATGTTAATCCTGTGTTTAATCTGATACGGTCAATACCATTGCTAGCTCTTCTTGTTGATTGGAAGCAGTTTCTATTTGCTAGCAATATATTGTGTGACTGAAATTTATGGTTGTTTTATGTTGTAGGGACAAAAACCTCTGTTTCCTCGCATATTTGGTCATGAAGCTGGCGGGTATGAAGGTCCATATTACTAGAACTAGAGTAGTGCATAGATCGACTGGCTTACGTACGTATTTTTTTTACTACTTAGTTTGCTTATATGTAATTGTGATACTCAGAATTGTGGAGAGTGTGGGTGAAGGGGTGACTGATCTCCGACCAGGGGACCATGTCCTCCCTGTTTTCACCGGGGAGTGCGGGGAGTGCCGCCACTGCAAATCGGAAGAAAGCAACATGTGTGAACTCCTCAGGATAAATACTGATAGAGGGGTCATGCTTAGTGATGGCAAGACAAGGTTCTACATTGATGGAAAGCCCATCTATCACTTTCTTGGCACTTCCACCTTTAGCGAATTCACTGTTGTCCATGTTGGTTGTGTTGCCAAGATCAACCCCAGAGCTCCCCTCGACCAAGTTTGCATCCTCAGTTGCGGAATATCCACAGGTATGGAAATGCAAAACAAAAGATGATTTCATAGACATGTGGGAAATTATTCTGAACGACATGATGTGACCGTGATAGTTCTAAAATTATGACCCAGGATAGTAGGTGTTTTATAGTGAAGGTATCCGGATTAATCCTGATTTTAATTGTTGGGTTTTGCTTGAAGGACTTGGTGCAGCTTTAAATGTAGCCAAACCACGGCAAGGTTCAAGTGTTGCTGTTTTTGGGTTGGGAGCTGTAGGCCTAGCCGTAAGTAAAATATTTTCCTTGTTTTTCATTACCATGGGAATTCTGATTAGTTCACAAGAACATCATTAGACAAAAATTTCAGGCGGCTGAAGGTGCTCGTCTTTCTGGGGCTTCAAGGATCATAGGAATTGACCTGAATCCTAGTAGGTTCAATGATGGTGAGTTTCTAATCAATGTTTCCTTCTCTCTCTCTTTTCTGAGGTTGGTTTTGCTCCCTATTTCAACTTCCCATGTTTCTATTTATTAATCGTTGATGATGTTTCAATTTTATCTATACGCCAACAGCCAAGAATTTTGGTGTTACTGAGTGTGTGAACCCAAAAGATCATGACAAGCCTATTCAACAGGTTATTGACAGAACTTGCTCTTATTTTTTCTTATGTTGGTTCAGTGTTACCCACTTCATTGTTCAAAGCAATTCAATTCTAATTTTCGTCCGTGGAAGTGACTTGCTTTGAATTCGTTTGCTGCTAATAACCTGAGAAGCGTATTGAAGCATTGATTTGAGTTTGTCATGACAAAAGTTCCTTCTTTGAATGACTGGTTCTGGGATATAAATCAGGTGATAGCTGATATGACTGATGGAGGAGTGGATCGAAGTATCGAGTGTACTGGAAACATCGATGCTATGATATCTGCATTCGAATGTGTGCACGATGTAAGCAGTTGCTTTCAAGAATAATTCATTCTTCTTTCTCACCATTTTTTTCTCTGATCGTAAAAGTGTAAACTCGTTTAACCTAAGCCCGCTTATTTCTTATGGAAAATATTTTCCCAGGGTTGGGGAGTTGGTGTGCTTGTTGGTGTGCCAAACAAAGATGATGCATTCAAAACCAATCCTAAGAATTTTTTGAACGAGAGAACTCTCAAGGGAACCTTCTTTGGGAACTACAAACCCCGATCTCACCTCCCATCTGTCGTTGAAATGTATATGAACAAGGTAAAATCCATATCCAAACGAGCCTCAACTCGAGAACTTCAGAGGAAATTTGATTATTAGACCCTAGTCGTAACATTAACTAAAATGCTCGCGATACATATTTGCCATTATGATCATTTTGTCTTAATATGCTTTAGGAACTGGGGCTGGAGAAATTTATTACCTGTCAAATTCCGCTGGTGGAGATCAACAAGGCTTTTGAGTACATGCTGAGTGGTGAAGGTCTCCGCTGCATCATTCGCATGCCGGCCTAGATCATCCGAGTTGGTCAGGGTTTGTTGCTATAAGTTTTCTCGAGTTATATGTGTCTTGAAATCGGTTGCCGAGTTATATGAGTCTTGATATCGGTTTCGGGTAGCTTTTGAATGCTCTGAACAACTTGAAGTGCTTATGTATCTACTTACTAGTTTAGTATCTTCTGTGTCACTTGGTTTGCATTTGTAGTTTCTCCTGGTCTCCGAAAATCCTATATATATTGTTGAGTGATTATCAATTGTGGAACTTTTGTCGAACAAGTGAATTAGACGAAATCAAGATGGGATCTTAACAGAATCATGAAAAATAGAAGAAGAAACGATTTTTTTGGTTAGACGCTTGAAATTAGTTAAAACATTTTAACCGATTCACTATAGAATTAGATAGTTAGAATGAGTGGTCTTACATACACCGGGAGAAAATGTCACAATAGCAAGTCCCTCCCTGGCCGGAGAGCCTTCAAGACAAGAAGGGGCAGATCTTTTCTCTTCACGTCTTTGCCTAAATCTTAGGGTAAATCCAACATTGTCTCCTTTCCAAAGAAGGGCAGGGACATGCCACTAAAAGATTGTACTGAGACAAAAGCGGGCTTTCTAGAATGTAGAGGAGGTAGGATGTGCAGGCCGTTCTTTTCTTTTCTAAGATCGCTAACTCGCTTGTTGAGTACTCCTGAGGATTTCGTCGCCTCAGGAAGGATCAGGAAGGATGGGGAATGCCGAAGGGCTGGTGGCAGGAGTGAAGGCGTAACAAGTGTAATCAATATTCTTGACGCGTTCATTATAGTATTTGATCGAGATTCAAAGGAAGCTGGCCTACTTCTCTCGTTTTATTGTTCTTTTTATGTTTTCAATCAACTGAAGGGTATTTAAAAGCCGCCTAATAAATTTGATGAGAGGAAAAAGCTGTCGCGTTGCCATCAGATTGATAGTGAGAGTGAAACTGCTATAAAGTGAGAATGAAAGAACCTATACAATAATATGTTTCTCTGGATGCAACTCTGCAGAGAAGCACAGAAAATGGAGCAGCAGCCAAAAGCAAATTGGAGGCAAGAAATACTAGGCTCATACAACCTGTTGCAGCTTATCTTTTTTGCCGAAATTTTTATATACCCTGTTACAGTGCAGTTTCGGTCGTTAGATGACAAATTTTAATAGAAATGGAACTTTCACCTGATCCAGGGGTAAAAAATACACTGAAACAGGGATACAGGGAAATTTCAGTAATGAGAATAGCAATAGATTAGATACACCAAACCACAAGTACAAAGAAACCCCCAATTTGGGAGAGGAAGAAGCCAAACAAATTCAAGGGGAGTCTAAAGCTTTGGCCAATAGGACGAGCCGGATTATTAGATACTCATCCTATTGCGTTTATTAATTGCATGATATTATTCAGAATCACCATAACCTCCTCAGGTTTTGATGTCAGGGGTTGTGGTGCTGACTTGAAGTTGATGTGCCTTCCTCAAGGGCACTAGAAATGTAGTCTGCTGACTTAACATGTTTTCCTTCAACGAACTTCTCATCTTTTTTTATCTCTTCTACAACATGCACATCATCCTCAACTGAGAGTACTACTGCTTCTGCTCCGTGGGGGCCTTGCACAATACCCTCCTTCACCTTCAAGTGTTCGTCGACATGTATGATGTCGGTTTCTTGAGCCATCTTCTTCTTTTTCTTCTTTATTTTCTTGATGAAGCAAAAGAGAGCAATCGCGAGGAATACAAGGAAAAAGAGACCGCCAAACGAGATGAAAACTATGACTATAACAGTTGGGCAGTTGTCTGGTGACGGTGGAGGTGGGGGAGTGATGTGGGGAGGTGGAGGAGAGGGGATGTGGGGTGGTGGAGGGGGACGTTTTGCCGCGGAAGGTGGAGGGAGAGGGAAAGTGGGGAAGTTAGTGACAGGGGAAGTCATTTGAATGTTGTGATATGGAAAAACTCTAAAGCTTGTGGACTGGTGGAGATGGCTGTGTTTGTGGGGTGCTTATTTGTAGTAAGGCTCTGATTACGATAGTGTATACAATGCTTCCAAGTTTCCTGTGACTTGACTCTCATTCTAAGATATGCTTCCTTGTTCACATTTTTTCCATTTTTAGTTTGAAGCAAAAAAAGGAAATCTTTTTATCGAGTCTATATACTTCTAAGTACAGTCAAACTCACAAATCAAACTTAATGGCAAGTGAAAGGAGTGTATTGTTCAGACCAGTGGCATCTTTTTGCAGGTTTAAACCAATTCTGCCAGTTGGCTAGAGCCTGTGACTTTGATCTGAATTTTCATTAGACCAGTTGTTATCATTCCATTCTTTATTCTCCCTCAAGGTAACTCGCAAGCGTATAGACTTGGTAATTACCTGATAAGGTAGACGGGAGACGACGTTTGTGTAGAGATTAATCGGCGCAAAATCCTGGATAACTTGTCAGCAAAAAAATTGGAAAATGGATTCATTTTGAATTCAATATATTAAACAATTAAGCAAATGGGGTTGAACTTATGGAAAAGGCAGCTGAAGAAGGTTGTAAGCAACTGTCAGATGGGGTATGATACAGGAAGAAGCTGACATCTCACCAAATACACCCAAATTTATGCTGGGCTATGTAGTGCTTAAATCAGTAGTAATTCAATAAAGCCAATTGGGTTCTTGAATTACAGTGGAATACTATACATTCATGAATCGTAAACAGTTCCTACCCTAAACTCTCCACTTGTGATGGTAAATGGAAATCCTTCCTTTCTTCTTCTTTTGTCCTTTTTCTTATTACTGCTAAAAACCTTTGCCACGAGGGAAACTCAAGAAAATGTAGAAACAACTCGATATCAATGTTGATCCAGCTCGCGATATATGTCATCCATTTATTGAAGGACGAGTTGTGTTTGGCAATCTCCAGTTACGGACAAACGAACTGTAACAGATGCAGAGCTCTTGCAGGCTGTGCATAGGGTACCATGTGAGCCGCACCCCTTACAGTGGCAAAAGTCAATAAATTCCCATACTCAGTCACCCAACCTCCCACCTATTCGAAGGGGCAAAGATGAATTACAATGAAGTAGCAACAAAAGAAAAGATCATGTTATTTAAGATGGAATAGTTTATATAGAGAAACAAGAGTACATAAGTACCTACTGTTTGTGAAGCCAAGCTCCATATGGGACTGTGATCTTGAATTGTAGATCATGCGCTAGTTCGCAAACAAGGGTCCGTGAGCTGAGTAATGGTACAACAGAATCTTGATCCCCACTACAGTTGGGTGAATTTGAATCCACATATTGTTTTAGAATTATGTAATACAAAGGGCTCATTATATTTTCATTAAAGTGTAAACCAGTACCTGAAAATCCAAATGGGAATGCGGTTTTGGATTATCCTTTTAAGCAAAGGCAAGATGTTGATGTTAACATCTGTGTTGCTGTAGTTCAGAACACTGTCCAATAAAGGAGAAGAAAATCTTATAAAATCCATGGCCGTGAGCTTTGGTATATTAACAGGCTTACTGTAATGAGAAGGAACCTCTCAAATTAAGCTTGGAATCACCTCAAAAGAAGAATAATAAATATCGTGTTCTTATACTAACCTTTATGCAGTTACATAGATCGCGTTTCAATCTGATAATTCTAGTTATTTTAACTTGACTCAATCCTGATGTTGTGTTTTGATCATGGATTTGTGAAGCGATTTACAAAAGGATGATCAAGAAATCAAGTAACTAGCTTAGCATCTTTACTTTATTATATCTTCTCATATTTTCTTTAACAATTTCCTCTCTCTCTCTCCATAAACCCATCCACAAACCCGTGATCTAAACACAGCCACAAGAAGTAGCCATCACATTACTGCTTAGAAAACTACAGAAAAAAAAGATCCAATCCACAAGGCAGAAACAGCAGGCATGGCTCAATTTGAGTTGTGCATAAATTGTTATTCCTCTTAACTTAGTTGGATTATCATTTGAAATATTGCTTTGAAAAAATACTTACTCGCTGCACATAGACCAGCCATATGGTAGGTTGGTCCTATTTGCATGGAGAGCCTTCTGAACCTCAGGAAGATTGAAATAGAAGCGCCTTTTCGTAGCTCATGCACACATCAACCCCAACACTAATTTTGGTAGCCTGTGACCAGAAATTTGATACTTCCAATTGTGAGAAAAACATATTTGAAGAATTGGTCATCATAAGAAACGAAAATTTACCAGTTCCCTCAATCGCAGCTCTTGCTGTACTATAGATGGGCAACAAACATCCAGGATAACATCATAATTGTCGATATAATCACCTACAATGCGGTTCGCTTCACCTATGGCATTGTTACATGATTTGGTGACATTGTGAGGATTAGCAAAGGTATAATCCTCAAAATCACAATCATTCATGATGGCAAGGCCAATTTTGTCAGAAATCATTCCATGTGACCAGAAGAATTCGTATGTCGTTTGAACATCCCCATCAAGTTTCAGGAGTGGATTCCCAATCTGATGTAAATAACGCGAAAAAACATGGAAATATATGAGCAATCACTAGACATTAAATAAGATCAAATTATTATGAAAACAAGACCATTTTGAGGGTTACAAGTTTTCAGTTTTTCTTACAACAACGCCTTTGATATTGAATTTAAAACCAGTGGAATGTTCACCGTGGTCAAGAATGGCAACAGCCAGCTGTGGTATGTAATGCCCTGCACACACACATTGACATGCAAATGAAACTGCTGACATGGGCAAAAACTAAACAGGAACGAGGAGATTGGTTTGGTCACAACCAGATACAGCTAACCAGTTAATTACTCTTTCTAGTTGAATTTTTATATGTTCATGAGCTAAATATTCCAGATCATTAATTCGAAAATATTAACAGAACTGGTTGAATCCTTCTCATTTTTTTTCTTTTTCTGTATTTGTTGAGTAGACGACAGACAAAAACTACTAAGTGACCTAACTTTTGCTTGGTTTTATGAGAAACATAATCAGGACCATAACTGTGGCCAGGTTACTAAGCTACATTATACAAATGACATGAATGGAACTGAATGAACCTAGCATTTCATCTCCAACCATAGAATTTGTCATTTCCACCAGGTACTCATACTTCTGCCTTGCAACATGGCTGATTGAGCATTTTCCAGTTACCGTATCCCATCTCCACTTCTCCAAACATCAGCCTAAAAAGAAATTTTTCCGGAGAGTTTTCATGCAAAAGGTACATAACCAGACTTCAGAAGTTTCCATAATACTTCCTTACCAGCATAGCTTTCTCCAGTGAGAAACAAATCTCTGGATTTGAATGCCGGAATACCACTTCAACATGAAAAAATGCATGTCCCTGGCTGCCAAAAACAAAGAGATCAGTGGTGAATACAACCTTCTGCCATTTTGCCTATTATTAGCACATTTCATCTTCAAAATAATAAACCAAAACTCGAGTAAGTTAGTCAGTTTCAGTGGTTAAATTGGGTTGGGCAATGTTCTTACCCGTGGATTCATAACCGCAGTCATAATCTGAAGAAGTATTGGAATATGACCACCCTACTCCAGCTGGTGACTCAACAAAAAGGAGATTTGATGCTACAAAAGTTCAAAACAGGAATTAAATCAGCAAAACTGAGCTTACTATTCAACAGAGCATATGTAAGTCCAAACAGCATTTTTTTTTTTCTGTCCTCTACCTTTATTCCATGACATTGAATTCCTTCTGAAGCCCCTGCCATTGCCTTTCGGATAGAAAGGTCCCAACTCCGTAAAGGCACCTCCACCCATTGAGGAGCAACCTGGGCCTGCTCGAAAGTAAACATAAAAGTTTCCACAATTTAGTTCTGTACCTTCACGAACTAGAATTATATACCTTTGAACATTTCATTTTCTGTTTACTAGCATGACATAGGATAATGCATCTGCTTTGTGTATGTTAAACATACAGTATTTTACCCCACAGAGGATGAAATTACTTTTAAAGCTTAGAAAGGACAAATGCTCCCATCCATTCACTTTTTACATGACTTTTGACAATTTACTGACAAAAGACATTGTTGAAGTTTTGATGAATAAAACCACACCCACAGAAAACGTGTTCATAAATTTGCGTAAATTTTTCAAATGAATCCTGAAGAGGTCCAATTGCCAAAGCAGATATTTCAAATATTCAAAATATAATTGTCTCTTAGATTCTTAATCAAGCTCTTTGGATGTCAAATTCAATTGAGCAGCAAAGCATCTGATGTATATTCCAGGGACAAATATGTTGCTTCTATGTCACTGAAGATAACAGCTATTTGGCAAGTATATACTATCAATATTCATCACAGGAGGCTAAAACATCATCTCAAAGATTCTTGAGGAAATTAGCAAATCGAACAGTGATTGAATAGTAATAGTAGACAACTGTACTTTGGCCAGTATACACTAACGGCTAACCCATTTACTAGACAAAACTGTTCAATATCACCAACCAACTTAGGCAGCATGAATATTTTCACGACTAGTTGTTTTCTCTAATCAGAGAGAGTCTAATCAATGTACAGTGGCCTGGATCAAAAAAACAAAGTAAAGGCAAAACAAAACCAACCTGCATTGAGCCAGAGAGCAAGGGGCTTATGGTCAGGGTCCTTTTCAGCTTCGACGAAGTAGTAAAACAAACTCCTTCCATTCTTTAAATCCACATCTACATACTCAGCATACTGCCTAAAACCAACCTTTGGCTGCCCAGGCAAACTCTCCACCAGATCTTCCTTCGGGTACCCATTCACACCAAAAACCAAAGACCCAACAAACAACACACAAAAACACCACACACCCATTTGATCTCTCACCAAAATTCCCAAGATTCTCAATGAAGAATTGAAAACCACGATTTTATTCAAGCTTTGAAGGGTATTTTCCTTGCACCTATAAACAAAGATATACAACAAAAGCAAATAGAAAAAGGGTACTGGGCCAGGAATTTCAAATTCTAAATAATTCTGTTGCGAGAGGGCACGTGAATTCTGGGCCCTTTTGTTAACTAAAGTCAGCTTACTGTAATTAGATGCACAGCTTCAATATAAATCTAGTTAAGATGCATACAGGTTTTATAATGTGTGAGAGAGATGACTATGAGAGAGAGATGTAAATTAGTATAAGTTGCAGGGTACTGCTGAGGGAGTAATGTATGTACACTTTGGCAAATATGCCTCCTTTTTGGCCAAATTTGATAGAGAGACAATGTTGGCGGAGAGAGGTGGGGTAGAACTGGTGGGAGCAGTTCTTATTGATGAGAACCACTAGTATTTTTTCAAAGGTCAAGGTCGGCGGCAAAAAAAAAATGGAAGTACGAGTATGAACTTGACTCGTATTTTTAACTTTTTATTAAGATTTATTTTTTCGTAAAATACTTTTTCCAATAAATATAAGATTTTACAAGAATTGTGTTTCTACATTAGTTTCTTACGCAACTAAACTATTAATTCGTAATTTTGTTATAAATTTTTTTTTATAAAAATAATTTCACCGTTCACTAAGAAATGGTGATGAATTTACGCATGGAGTATCTGTATACCAAGGGAGAGAAGAATCAAAAAGTATCCTCCCACGTACTGTTCTAATGCCAATTTCAAGTGCCATCATTCTTTTAATCCTAGGGCTTGAATTGAATATTACTTTTGAAATTGCGTAGCCATTCATTGTTTAATTCGACGAAGCATCTCACTTTTTCAAAAATGTATACTTGAATTTTTTTGTATTGTAATTAATGATTATATATACGTAAGATATTAGATCAAATTATAAAGATGAACGAAAGAAGAGTTATTGTTAAATTGGAACACTCGTATTTCATTTTTTATATACCAGTTTTGTGAGAAAACAAAAAGGATGTTAAGCGCACAGATAATGGAAATATATTAGGTTGCTCAAAATATATTTGTGTGTGTGTACGGTTCCCTTTTAATAAGAGGTCTCTTATTTTGGTACGATGCGAAACTCTTATTTTCTAATTAAATTTTGATGATCCGAATCGTTTAATATGTTTAAAACTCTTTTTTAAGAATACCCACAAGCAATTGGCTGAAAACATTATCGGGTCGGGACAGACTTGATCTATATCATTTTTGATAAATACTGACAGAAACAGTTTTATGAAAAAAATTAAATGGATCAAGCCTTTGTAGATAATATTTTGAGTTGATTTATCGCGTTAACCCTTAAAAATATGCTTTAAACACATTGAACTGTTTGGATTATTAAAATTTAATCAATAAATAAAAGATCCACGCCTTAACAAAATAAGAGATCATTTATTAGAAATTTTCTCTCTCCTCTTTGTGTGTGTGTATGTGTATATATACATGTATACATACATCCACCTATATATACATATATACATAGGGGTGAGGTTTTCATTTGTATGCATGCTTGAAAGAGTCCAAATAAGTGAGATGTCCAAGTTTTAAGTAAGTGAATGTCAAAGAGTGTTCTTTCTTGAGTGAATTATATACTTACTTTTGTATGTGAGAGAATCATAGTGTGTGTTATTGTGTACATAAATATAGTGTATAAATTATTTGTATATCAATAAAATTATAGTTTTATTTTGTTGTTTAAGTCAACACTTTGTAGTAGTACCGTAGTCACGAAAAGTACACTAGTCTTAAACAAATAAGCAACTGGGGTTAAACTTATGGAAAAGGCAGCTGAAGAAGGTTGTAAGCAACTATCAGTATCAGATGGTGGTGTGATATAGGAAAAAGCTGACATCTCACCAAGTACCCCCAAATTTCTGCAGGGCCGCGTAGTGCTTAAATCAGTAGTAATTCAATCAAGCCAATTGGGTTCTTGAATTAAATTGGGATATAATGCATTGATGAATCATAAAAATTTGCTACCCTAAATTCTGCCCTTGTGAATCACTAGTAAATGGAAATCCTTTCTTTCCTCTTCTTTTGTCTTCTCTTATTACTGCTAAAAACCTTTGCCACGAGGGAAACTCAAGAAACTATGGAAACAACTCGAGATCAACGTTGATCCAGTTCACGGTTTATGTCATTCACCTATTGAAGGACGAGTTGTGTTTGGCAATCTCCGGTTATGGACAAACGAACTGAACAGATGCAGAGCTCTTGATGGCTGTGCATAGGGTACCATGTGAGCTGCACCCCTTACTGTGGCAAAAGTCAATAAATTTCCATACTCAGTCACCCAGCCTCCCACCTATTTAAACGGGAAACAATGAATTAGATTGAAGTAGCTACAAAAGAAAAGGTCGTGTGATTTAGGATGGGAGAGACAAGATTACGTAAGTACCTGCCGTTTGTGAAACCAAGCCCCGTATGGGACTGTTACCTTGAAATGTAGATCCTGAGCGAGTTCGCGAACAAGGGTCCGTGAACCAAGTAATGGTACGACAGAATCTTGATCTCCACTACAGTTGGGTGAATTTGAATCACAATACTGTTTTAGAATTACGGAATAAAAGTGACTCGTTGTTATTTCATTATAGTGTAAGCTAATACCTGAAAATCCAAACTGGAATGCGGTTTTGAATTATTCTTTTAAGCAGAGGCAGGATGTTGATTTTACCATCGGTGTTGCTGTAGTTCAGAATACTGTCCAATAAAGGAGAAAAATGTTTTAGAATCCATGGCCGTGAGCTTTGGTATATGAATTAACATGCTTACTCTAATGAGAGGGAAGCTCTGAAATTTAGCTTGGAATCACCTCAAAGGCAGAATGACAAATATCATGTTCTTATACTAACCTTTATGTAGTTACATAGATCGCGTTTCAACGTGATAATTCCAGTTAAGTTTCCTAGATGTCATATTTTGATCATGGATTTGTGAATTGATTTACAAAGGGAAAAGAAATGATCGAGAAATCAAGTTACTAGTTTAGCATCTTTACTTCATTATATCTTCTCATATCTCCCTTAACAATTTCCTCTCTGTCTCTCTCTCTCTCCCCCAATCCCATCCACAAACCCATGATCTAAACACAGCCACAAGACCAGCAGGCAGGCTCAATATGAGGTGTGCATAAAATGAAATATTCCTTGGAAAAAATACTTACTTGCTGCACATAGACCAGCCATATGGTAGGTTGGTCCTATTTGCATGAAGTGCCTTCTGAACCTCAGGAAGATTGAAATAGAAGCGCCTTTCATAGCTCATGCACACATCAACCCCAACACTAATCTTGGTAGCCTGCGACGACCAGAAATTTGATACTTACAATTGTGAGCAAAACATATTTGGAAGAATTCGTGATCATAAGAAACGAAAATTTACCAATTTCCTCAATCGCAGCTCTTGCTGTACTATTGATGGGTAACAAACATCTAGGATCACATCATAATTGTTGATATAATTGCCTACAATGCGGTTTGCTTCACCTATGGCTTGGTTACATGATCCGGTGACATTATGAGGATCAGCAAAGGTGTAATCCTCAAAATCACAGTCATTCATGATTGCAAGGCCAATTTCGTCAGAAATCATTCCATGTGACCAGAAGAATTCATACGTTGCTGGAACATCACGATCGAGTTTGAGCAGTGGATTCCCAATCTGATGTACATAACGCAAAAACATGGAAATATATGAGCAATCCCTAGACATTAAATAAGATCAAATTATTATGAAATCAAGACCATTTTGAGGGTTACAAGTTTTCAGCTTTTCTTACAGCAACGCCTTTGATGTTGAATTTAAAACCAGTGCAATGTTCATTGTGGTCAAGAATGGCAACAGCCAGCTGTGGTATGTAATGCCCTGCACAAACAAATTGACATGTAAATGGAACTGCTGACACGGGCAAAAACTAACCAAAATTGGGTTTTATATACCTACTAGGATTCTTCCAAGTTTCCTATGTGGAACTCAGGCTCAATTCCTTAAACTCAAGTGAACCTTTACAGAGCTAAATGTCATTCACTCCATTAATGGTTTAGACAAACAAATTACATCAATGTAATCTTTAATAGAATGTGAACAACTTTCACTTTAAGACCCACATTAAATAAGGTGTGGATCCCAATTAACTTTTGCTTCAAATATTACAAAAAATCATTCTCTCTAAACCATTTTACAACAAAAACTAAACAGGAAAAAGGAGATTGTTTTGGTCACAGCCAGATACAGCTAATCAGTTGTTTACTCTTTCTAGTTGAATTTTTATATGTCCACGAGCTAAATATTTCAAAATAATAACAGAACTGGTTGAATCCTTCTAGCTTTTTTCTTTTTTGTATTTCATTGAGTAGACGATAGGCAAAAACCATTAAGTGACCTAACTTTCGATTGGTTTTACTAGAAACATAATAGAACCAGAACTATGAGATACTGGTAGATAAAGAAGCTCAATATATATTTTGGAACTTGGGAAGATTACTAAGCAACATGATACAAAATGACATGAATGGAACTGAATGAATCTAGCATTTCAACTCTAACCATAGAATGTCATTTCCATCAGGTACTCATACTTCTGCCTTGCGGCAAGGTTGATTGGCCATTTTCCAAATCTTTACTTCTCCAAACAATATCAGACTAAAAAGAAATATTTCCGAGAGTTTTCATTCAAAAAGTACATAACCAGACTTTAGAAGTTTCCATAATACTTTCTTACCAGCATAGCTTTCTCCAGTGAGAAACAAATCTCTGGATTTGAATGCCGGAAACTTCTCATACCACTTCAACATGAAAAAATGCATGTCCCTGGCTGCCAAAAACAAAGAGATCTGTGGTGAATACAACCTTCTGCCATTTTGCCTATTATTAGCACATTTTATCTTCAAAATCATAAACCAAAACTCGAGTAAGTTAGTCAGTTTCAATGGTTAAATTGGGTTGGGCAATGTTCTTACCTGTGGATTCATCACCGCAGTCATAATCTGAAGAAGTATTGGAATATGACCATCCTACTCCAGCTGGAGACTCAACAAAAAGGAGATTTGATGCTACAAAGTTCAAAACAGGAATTAAATCAGCAAAACTGAGCTTACTATAACCAACAGAGCATATGTAAGTCCAAACAGCATTTTTTTTTTTTTTTTGGTCCTCTACCTTTATTCCATGACATTGAATTCCTTCTGAGGCCCCTGCCATTGCCTTTCGGATAGAAAGGTCCCAACTCCGTAAAGGCACCCCCACCCATTGAGGAGCAACCTGGGCCTGACCACCGAAAGTAAACATAAAAGTTTGCACAATTTAATTCTGTACCTTCACAAAATAGAATTACATAGCTTTGAACATTTCATTTTCTGTTTACTAGCATGACATAGGATAATGCATCTGCTTTGCCCATGGTAAACATACAGTATTTTACCCCCGAGGATGAAATTACTTTTAAAGCTTAGAAAGGACAAATGCTCCCATCCATTCACTTTTTACATGACTTTTGACAATTTACTGACAAAAGACGTTGTTGAAGTTTTGATGAATGAAACTAACCACACGCACAGAAAATGTGTTCATTAATTTTTTAAAATTTTTCAAATGCAGCTATTTCAAATATTCAAAATATAATCATCTCTTAAATTCTTAATCAAACTCTTTGGATGTCAGATTCAATTGAGCAGCAAAGCATCTGAAGTATATTCCAGAGACAAATATGTTCCTTCTGTGTCACTGAAGATAACAGCTATTTGGCAAGTATATACTATCAATAACCATCAGAGGAGGCTAAGACAACATCTCAAAGATTCTTGAGGAAATTAGCAAATCGAATAGTGATTGAATAGTAATAGTAGACAACTGTACTTTGGCCACTAATCCATTTACTAGACAAACTGTTCAATATCACAGAACCAACTTAGGCAGCATGAATATTTTCACGACTAGTTGTTTTCTCTAATCAGAGAGAGTCTAATCAATGTACAGTGGCCTGGATCAAAAAAACAAAGTAAAGGCAAAACCAACCTCCATTGAGCCAGAGAGCGAGGGGCTTATGATCAGGGTCCTTTTCAGCTTCAACGAAGTAGTAAAACAAACTCCTCCCATTCTTTAAATCCACATCTACATACCCAGCATACTGCCTAAACCCAACCTTTGGCTGCCCAGGTAAACTCTCCACCAGATCTTCCTTCGGGTACCCATTCACCCCAAAAACCAAACACCCAACAAACAACACACAAAACCACCACACACCCATTTGATCTCTCACCAAAATTCCCAAGATTCTCAATGAAGAATTGGAAACCACTATTTTATCCAAGCTTTCGAGGGTATTTTCCTTGCGCCTATAAACAAAGATATACAACAAAAGCAAATAGAAAAAGGGGTTGGGCCAGGAATTTCAAATTTTAAAGAATTCTGTTGGGAGAGGGCACGTGAATTCTGGGCGCCTTTTGGTAACTAAAGTGAACTTACTATAATTAGATACACAGCTCAGATATAGCTCTAGATAAGATGCATACAGCTTTTATAATGTGTGGGAGAGATGGAGTATGAGAGACGTTAATTAGTATAAGTTGCAGGGTACTGCTGGGGGAGTAATGTATGTAAGGAGTAAGGACCCTTTGGCAGATACGCCTGCTTTTTGGCGAAATTTGTTTGTTATAGGAGAGAGCAACAATGTTGGCGGAGAGAGGAGAGACGTTGGGAAGGAGGATAGAGAGAGAGAGAGAGAGAGGTGGAGAGCAATTCTTGTTGACGAGAGCCACTCGTATCTTTCCAAAGGTCAAGGTCGGCGGAAAACAAAATGAAAGTATAAAAAATATTTAAATTTTTATACGTATTTTATATGTTAATTAATAAAAAAGTTACGAGATTTATGTTTCTAATTTTTTTATTAAGATTTGTTTTATTTAAAATATGTCTTGCAAATTAAAAATATAAAATTTTACAAGAATTATATTTTTTTCTTACACAATTAAACTATTAATTTTTTACTTTTTTATAAGTTTTTTTTATTAAATAAATACATGAAAATGGTACGTTTTATTTTTACTTCATTAAAGTTTTTTGAGGAATAACTTCATCGACTCAAAAAAGTCAATACCAAAACAAAAGGAAAGTTTTTTTCTTGAGTAATCTTATGCTAATAAGTGAAACAATTTAACCAGATTTCCAAAAAAAAATGTGGATTTTCTTCCAATAAAAATAAAAGATTCGTATTCTATTAAGGAAAATATATAATAACTGTGAGTCCACAAGAAAATCTCAATCTGATTCCTTCAACGTATTGAGTATTTTGACTGGATCAAATATATAAAATATTAGGAAGATTGGACAAAAATTGAACAAGATATTAAATATATTAGGGTATAATGCACTGACCTCCCTGAGGTTTTTAACAAATGCGGAGACCTCTCCTGAGGTTTCAAAAAAATGCAGTGACTTCTCCTATTTTTAAAAATATTTGATTCCAGTTAGTTTTTGGTATATTCCATTTGTTTTTCCTTGAATTTGACCATTTTACCCTTTGGTATATGCAACCCTCCACACTCACTCTCTTAATATTTTTTTCAATAATTTTTTGTGAGAAAATTTTTGAGAAGTGACAAATGCAAATATCTCGTAAAAATAACAAAATTCTGTGAAAATTTTTCTAACGTTGAAAGGCACTTGAATCTTTTATAAAAAGGAAAGTGATTCAAGCATATAACTATCAACATTTGACTAAATTAATTTTTTTATGCTAAGTTTAATGTTTTATAAGTAAAGTTTCAACAAAAGTAGACAGGCACTTGAATTTTTTATTACATGGAAAGTGATTTGTTCAGTTAATTATCAGTATTTAATAAAATTAATTT
Source organism: Arctostaphylos glauca (assembly GCA_019985065.2). Lineage (NCBI taxonomy): Eukaryota > Viridiplantae > Streptophyta > Magnoliopsida > Ericales > Ericaceae > Arctostaphylos > Arctostaphylos glauca. The sequence continues at coordinate 12,090,206 of JAHSPW020000006.1, read as the reverse complement.
TGTATGCATAATCAATTTTGGTAATCTATAAACGTTTTAACAAAAGTAGGCACCCGAAATTTTTTTTTCAAAAGAAAGTGATTCGTTCAGATAATTATCGTTATTAATATTGGGTTAAATTAAGTTTTTATATAAACAATGGGCCAGTTGGACAAAATTGAACAAAAGTAGGCACCTGAATTTTTTATGCAAAAGAAAGTACTGATCTGATTAGATAATTATCCCTAGACAGTACTCCAATTTGAACTCCCAAAGAAATTCCTTGGATCATTTGGATAATAATAGGATTAATCATGAATGTCATCGTTTTACAAAACTAAATCAAAACGGCCAACATAATTCAATTCTAATGGATGCACCATTTTCATTAAAGTAGCGCATATCGTTTTTGTTAAGCGTACGCCATATTTGATTGAATAGTTAAACTAACCTGACAGACGGTATGGTACTCTATATCGGTCCATCAACTCGGCATGCAATAACGTGTGCATGTGAATTGGCATGGGTCATTTCAAAGTGGTTCATGGAATATTTCGTTTAACACTAGTATATATCCAAAAGACTTGTCCAAATATCTGGATATGAAGAACCAATTAGTTGTGAATTTTGGTATAAACACATTAAAAGCTTTTTCAATGCCATGTGAAAAGCTATTTCTAATATTGTCTCTAATTTTGCAACATTGTCTATCTACTGCTCTCACCAGAGGACTGCCCCCTCAAATAGTGAGTTTTATTCACGTGGAAAAGTGAATAGAAATCTTGTAGGCACCATTAAAGTAATATTTCCAAATTCAACAGTTAGCAATAGAAGCCTTCTTATTTTGTTTCGGTGGCAAAATCCATCGTTTGTAATAGAAAGAGAGATACTACTGTCTCACCTCTTTGTTGGACTTTTGTTGATCACATTTGAATCTTAACATATTGGTGGTTTTTAACTGTAGACATCTTATCAAGAAATTGGTGGGCTCGTCGTGAATTAGGTCAGAATAGTTGGTATTTTGGGATCCCATAGAAAATATTTCTTTCATGCCTTGGGTATTATTCACTTAGTAATTCTGCCCCTTTTTAATTCTTGGACCTCAATTCTTAATATTGTGAATGTCCTATGATGCGTCTCAAGAATCGCTTTAATACGGTCCAAATCGCTAGTTCATGTTCATAGTTTTGCTACCGGTGATACCCAAGGGATCTTTTTATGGTGGTTCTTCCTCCTAAATATTAAGGATCGGTATATATTTATGATTCTTTTTTCTCCCAAATGAAACAACAAGCACTGGTCCATATAATCCAAAAAAAAGAGATGACTGTGGCACGAAACAGGATCGTTAAAGTTATTGGATAAAACATTTTTTGCTGTATTGATAATAATTTTTTTTCTAACCAAAAAATAAAAAGACACAGAATATTGATTAGGCCAGCTGTAAATATATTTTGCAGGGATTGAGGAAAGAGAAAGTCTGTGTACACAGATTTGTATACACAGATCTGGACACAGATGTATCTGGATCCGTCGGATGCACGTGACACCCTTGAATTATTAAGGGCTCCACGTGCATCCGATGGATCCAGACACATCTGTGTCCGCATCTGTGTACACAACACTGCTCTTGAGAGAATACATGGTTGTTGACGTCCCAACAACAATTTGTCAATATGGTTGGTTATCATGTTTCCGTGATTCAAACCAGCTTAAGGTCAAAGCCAGAATCACACATCCCAAGTTCCCATCCTCTGTAGTCTGTACCTCCAAGCCCTCTTCGTAGTAACTTCCTGCGCACATTTACATATATTTGCATATATTCATGTGGAGCCTATGCACATTACCCCACAAAATTTTAATTAAAAAAATATTGATGTTCATACAACTTAGATGGTTGCAATTTAATATTCGTACGAACATATTTTAGATTATAGTTATAGATTGTATTTTAAATTATAAATGTTGAATTATAATAGAAATGGAAAAACTTCTTCACCATAATGGTGAAATTATGATTAAGCGGTAGCAAAAAATAGTAATGTTTATTTAAAAAAGTTGAAAATCAGTTTTTTTTTTAATTACTTAGAATTTAGAATCTGGCACAAAAGTACTTCAAATTCAGCTTCTCTCTTGAATCAGATTTTGGACCATATTTATTTTATAGGAATCACTAGTATCTCAAAATCAATCGATAAGAATTTTTGACAAATATTTACAACTGCTTTTTAGAAGCTAAAATCTTAAAATTTACTCTTAAAAAATTTCATAAACACGCATTTACACAAATATTTTGTGCAAACACTCACATTCATGTCACAAAAACTTCACCATGGAATTTTTTGACTATTTCTTAAATAATACCAGAAATATTTAATATTAATTTCACTTTTAACTGCATCACACTACATTACATGTTTTCTATTAGAATGTTACAGCTTAAAAGGATGTTTCTCAGGGATCATAGATGGCTGAATATAGTTTAATTTCAGTATTTGCATTTATCTATATTCAATGGTTGCTTGCTTTTTTCTTTTTCTTTTTTTTGTCTCAATATAAGATCCGAGATAGGGATTAAATTCGATCAATCACTATCTAATTCAAACTTTATCTCCTCCCTATATCCCATCTTCTATTTTCAAAAATATTGTTATTTATTATGAAAATATCATCCACTTATTTTTTGCATAAAAAAATGTATTTATACAAACCTTATCTTCCCTTTTAGTATATTTCTTCTCTTACTACGTCTCATATTCTTTCTAAAATTTTAATTACTAACAAACGACTGTAAAAATTTAAAATTTCCCATTTATAATTCTCAATCTATATTAAAAACGTGCTTATTTGTTATGATGTTATTTTCTTATGTTATAATTAAAATTTGAAAGATTTCATGCTCATAAATTCTTGGAGTCGCCACTGCACGTACACAAATATTTTACACACGCTTAAATTCATTGGAGCAAACTACACACTTATTTGATTATTTTTTGCTATACACACTAATAAAGATGGAAATTTGTACTTTGATTTAAAGCCCCTAAGCAGTTGTCAGAAAGTGAAGTAGATTATGGGTTAAGTAGAAGAAACATTTAGATTAGGGGAAGAACCACACGTGTGAAAGCACGCGCGTGCAAATTTTAAGCTGTACAACTTCGTAACATTCACTCGCCAAATTAGTTTATATCAGAGAGTGTGTACACAAATTGTGTACACAGATTCGGACACAGATGTATCCGGATTCGTCGGATGCACGTGGAGCCCTTAATAATTCAAGGGTCCCACGTGCATCCGACGGATCCGGACACATCTCAGATCTGTGTACACAAGTCCGTGTACACAGACTTTCTCTTATATCAGAATCAGGAGGCACACTCTCATGCACGTGATCCGTATCTTATTCACGAGATTTACTAGCAATTGGATAATGTTAAAATTTAAATAATAAACAATGTCATTGTCACTCACACTATTTCGTACCACATTTATGCAAATCAAATCAAATTTTGTTTGAAATTTGTTTCTGTTTTATATGTATGATTGTGACTTTTTTTCAATTTTGGTTGCACTTGGATTTGGCCTAACTAGATTATTTAATTATTTTTTATTTTTATTATGAATATTTTTTTATAATTTTTTGTGTTTTGTCAACTTTTTGTGATTCATTGATTCGTCTTGGCGAGAGTTTTCACAAAATTTATAAATAATAGATCAAATTTTTAAAAAAAAATTCAGAAAAAAATATTAATTACTGGAAACTGAGACTGTTGAGTGGTCGGTCGGACAACCCAGGACGTTCACACGTCCAAACTTTGTATTATAAGACCAATAACTAGTTGAGATTTGTTTAAATATATATATATATATATATATATATATATATATATATATATATATATGTAAAAAAAATCTATTAAAGATTTGTATTGTAACTAGTTGAGCCTAGTTGAGATTTGTATTATAAAGATTTATTTAAAATTCCATTCAAAAGTTAATATGTTAAAAAAGAAATTATTTCTAAACCGTTGGATGTGTAAAATAAATAGTTGAGATTTGTTGAAAAGAAATAGTCTTTGTAGATACTCTTCAATCTTGTTAATTAGACTTTTGTCATGAAAAATGTTCTAAAAGTTAATTTGTGAGAAGAATATTTTTAGACTGTTAAATGTGAATAATAAAAAATTGAGTTTTTTAAGAAAAAATATTATTTTAAATACACCTCTCTATCTTGTTATATAGATTGTAAGATATTGTGGCCCAATATAATTGAATGTTGTTAAATTAGAATTGATGTAATAACTGATTTACTTTAATTGGTATTTGAGTTGCATTGGTTTTATTTATACATTGGTGCCAGTTGTGAGGCCAAACGTGTAAGGACCCATTTTAAATTAATTTATAAAAAAAAGTATTTCGTGTTTTTGACCCATAACTTGTGCGAACCATTTATATTATCACAGCGTAGATGAATATTTGAAATTTTTATGTTTTAAATACATAATTGAACATTTTATTTTACATATACATGTGTATGTGTGTGTGCATCATCGGTTATGTATATATGTGTATATATCGTATTCCTAGCCTTATATATTTGCTTCCATCATGACCTCACCTTTGTTCTCCTACTCCTTCTCTTCATCCCTTAGCTCACAACAGACATCAACTCAGTCTACCATAACTATCTTCTCAATCCCATCTATGGCAGCTAAAGCCTTCACTTTCACTCCATTGTTTCTCCCCCCTTAGATTTCAATGGTTTCTTCCCACACGTTGGATGAGTTCCCATTTTTTGCCTATAAATAGCAAGCTTCTTTTGGTTCATGGACATCACTAATTTGTAGCATGAGTTTGAGAGTGAGAGAGAAGGAAACATCAGTGAAGAAGAAGAGGAAGGAAGGAAGGAAGAGAACCCACTTGACGTTTCATCAATTCGAAGCTCGTGCCAACTTTCAATTAATCCAATTCATTTTTATTCATCACCTAGAGGTAAGTCTTCATATCCTTGAAACCCAATTTTAACGTTTAGAGAATGTTCATAAGTTTGGAGTGCTTCAATGGAGGAAGTAGCTCTTTCATTAAAGAAGACGACTATTTCAACTTGTTGGTCCAAAAATGGTTCATTCAGATAAATTCCATCTTTGTATCTCACTTTTTATGTAGAAAACACATCTCAACCGGATGGTCCAAAAATGACCCATTTGGATGAACTTCACCTCTGTAAATCTTTTCTGTTTTAGACAGATTTCTGACCCGAACTTCAAAACAACCGTGTGAATGCTACGAGACTCGAAATGACTCAAATTTTGTATGATGATAGGTTAATGTATTATCTTGCATCTCTAATTTGAATCAACTCATTTGGATACCTAGAACTCCGTAAAACAACATTTTAATAAATTGTGCTAGATTTCAAACCATTTCAATATTATCACATTTTGTCCAACATAAACATATCCTCTAGTCTTAAGCCCTTCATAAAGAGTATTCCCAACATATTAAACTACGTTTTTGTAAAATTATAGAACCTTTGGAGTTAAATAAATACCTTAATCTTATGATATTACAAATTGAAATTCGATGAACACCAAATCCAAGCGAATGACTTAAAAATCATCCATCAGGATGACCCTTACCCCATGACCATTCTTTTACCTTGTGCACACCAAATCCAACTAGATTAACTTAGAAACCTCATCCGGATGACTTTCACCTTTGAAAACCAAATTGTCTTAGAATTATGAGGTTCAACTAGATAAACTTAGCATGTTCAATCGAATGATTAGTTCCAAACCAACTATCGAACCTTTAAACATTTCAATACCTATGATGTTAGGACTTAACCTTAACCCATAGTAATGCACTTAAACATACTTAGATAGCTATTGCAATTTCATGTTTCAAACTGGTTACCTTACATTATGTCATGCCATCCTACCATTTTAGAATGTTGTCCATGAATATATCCTGCTATCTTATTTTTGCTACGATCATATATGCTTATGCTATGACAATCAATGGCTTCATCACCACGAAAGCATGTTTAACTTAATCTCTGTATACGGACTTGTGAATATAGAACGTAAAGTTGATAATTAATATGCGAGCATCCCGTGGATGCCCGATCTTGGAACCTTATAGAAACTGTGAATGTTAGATATTATTATGAATATATTATTTGTGAGAATATCTCTGGTTATCTGAAGCGTGATATGACTTGGGCTGAAACTTTGACTAAATCAGAGGTGTGATGTACCTAAGTTATGTATTACCCAAATTGTGTATTTAGCCGTGTCATGTATTTAGCCAAGTTATATCCATGCCTTGTTATACACGAGCTTAACATGCCTTTTATTTGATCAGTCTAGTGGTTGTCAAGTGTTTTAGGGTACTTTTGGTAGTTGGCATGATAAGAGAACATGTAACGTAAGTTGAACATAATGATCGGGAACATGATGAACGGGATCACAATATTTGGGGAGCATAGTAGTTGGGAAGCACAGTTAGCAAAGAGATCATGATCATTATCTGATGAGAATACCATATTGAGATTAAATGATGGAATGTGATATGACTTTGTCATACTTGAATTGGTCGAATTGACAACTTTAATAGTATCTAAAATATCGTGATATCACTGATCAAACGAGACTTGACATTTTGATATTTTATGTTACTACTTACATGTTACTAATTTCAAATATATTGTTCATTCATAATTATACATCATGATACTCCAAATATTAAAAAGAAAATCTAAAGGGTAGGATCTTTTTATTGAGTGTCAAAACTCATGGTGCATCTTCCTTTTTGCTCATGGCATCTCATGTCAGGTATGAATGAAGACAGCGCGGAACTCAAATCCCCGATCCAGAAGGATACGTTTCCAGAACATGACATCGTCGAGGCTTGGATCACCTAGTTAACCTTAGAGTTACTCTGACTTTCTTTGAAAAGTCTTTTTATGCACTTTTTGATAAACAACTTTCTTTTTGAATTCATGTATTTGTTAAAAAATGATTATCCGTATTAATCTCTATGTTTTAATACGAAAGATTGAAAGTTTTATTTACTTTATGTTTTTTATTAACATGTCCAAAAATTAGAAGGCTACAAAGCGTCTACAAGTGAGTCTCGATAAACGTTCGGATGGGTGGTCAAGGGTTGCAATCGCTTAGTGCATGATAGTTTAGTACCATATATAATAGATCATGGTCTTACATTGTACAAGATCTTTCAAAGTCGTAAGAGTGCCAAAGTCCCATAGAATTTTATAGTTAAGTATGCTCATGCCGTAGCAATGCAAAGACGGGTGTAAGTTATTAGGTAATTAAGAAAAAAAATTTAATAAAAATTACTCCCTCCGTCCGGTTTGTTTGTCCACTTTTTGACTTCTACATATCTCAAAATATTTGTCCAATTGTAAAATTAACTTGTAAAAATTATCTTAATATCCTCCTCCTTTTTGAAAACTCACATATTGAAAAATGTGCCCTCTCTTTTAATGCTAAAAAACTAAGGGTATTATGGAAAAGTAAAAACTTGAAAGAGCAATCATTGTGTTCCCTTAATAAATTAAAATTTCGAGAATAGACAATAAATTGGGACAAAGGGAGTATATATTTTTTAATTTCTTTCTCGACGCACAAAATGTAGTCACCAAAAGTTATTAGCAAATATTTGTAACTTAATTTTGGCGACAAAATGCCAATAATTTTAGTTTTGCCAATGTAATTTCACGTCAACAAAAGTGTTATAATTTATCAAATAAAATACAATTGCCGACGAGAACTCGGATTGTTGAAAGTACTATCTTTTGCCGATGAAGAGAGTTTACATCGGCAAACCTCATTAGCGGCAAGCCTACGACGACAAGGTGTCAACACAAGGACTTTCATCGGCAAAACCCTTTAGACAAGAAGTCAGTTCAGGTACATGGTGTTATTTTGTACCAGCATGTAACCAAACATAACCTTATGTCGGTCGACCTAAGAAGGACGGTCAGAGAGTCATGTGTAGACTTTGGCACAAGAATAAAGTCTGATCCCGAATAACTAGGGACCAGACCTAGTAGAATAAGGATGAGAAATTCTAAATAAATTCAAATATTAATGAAAAATTAAATAGTAGTTGGGAAGGACTCTAATATTGGGAATAAGATCTGATCCCAAAAAGTTCGGAATTAGACTTATCCAGATAGGATTTGGTCTTCTCTTGGCAATGATTTGTAGTTCGAGAAGGATACAGCTATTAATGAGCAATTAATGGTAGGAATGGAATCTAAAATCGTGAGCGAGAATCTCTATATAAACAAATGAATTTTGCTATCGGTACTAATTATGTGTACAAATGGTTAGGTGACACTCTCTCATAGGGGGAGAAAAGACAAGCAAGTGGATCCAAGAGAGAGTGTGGTATTGGCACTATTTGTACATATGATTAGTACCCATAACATTTTAAGTCTATTTACACATCAAGTTATACATCAAATGGTACACCATGTCTTTCAAGTACAAAGTGTAAAAGCAGGTCTCATGAATTTTAATACGTGTTCAAATTAGTACATATCATGTAAACATAATATATAACTTGATATACAAAATGATGTGTTAATAATATTGTTCGAGATAAAAAGATAAGGACGCGGCTGGAACCTAAAGATAATGCAAAGTTATGATCGACTTTTTGGTCAAATGTCTACGGAAAAAACTATTGAGGATAATTTTCTAGAGCCCCGTTAATGAAATCACCAACTGCCTATTAAAAAGAGGATATCTGCTGCATTCACGAATCATACATTACCCATAACTACAAATTTTTATATTGGGCTTATCATTTGCCTCGACTACCCAACCCATGCATTACTCCTTTTTGTATCATTTTGTTTTTATATTGGTTGGTAAAAAAAAAAATTAAGAAGCTGGCGTGATGTGCCAATCTTTTTAATTGGGTTAAAACCAACCTAAAAAGCTGTGAAAAAGCTGCTCCATTTCCACAAATTCATTTTTTTTCTTTTTTATATATTTTTTGTTCTCTACTTGTACTTACATTAGTTTCTACAATAAGTTCAACTCCCATGCATTTTTGCATAGCAAGGCTATGAAAATTCACGAAAATCAATTATGTGTATTGTATGTGTCAATTGTGTCACATACATGAGCTATTGAAGAACAACGGGAGATTAGATTTTATAGAGTTCAATTCATATTCGTAAAACATGACCAATATGAACTCGAAGCTTTCTTCTGAACTCCCAAAACTTATTTGTAGTGGCTCCCTTCATGCAGGGGCGGACCCAGGATTTGAGCCTGGGGGTGTCACCATCAAAATAAATGAACAACTAAAAATTAAATTTGTATTCAATAACAAAAAAATATAGGTATTCAAAATTTAATGAACTAAATTAGGGAGAATTTGACTGAACAAAAGAATATGGGGGTGTCACAGTGTTACACGATAAACTTAATTTACTCTTAAAATCTTAAAAAAAAAAAAATTTGCTTTAAGTGGAGCATTGGGGGGGTGGCACGTGACCCCTCCCCCCCCCCCCCCCCCCTTAGAAGGTCCGCCACTGCCTTCATGCCTCATTTCATAAGGAACTCCAAAGTGGCTCTATTTCATTATATTTCATCTCTCTCCCAATTCTGTTCATTTCACAAAGACTTGAATGCCCGATAGAATTAGCTCAAGATGAGTCTCCTGTCAATAATCGTAGCAATTAGTCCCGTTTATTAGCGGTTAAAATGTAAGAAGTGATATACAAGATACAGTAAGAGAGAGAATATGGTAGAATGATGAAATTTTTTTACAAAGAAGTGAATAATTATGAAGGGTTTGTTTAAATATTTTTTAATAAGAAAAGATAAGAAATAGAGTATGAGTAAATAGATGATATTTTCATAATCTCATAATAACATACTTTAATATATAAAAGAACAATTAGATATGAATGGAGAAGAACATGATATAACTCTATCCTCCTGCAAGAAGAACTGAATAGTTTTCGAAAATTAGAGTTGGTCGTTTGGTGGGAGAAAAAGTCGGCCCAATACATCCCTTTCTGCACGTCTTTATTTATTCCGCAATTTTGCTTCAAACGGCTGAAAAGTTTTTCTAGCGGAGAAAGTGAGATCTACTTACCCAGATTTTGCAGCTGCCTCCAAATTAAATATGAAGAGAATCTTAGGAAGAAGAAATCATAAATAAATCAATAAGAGAAAAAAGTTGTGAGAATAATATCAAATGATAACCGGCTCTTTTCCCCTGTAGGGAATCCTTTGACTGGATACAACAAAAGTTATGGATTGAGTGTTGGGACCAGACAAAGCACTTACAGAGTACCGGATTTGGATTTTTTTCTTTCTATTTTTTTAGTTTTATTCAAAAAAAAATTTAATTTTGTATCAAATGTTTATGATTATTTTGATTAGTCTTGATGAGAGAAGAATAAAAGGTAAAAACTGCAATTAAATTTTTAAAAAAAGTTCACTGAGAACAAAAATAATCCAAATAAAAAGGCTTGAAGAGGGCAATATAGTGCTGGTTGGCTGGCTGGTTTGGAATTCCAAAGAGTCTATACCAACTTTTGTCCCCATCTTTGTCTTTCTTTATCGTGATGGTCCCTCCCACGACTTTTCCTCTCCTCTTGGCTTTCTGTCATCTTCTTCCACCACTTCTTTTTATTGATAGTATATTAATATATATTCCACCACTTTTTTTTGCTCCTCTAATTTCAATTTGATTGGTCAGGAAACATGCATGCATGCAAACAAACACGTTTATGTAAATTATCTCGTCTACACAGATATTGAAAGTTTTAATATACATTAGCCATAATACCAAGGAACATATATTAGCTCAACAACCATGTCTAGATCAAGAAAAAACCAAATCCACAATGGTACCAGCAAGGACACCCTTAACTTCTGGAGTGTTAACAAAGCCATCTAAACAGTATATGCTGGACTTGAGTAAAAGATCATCTTCATTTCAAGAAAATGCAGCAGAGTGTTGGCCAATTACAGGGAAACCCAAGTGACCGAGAGACCAAAGATGGAATTCAAAAGACAAAAAGACCATGTGAGGATCATTCACCTCTGAAATCTATCTTGAAAAATCATGACACCTACAGCAAAGGGGAAACAAATCAATTGAAAACCTCCAGTAGTTTAAAAAAAAAAAACCATGGATCCAAGGCGTGTTCTTTACGCAAATTAAAAACGAATAAAGAAGACAAAGCAGAAGAAGAAAGGAAACAGTAAGCTACTGTTCAAAGGGCGGAGAATCAATCTGTATCCAGGAGTTAGTAATTCACAGGCTGCAGAGAATCTAAGCTAGAACAGAAACTAAGAAAAGCTCCAGCTTACCTGAGAAAGCTGAAGAAAAGCATCCAAATTTGCATATAACTGAGAAAAAGCATCATTCAGAAAAGATGACCACAAAGGCGGCAAGAACCATCACTGTCATGAAATTAACTAGGTCGACAAAGTAGTATGAGATGAGTCCTAATAGCACACCTCCATCAAAAAAATAGAATCAGATGGAGTCAAGTTGCAAAAATGGTTTAAAAAACAAAAACTACACCACATTTGGAAGCTATGAGGTAAAACCATATATAAACAACAAAACTTCACATTTAACCCTGCTGAAAGTCCAGTATAGAAGAGAAATATCGGCAGCACTTGGTGCTCTAAGGACCCTTAGAAAATCTCTCTGTGTATGCCTGCAAAATGAGGAAAATCAAGGTTTTAGAATCCTAATACTAAAAAAATTGCACAAATACTAACTTCACGACCAATTTTCCTCCCCGTTTAAGCAAGACATGATAAAAATCAACTGACCAACTTACAAAATTTGAGCTGGCTACAGAATGGACCCAATAACAATTTGTCCATTAGGTTCGCAATCTGAAATATTTGATGTGCCAGTAAAAATAGATGCAGCCAACTGAGTACTCACCTCTACTAGTTTTGTAAGCTTGGGCTTAGAATACGCTAGATATTGATCAATCTTATCTTGCGTCTTTGGGATATTAGCTCCTTGAATGGTACTTGTCACTTTATCAACCACCTTCTTTACAATGTTTTTGTGAACTTCCCTGCTCATCTGGCCTTCCTTCCATTTCGGCTTCAAAATCTCCTTTACAGACTCCACAAGTGCAATTTTGAACAGCCTCATTGCCTTTTCATCCTTCTCCATATTGCCATCTAAGATCCTGGGTGTTGCGTCCACATTTCCTGTATGCATATTTTCCTGGTCTGGCTTTTGTTTTTCAGCTATTGATTTACGGTTTCCTTCATACCCTGAATCTGCAACTGGCTTCTGCTGCCTCAACCGTGGACTTCTGTGAGAATTATCCTCAGGAAACTCATTCTTGTGGAGTTTGACAGAGTCAAACCCAACAGCAGATGGCGGAGAGGAACATTTCAATAGTGTTTCACTTTTCTGTTCAATAGCAGCATTATTGGTGGGCTCTGTGCTATTGGCTACGGGATTACACTGCTTTAGAGATATAGAAGCTGGATCAGGCAGAGTATCCATTGACGTAACAGTGGGATGAAGATTTGCAGAATGAGGAAGCGAAGGCGCCGATTCAGTGGAGTTTGGGGGGTTTAGTGCTGCACATAGTTGAGGAAGTTGCCCATTCCCAATTATCTGCATCAGAGCCGATGGAAAACTACTAACTTTGCCAACCTGCTCACTGGTCACAATGTTGAGAGGGATGCTGGAGTTCACTATTTTCTGGACAGACTCGCCATGTTGAACCTGTGACTGATTTTGCAGATTAGATGGGGAATAGTTCTGTCGCACCGGCCCATTCAAATCAATATCAAGTCCAATGGATGGGGTCACAGAATCCATGTCCTGACTTATATTAATTCCACCAAGACCTGGAAAACTATCAGCTTTGTTATCGTTGTTCTGTTCAGACACAAAAGCAGGATTTGGAGCCCTTGCATAGACACCCACACCATTTAGTGAACTATAATCCACTGTTATTTGATTACTGTCCCCCATCCGAGTGTGACGCTGCTGAAAAGGAGAATCTTCAGGAAAAACTGAATGCATGACTGTAGTAGGACGGGGCCTGCCTGAAGCTTCTTGCTCTGTACTTTGTTCAGGAGCATCTTTTGCTATTTGGAATGGAGTTAAAGAATTCAACCCGCTGACAGTAAGCATGGGATCTTCGCTATCAAAGGATTTTGCCACATCAGCGTATTTCTCATCATAAGCCAGATCAGCTAAACTCATACTTTCACCGCCACTGTTGCCCCACCCAGTAGACCTCCCGATCTCTGACACGCCGGTTTCATCACCCCATTTGGGACGACTCCAACTTTTGTTCTCATCTTCCAAACTGTGGCCCCTTCTATCATCAATCCGTTTTTCAGCCGGTGCTGGATCATTAAAAGTCTCTTTTCCATCATTACCCCAACCAGTAGACTGCAAATCATCTGGGACAGCTGTTGCTTCGCCCCATTTTGGATCATTCCATGGTTTGTTCATTTCATCATCTTTTGTATCAATAAAAGTCTCTTTCCCAACATTAACAGTACCCCAACCCGTAGACTGTGCGCCCCATTTCGGACCCTTCCATGAGTTGTTCGCGTCATCAAAATCTTTGCTCCTATTATCATTCTGTGATTTTCCTTCATTATAGCCTTGCACTGGACCATCGTGAGAAAATCTGCAGTTGTCTCTAGTGCAGTTCCCCATCATAAAAAACTTGCAAGGCGTATTGCCATACATACGGGGTTGCCGCTTGTAATCGTGATCAAAAGAAGAATCTCTGTTGCCTCTTTCACTGTTGTAACCCATAGCATCATCATCATGGGAAAATCTGCATGATGATCCCCTATGGCACCTACCTTTCACAAAATCATTACAAAGCGCCGTAGATTTACCACTGCTCCTTATGGGCTCATCCTTCTCACCATCATAACCATTTCCTCCACGTTCCTGTGTACTTCTCCATCTTTCAGATTTTTCTCTCTCCAATCGCCCCCCATCCTTGTGATTGAGGTTATCCTGATGAAGGAACCTGCATTCACTGCCTCTCCTGCATTTACCAGAAGCAAAATCTCTACATGGTTGAGACAGTACTCCTCCCAACATACTTCTTCTTCTGTCAGTCCATCTGTAGGATTCTTGTCTGTAATTACCAAGGGGGCTTCTGCTTCTGCTTCTGCTCCTGCTCCTGCTCCTGCTCCTGCCCCTGCCCCTGTCCCAGTCTCTGTCCCTACTCCTGCCCCTTCCTCTGCTTGGGCTCCTACTCCTACCCCTACCCCTCTCTCTGCTCCTGCTCCTGCTCCTGCTCCTGCTCCTGCTCCTTTTGTACCTACATCAAAACAAGACCCCACCATAAACTCTCCATGTCATAATGAGTAGCGAGTACAATCACAACATTTCAAAGTCTGATAACAAAAATTGTATTAAAATTACGCCCACTTGTACCCCTTAACGAGCGACTGCAACGACCTGAGTACAGACCAAACCTTTGGCATTAGATGCACAAAGTGGTCGTCCCCAAACCCACAATCCAAACTTAGTAGACTGTTTTGTTACCACTGAAGCAGTGTTACCCATCTAATACTTAGAAAAACTATGACATTAAGAAAATAAATGACGAAAACTATTCATGGAAAGAAATTACAGGTTTAGTTACAGAAAATATAAAGCTGAGCTCTTTCAACAAAAGGTGGAACATAGATGAACATTGAGTTTCATTGATCTACATTTGAAACAACAAACCTGGATGACAGGTTCCTAATATTTTCAGGAGAACGGCTACGGTTTTGTAGTTCCAATCTATCAAAAGCTGAAGATACATGATAGCTCCTATCCCCATCCCAAGCCTTTCTTGTATCAGGAAAATCATTTGAGTCTCTTCTGTCTTCCTTCTGGCTAACACTTCCTTTTGACAGTTCCCAAGATGGCCGCACAGAAAAATCTTTGGTCTTGAATTCATTGTCAACTTCCAAGTCAGACCACTTTGGATCATGACCAGCATGGAGGTTGGGATAGCTTTCTTTTTCATGCCAAGCATCCTTTTCGCTGATTTGAGCTGAAACCTGAGGCTCTCCTATGCGGTCCCAAAGAGATTTACGTTTTCTGGTACTCCCACTCATTGTGTACCCTCCTTGAGGCAATAGCTTAACTTCACGGTAACAAGACACAGTATAAGCTGGACAACAAAACATGATGAAAATCAATGTAGAAAATCCCATTAAGAAGCTCGTTTTAAATTTGTTTTCAATTTTTCTATTTCCTCTGGTTTTTTGGAGAACTTAAAATAAGAAGTCCAACAGAAATAAAATTGCTGGATATACATACAGACACAGAACCGTGTGTGAGAAATAATGACGAAGGCTTCTGGTTGTTTAGCCAATTCTAGAAATCAAGCACCACAAATAGGCAACTATTTCAGAGATCCAAAAAGGGAAACAGAAATACAAATGTACTACGAAGCCCAGCCGTCTTAAGTTTTTTTTGGATAATTACAGCCGTCTAAGTTCATGAATGATAATTATAAGTACCAATCATTGTATAGTATTTCGACCAAAAAAATGTGAGGCCCATGCGTCTAAGTGTTGAAATTACAAGAAGCACCTTTCCAGGGAGCTTTGAATGATTTTTCAAGAGTTCCAGACAAATATTTTAAATGGTCGGAGTTTCTGAACATCTCACAAATGTTTGTGAAAATCCCCCTTAAATTAATAAATCTGACAAGAGCTCTGCCTCAGTTCTGGGAAGAGTTTCTGATAGGAACAAGTTTCCTAGTAACTATGGTTATACAAGAAACTGACACAGACAAGTTATCAAAAGACATTCATGATGTTCCAACATTTTAAGGGTAAATTTCTGTTACTACGAATATCAACCATGGAGGTAAGAAAACTTCATACTAGATAGAAAGAAGTATAAAGTAAGTATTTAAATAACTTGGTTTCGTCATGTCTCAATATTATGCAAAATAGATTAGCTAACCAACTCATGGTCATCCATCAAACCTATTACCAGCAAAATTCCTATAGTTCTTAACCTGATTACAGGACTATGGCTTCATTTTTCACGATACAGCAGCGACTGCGGCTTTGCTCCCCTCAACAAACCTATTATTTAGCTAACTAACTAAATTTCCAATGGCATTACAAGGGTGCCTCTTCTTATAAGTAGATTAGATTAAAATTGAAAACAACAAAGGGGGTGCTACCTTTGGACACAGAATTTTGTGTCAGAAAGCTCAATTCGAAAATTGAGCTCACGTAGGCAATCAGCAAAAGGAAGAGGATGCAGAAATCATTTCGAGCAATAAGGAAAATTAAGTAATAAAGACATCTCAAGGTACTCCCAAAAGTGGATATTTAAAAATGCATCTAACTCTGTCCCACCAATAGAAGCCATCCAAGCTTTTCTCTGTAGCGACATCGAACGAGCAACAAATGATCAAGTAATTCTCAAGCGGCTAACGAACACAAAATCCAATTTCTTGGACCATGCCATGCCTAAGTTATTAACTTCTCACATACGGTTGATGGTTCATCCTGCCAGAGTGGTGAGGAACAAGGAGCCATTGGGCTGAACTCTTGCCGCCTACCCTGGGGTTGATTGCAGCCAAGGCAAGAATGCCACAAATGGTGATGCATGTTGCACAGGACACTGAGCATCGCTTATCTGGCGAGGTTGGCTACGGACTGCAGAGGAACTCTAGTGAGACATATTGTGTATTGTGCACGATCTTCACTAGGTTGCCAATCGGTATGGCAACAAGCATATCATGTGTTGCATGGCACATGCTTTGGATTTAGCCCTTTCTAAATTGTGCGGCTACATGCGTCGCTATGTGGCATGAGCTGCCTGACATCAAGATTCAAGGTATGTTCTGTCCAGTAGCATTTAAGTTGGCCCTAGTTCATCTCAATTTTTGGCTTTGCGTTCGTCATGGTTGCACTACACCATGCAAGTGATAGGCCTCGCGTGGTGATAATGGGGGTTGTTTTGAGCTAGCTTATGTGCAGGAGCTTGGCTAGCTTTGCCTTTGGGAGTAAGTTTTTATTTGGCAGCACGGATGTGAACTTGGTATTCATGGGCTAATTGGATAATCAAGTAATATGTTGTGCCTTGATGGGTTTGCGTGACTGATCATAAAATTGTGATTATGTTCGCCTTGAAATTGGGTTTTACTTGAGAGGTGACACAGCCTAAGGATTTTTTTCCCATGTGGGGTAATTGAGAAACCTAAGACAATGTTAAGTAGGAACAAAGAGAAACATTTCACTCTTCTTCACTTCTATTGTGAATAGTAGTAATTTGCCTAATGATTTGAAGTGCTGCAATGCCAACTAAAGAAAAATGTTAGCAGATTCATAGTAATGTGCCTTCTCTAAAAAGAAGTGCAAATACGTTGACTTTCATAGTTGACATCAACCACTTTTCATACTTGAATAGTTTTCACAAAAATTTCATAGTCAATTCTGTCAAATACATCATTTCCAGTGTATGACACTAAGACTAACAATGACTCATTCATTACCCATTTGGTTGTTAATCGATGTCTTCTAGGGGAATACACACTCCCATTTTTGTAAATGCACGTACAAAATTCATCCAGTGGCATTTAAAATTACACCACACAATTCTGAAAGTACAATCAAAGACAACTTGTGGAGCACATTTATACGAATGTAGAGAGGAAAAATCATTTCCCTTTTTTTATTTAACCACAAGAAAAACTGTTTATAGTTGAATAAGTGGCACAATATGTTGAGTGCACTTACAAGACTGTAGAGTGGGAAATTCATTTCTCATTTGTTAAACTTAATGGAAAAACTCTCTCTATAGTTGATGAAGTGGCATATTAACAGATATGCTACGCAAGATGCCAAAATGTAGATGTCCAAAAACTGGACGACAGTTCTAGCAAATATTAAAAATTACATTTACTAGATTTATACAGCAGTTCAAATCTTGACCAGGTCCAAGCTTCCCAAAGCTTGTCATATGGGTATCTTTAAAAAAAATGAAAAATATGCAAGATAATCCAAGTAAATCAAAATTTAGTATATCTCCTAACTGAAACACCAAGATAGCATTCACATAATGATTGCATTGTAATGAAAAATTTATTAAAATGTCGTAATACATATTAAGAAAGCATAAGTTGTATCTCAAAGACTTCAGGGCATGTTCAGATCGTCTTCCGTTGGCAAAGTATCAATAACTATCCATTAAAGAGACTTTAATTTCCAAATAAGAGAGGTTGAAGAAGTATCAAACAAGCACATGGAACTTCTCCAACTGTATGGGTTGCTAAAGTTGCTATTTTCCTTCTCCTATCATGGTGAGGTGAAAACCTATATGCTAACACTTAGCAGCCCATTCAGTTCTGTATCTCCCATGATGGGACCCACATGTAGCAATTTCATTTGGCATTTTGTTAGGATAATATCGTTTGCATCGATGCGGATTACTAAAGTAAAGCAATTCCTGGTCATCTAGCTACCGAACCATTGGAGATGCTCTTATGAGTATCCAAGGAGGGCCGACGTGACACACCTCTCCCTTGTCAGTGTATGTGCTTCTTAGATGGTTGCAATCTCGTGTCAATTGCTACTAGTGAGAGAGAACATACCTTCAAAGGCCATTTTTTGTTGGTTTCACAACCAAATTTCATCGTAGGGGTTAATCTTCCAAAATCAGCTGGTGCAACTTTAGCACTAAATGTTAATGCAAGCACATACAAATGTGTTCAATATTTTTCTGACAATTCTGAGGATTCAATTGACACCACTCTGTTGTATGCGAAGCCGCACATGCTCATACCATGCTCCAGCTAGCAAGCATTTTGGCCCTTGTCAAATTGCTTGTTGGATGCGCAAGTAAGTAGGCAACTCTTTTGTCACATAGCCATTAAGTGTTATGAAGCATGTATTATGCGAGAGACGCACACCGGTGCCACTCATCATGCAGATCATGAGTGCACTTCAGTTGCCTCGGTGTTTGAGTTGCAGGACTGAGCTCTTTGGAGCTCAGCCGCCTCATGGATATGTAGTCATTGGTCGGGCTATGACAATTAGTCAAGCCAGCCTAAACACGTGCCAAACTTCAAGATGCATATGGTGTGACCGATCCAAGAACAAATCCCCCAAGCTCTGCTTGGTATTCAAAAGCTAATTTGCAAACCCACAAAATAAGTGAACTTTGCACCACATAAGGCAATGCCACGTGTCTTGAAGACAATGTGCACAAAATAGCAGCCATCTACACATGGAAAATGGCAAAAGAAAAACTGGTCAAACAACTACAGTAGTTGCTAATATAAACTACATAAGTGAATAACGTGATTGAACAGTTAACAAGTTGATTATCACAAATCAGGCATCAAGTGCAACACACAGTAAGTGACAGCAATCACACTAGAAAGTCAACAGATACTACAATGTGGTGAAGGCCTGTCATGAACTCAAAACAACAAGACTCAATAGTGTCTATGACACAAGGCATTGCCGAGTATCAAACTCAACAAGAATATGCATAACTTTCATACATAAGAAATATTTACATCTCCATACAGAGAGAAGCTCCGTATATGCCTTTGGCCTTGCACATTGCCAAGCCAGCATACACCATACAAAAAGTAAAAAAAAAGGTCAGATCATTCCAGAACTTAAGGGGCCATAACATGATACAGTTCCTAAACTACTCTCAAGCGTCAAGAATCAGAAACAACAATGAAACAACACTATCATTCAAGGGGACGAATAAAGAATGGAGAGGGAAACTAATGAGGGCATGAAACAGAGGCTCCACAAAAGGAATTGAGATGTGAGGTTCAAAGCACATCAAATCATAGACAAGAAATACAAAGAAATCAATGAGAACAATCACTTTTTCTCAACTGGACAAGCACAAAGTAGAACAATGGTGAAGCAACAGCTAGGGATGCAAAGGCCTTTCGTTTTCTTCCTTTTTCTATTGTCCCTTCAACATCCTCCTCGAAAAGATAAATCCGGTTCAATATTTTATTTACATAGGTAAAGTTTGTATATCAAAAAGGCATCCAGGGGAGAAATACAACCAAATAAAGCCCACCAAAAACAAGAGGCCACAGACAAAAAGGCCTATTCTACTCACAATGCAGAGAATACACAAAATTCAACTAAAAAATCTAGACTCCGATTTACGTTCCTAGAACCCATCCATAAACAAAATGAACCAAAGAACTACCTTTACCCTATAGATGAACATTTCAGCTTCTTGGAATAATTTATTGTTCCATTCCTGCCAATAAACTACATGAGGTGAAAAAAAAGCTAGCTACCCCTTTCCCCCTCTGCTTTCCCATGCTCCCACCTCTCTAGCTTCTCAACAACTCTACCACATTACCATCAAGACGCCAACCATACCCAAACAAAGCAAAAAGATCAAAGACCAAAACTCTATAGCCACCAAGCTAGGATGAGTAAATGACACCAGACTCTCCGCTAGGATGAGTAAATGACACCAGACTCTCCGCTACTTTGCACATGCAACACCGACTATGATATGCACCCTCTAAATGAGATTCTCCATAGACAAAAAATTCTAACGAGTGGGGCCGTTCAGACCAAGAAAACCACCTTAGGACATCCCCCTACCTTCCAAATACCTTCCACACAAATTTCAAACCCTTCAAAAAGGAAGAGATGTCAAAAAAACCTAACCTTCCTTTTATTGTAGCAGGTATTGTCCTTCCCCTTGCCAAAACTTCAAAAATGCTAACGGAGCAAAACTAGTTGTGGTAACCCATACATGCTACCAAAAGACACTAATACGCCAGCAAATTACGTTTGGAATGCACATTCCAGAATGTGGTACACATTATCCAAAAAAAACAGTAAATTTAGCAATCAAAAGTGATCCCAATATTTTTTTCCCTAAGAATCTACCAAAACTTAAAGCTTTGGCAAGACAAGATATAGTAAAAATTGCTCGTGATACTACTAATAACGATTGGATGTTTACTATGCAATAAGTACATTATTGTATTGCAATGTTTAGAAGCCTACCCCCCTACTGTACCACAATTTATAACATATAGCATACCGCATTCTTGGTCCCATTTTCTCGTTCCAATAACACAAAATAGTCACCAACTCATCTCCTGAATCTTGCAAGAGTCTCAAGAAACCTGATGACCAAAAAAAATAAACTTGCCTAAACCATCAAATAAGTAACCAATGCCACCTCTTTGATCAACCGTGAGCCAATAAATGGTCAACAAAGTGGTATCAAGCATCCACCACACTACATAGGCCTCCAAAACTTCTCCCTACTACCCCTTCTGACCCGGAAGCTACCTGACTTCAAAAATTCATATCACAGAAGCCAAATGCCCTACCACAACCCCTTCCTATAAGAACCAAACACCTCGACTGTTGTCCACTCACATAGCCCTGTACTTAGAAGCCACCGCCTTCTTCCAAATCTATCCCTTTCGCAAGCAAAATCCCATATTACGCAACAAAGCCTAATTAAAAATTTCCAACCACCTCGCGGCTACAAACCCATCTTCAATACTACTAAAAATGGAATTCCAATCAACAACTTGATACTTGAATTCCTCCCCATATCACCCCAAAGGAAATTCCCTTTGCAATTTATTGACCTCTTGGCGACCCAAACAGAGATAGTAAGTAGGAATACTCGCCAAACTGCTCTTAGTGACTTTAAGCCTTCCTCTCTAAAAAAATATTGTCTTCCAAAATGGGAACCTCCTTTGAGATATCTATTCCACCGCACGTTCAAAAATGCTTTCAAGTGTCCGAGTAGCAGATCTCGAGCAAATACTTTGTTGTGAGAGAACTACGACGCAACTTGAATTCAAAAGACGAACCCAAAGCAAAACTAAGATAAGAAATTGGGAGCAAGCACACATTGCAGCCAAGGATAGCTCTTAAAGAATCTAGGTGAGAAACTTCGCCAACCCGAATGGATTTCGATTTAGCCAAATTCACCTTCAAGCCTTAGAACCCTTAACCACAAAAGGTCCATGTAATATGAAAGCAAGTAATATTAAAGCAATATAAGCAATATGAAAGCGATATGGATTAGTATGCGAATAAAACTTATATGAAGAGTGTGTACGGCAAAGTGTATCCAAAAACAGTCATACACCTTCAACTCTTAGTATGGTTGAGAAATCTTATAGAGAGTGAATGCAGAGAAAAGGAGAGGGGGTGAAGTTGCTTCAAACTTTGAATATATTATTTCAAACTTCTAAAAGACTCTGCCCTTCAACTACAAATACATGCCCTTATATAGGACTAAAAGACCGGCCAAATGAAACTCAAATAAAAGTTAAAATCACACGAAATTTATTTTACAATACAATCAAACTAGGGTATTACAAAAAGCTAAGATTATTGGTACGGAGAAAGATTCCCTTGGAAAACAGGAAATAAAGAAAATGCTTCTGACAGACATCTTTGCCCTTTTGGTAAGATACATCATGGATGACGGTTGATATGAATTATTGCTAGGGCTTTATCATGGATGACGACTTAGAGTTCTGAGATTCTATAGCAATCATCCTCATTCTTGAACTCTGGAAGAGTTAATGGAGAGGCAGGTGTTTGAGGAGTATCTTCGGACAAATCATCACTTAAATCACTAGTTAATTTATCGGATATTTCTGCTATGACTAAATTTCTTATTTCAGCTTTGGAAGCTAGGGAAAATTTTTCTTTTAGTGATGCCTTGATTGTATCATATAGTTCATGGAAATTAGAGTCGAAGATAGTCTTCCTGTGCTCATTGATTTTGGAGAGCCATATAAATCTTCTTGTCTTCCTTTTTGAACCAATTCAATCAATTTTTTGTACTGTATGGGGAGATAGTCTACTCGATCCACCATTTGAAACCATAGTGGCGGCAGAGATAAGGAATATTGTTGAATGGGAATATTGAGTATTTCCAAAATATAATCCAAGGAATATTAAATTCCATGAAGAAATGAAGTAATTTTGGTTCTTGTGGCTGGAAAAATCCATCCCATAAGAAATAGGTCTCATAAAGAGAATCAGGAAGTATTTTAATATGTGGTCCTATTTCGGTGAACCATAATTGCAACCAATTTACCATATTTTTGTTAAAGCCTTGGGAAAAATATATAAACCATGAGTGTCGATACTAACTATTCTGGATATAAAAGATATAAGTCCAGGCTTTGATATAGTCAAAGTTATTAAAATGGTTGCGACGCATGGCTGGTCCACAAAGTTTGGATTTATATAACTCTTGATTCCAATCTTCTTTGGAGATGACATAAAAGATTCCTATTTTTGAATATTGAATATTGTCGGAAATAGGATCCTTCTTATGCTTTATTCTTGCCGAAGCAGTAAAAGTAAGAATATGCTCATAAAATTGTCTCGAATTATTAGTCGATAATTAGGGATAATACCAATTTGGAGGAAAATATGATTGAGCAATTTGTTTAGGAAAATCATTATTCATTTCATTTTCCTCTATGGGAATGATGGGAAATTGGATTTCACGAGGACGATTGCTATGGAATCTTAGAGCTCTAAACCATCATCCATGACGAAGCCCTAGCAATAATTCATATCAACCGTCATCCATGACGCATCTTACGAAAAGAAAAGAAGATGTCTGTTAGAAGCATCTTCTTTATTTCCACCTTTCCAAGGGAATCTTTCTCCGTACTAATAATCTTAGCTTTTCGTACTATCCTAGTTTGGTTGTATTGTAAAATAAATTTCGTGTGGTTTTTAACTTTTATTTGAGTTTCATTTGGTCGGTCTTTTAGTCTTATATAAGGGCTTGTATTTGTAGTTGAAGGGCAGAGTCTTTCAGAAGCTTGAAATAATATATTCAAAGTTTGAAGCAACTTCACCCCCTTCTTTTCTCTGCATTCACTCTCTGTAAGATTTCTCAACCATACTAAGAGTTGAAGGTGTATGACTGTCTTTGGACACGCTCTTCCGTACACACTCTTCATATAAGTTTTATTCTCATACTAATCCATATCACTTTTATAGACACCTTTAAGATAACCCAACTTTGCCCGCACAACTGAATCTATAGTCCACGTAAAGCAAATGAGAAGTGGACAAAGGATCCACAACATGTTACCCCCTCAAACCTCTAAAAAAAGCCTCTTTCTACTACTTTTGAAATCAAACGAATCAAAGCGTACATCATTGAAGGAACAAAAGAGGGGAGAATATCTCTATGCTCTAATCCCCTCAATGCATAAAAAATCCAATTGGAGATTCATTTAAAAGCACCGACAAACAAAACGCCGAGATGCAAAAGCCAATCCCCTTATGCCAAAAACCCTCACCCTAAAAAATATTAAAAGGGGAAATGCCAACCAACGAGATTGTACGCCTTCTCAATATCAAGCTTCCAAAACCTTTGTCACGCCTTCCCACAATTCTTGAATCCCACCCAGAATGCCACCAAAACATCATCCAACACTGACCAAAAGCTTTCTCTGAATCCGAAATGACCTCATGAAGAACCAGCCAACAAAAATCTTGGACAGGAGCTTATAAGCACAACCAACAAGACTAAGAGGTCGAACTCTCAACAATCCTCAACACCACTTAATTTAGGGATCAAAGCTTCAAACGAGACAAAGACTCCTCTAAAAAATGGTGGAGACATGGAAGTGGTTGAAAAACCACAACACCTCGGTTGTAATAATCATTGAACTATTTTTTAAGAATGCTAACTTCGTGTCATCTAGATCAAGAGCCTTATGACAATAAAATCATACAACAAAATGATACTTCCTCTTCTGAGAAAGGCTATCTTTTGGGAGTTCGTGTCAACCACTGAGATCTTCACAAACTCCATTATCATTTGGTCAAGGTTACCAACCTTCCTCATGTGTCGTTGGGTTGGCGTTTTGGGAACCAACTGGTCACTCTTCTAGTTAAAGTATTGGCTCCTTTTTCCGTTGCCTAAGTTACACCTTCGGAATACCATGTAAGGGAATTTTGCTCTAGTTCTCCAATCTTCACATTATGCCATGCCGACTCCCCCTTGTTTCACATCAATTTTCAGTAAGAAATTCGTAATACTCCTTGACGAATTCATACCAGCATGTTTCCTGTACTCAAAAGTGAATTGTCTAAATACTATCCGCTCTTGGATTTCTCTCATTGTCTATCTCGTAATCAACCATTCAAATCTATCTTCCTTGCTCATAGTAAATTGTAAGGTAAGTTTGGGTATAGCATGACTTAAATTTGCAACCATGGGGATTGGCTCATGTTGGTTGTTCAATACTTCCATCAATCAATCTCGTTCAACCCACAAGCAACAAACTATTGTGTGGTTGCTCTAAAGCGAAAAAGAAGTGGACTATGTCCACCTATCTTTCTAGAGTTCTTTCAAGACTGGAGCAGATGATCAAAGGACTTGTTTGAGCTCTAAGCTTTGTTCACTTTGCCTCCAATGAACGCCCTAGGGTTGTTTATGCTGCTTTGCCGGTGCTTTTTTTACCTAAAACAAGTTAAGATGAACGCGACAATCCCATCTCTATTTCCACCCTCTTCCGTGACTATTCTTTTGTCAAAGCGATGCACCCTATCTAATTAACCTTGCGATTTGCACGCTAATCAATACCACTTACAAATTGTGAAACAAGCTAACTCATTACCAACCAATTATATTAAATATACACCTTTTAATCAAAGAAGGTTGGCCTAAATGAAGTGGCGTATTACGTAATCGATGGATATCTACAAAATTTAAAAGGAAAAGTTAATATAACATTATTGTAAGGACAAAATGTTGGGCAACTAAGAGAAAACAAATAAACAAGATGAATGTAGTTGAAATGAAGATGTTACGGTCGATGTGTGATAAGACTAAAAAAAGACAGGATTAAAAATGAGAACATTTGTATGAAAGGGATAGTACCAATTCAAGATAATTGAGAGGTATGTCACATGGATCCACCATTTTTTGTAAGTACCCTTGCCAACAGGCACAGGGTGCAGGAGCGGGTGCAGGACAACGAACAGATAGCATATTTCCACAAGATATGTTATCAAATACGAAAATGAGAAGAGAGATATACCAACGTATAGATGACAGAGAAACCAATATACACAAGCCTTAGTCTTGAAAAATCTATCAATTATACGTAAAAATCTATCAATTTATGCTTGGTTCATGTGCCTTATTTCTTCACAAATCTATAACGGACAAAGGATCCACAACATGTTCTCCCCTCAAACCTCTCAAAATAACCTCTATACTACTTTTGAAATCAAAGGAATAAAACCTCCATCGTTGAAAGGAACAAGAGGGGAGAATATCCCTGTGCTCTAAGCCCTTCAATGCATAAAAAGCCAAGTTGGAGACTCATTTACAAGTAACGACAAACAAACCGCTCAAATGCAAAAGCCAATCTACTTATGCCAAAAACTCTCATCCTTAAATATTAAAGGAGGAAATGCCAACCAATGAAATTGTATGCCTTCTCAATATCAAGCTTCCAAAACCTTTGTCACACCTTCACACAATATTGACTCCGACCCAAACTACCACCAGAACATCATCCAACACTAACCAAAGCCTTTCTTCAGATCCGAAATGACCTCATGAAAAACCGGCCAACCAAAATCTTGGCAAGGAGCTTATAAGCACAACCAACAAGACTAAGACGTCAAAAGTCTCAACACTCCTCGACGCCACTTAATATAGGGATCAAAACTTCAAACGAGACATAAAGACTCCTCTCAAAAGTGGCGTAGACCTGAAAGTGGTTGGAAAAACATAACACATCAGTTGTAATAATCATTGAACCATTTTTTAAGAATGCTAACTTCGTGTCATCTGGATTGAGAGCCTTGTGACGATAAAATCATGCAACAAAATGATCCTTCCTCTTCTAGGAAAGGCTATCTCTGGGGAGTTCCTGTCAACCACAGATCTTCACAAATTCCATATCATTTGATCAAGGTTGCCCACTCATGTGACGTTGGGTTGGATTTCGTGAACCAACTGGTCACTCATCTATTTGGGGTTTCGTGAAACAATTGGTCGCTCATCTAGTTGAAGTATCGGATCCTTTTTCCATAAGCTAGGTTCCCATAAGGGAATTTCGCTCTAGCTCCCCAATCTTCACATTATGCCACGCCGACTCCCCTTGTTTCACATCAATTCTTCACTGCAATCGCTTCGATCCACCCCCTCAATTAAAATTTGTAATACACCCTGAGGAATTCCTACCATCAGACTTTCCTGTACTCAAAGTGAATTGTCTAAGAGTTCTCTCCTCTTGGCTTTGTCTCATTGTGTATCTCGTAATCAAACATTCAACTCCGCCCATCCTTACTCATAGTAGAGCGTACGGTAAGTTTGAACTTGCAACCATGAGGATTGGCTCGTGTTGGTTGTTCAATACTTCTGTAGAGTCTGGAATCCGATTTAGACTTCTCAAGAGCGCCTCAGGAACCCTCTAGCTATATCTGCAAAACACTCAACACTAAATTAATGCCGACCGGAATTGGATCTCCGACGGGCATTCCGACGATCAAGTTAGCCTTTAGTAAAAGCAAAAGCAACTTAAAACCGTACGAGTTAGTGAGAGTGTGCGCAAACCTGAAGTAAGAGTGCCCTTAGAGTATTTATAGAGTTGAACCCAACTACCAGCCTGAGGCTTCTGCCAACAATGTAGCGTTTTGGTACGAAAAGCGCAATGGTACTGCCACGTGTTCCACGACCGAGTGGATCGAACAGGCAAGTCTGCATGTCTGATAACTACCTTCCCCACGTTTCCTCGTTTAGCTGCCAGAATGTAGGGAATACGCCTCCTATGTGATTATGTCGAGTGAAGAGCATTCAGCAAAGTGGCCGAAGGTCGAGAGTGGCTGAAGATAGATGCCGATCACATAAGTGAGAGTCCGTGAGAGAGTGGCCGAGACTCACCCGGGCCATTCAGCCTATAGGTCGAGAATTGGTTATGACCCTTCTTTGGGGCCTAGCCCGACTTGAGCCCAGCACAGGTGGGTCGATGGTCCACTATTGAGCAAATCCGGCCTACTACAACTTCCATCAATCAATTTTGTTCAACCCATCAAGCAACGAACCTTTGCAAGGTTGCTCTGCAACGAAAAAGAAGTGGACTATGCCCACCTATCTTTCGAAAGTTCTTTCAAGGCCGAGACAGATGATCAGAGGACTTGTTTGAGCGCTAAGCTCTATTCGCTTTGCCTTCGATGAACGTCTTAGGGCTGCTTATGCTGCTTCGGCGGTGCTTTTTTTGACCTAAAACAAGTTAAGATGAACGCGGCAATCTCAACTCTATTCCCACCCTCCTCTATGACCATCCTTTCGACATAGCGAATGCACCCTATCTGATTAACCCTGCGATTTGCATGCTAATTAACACCACTTACAAACCGTGAAACAAACTAATTCATTCTCAACCAATTATATTAAATATACACCTTTTAATCGAAGAAGGTTGGCTTAAATGGAAGGGTACTTTTGGCGTATTATGTGATCGATGGATATCTACAAAATTTAGAAGGAAAAGTTAATACAACATTATTGTAAGGACATAATGTTGGGCAACTAAGAGACAACAAATAAACAAGATGGATGTAGTTGAAATGAGGATGCTAAGGTAGATGTTTGATAAGACTAAGAAAAATATAGGATTAAAAATGAAAACATTTGTATGGAAGGGGTAGCACCAATTTAAGATAATTGAGAGGTATGTCACATGAATCCACCCTTTTTGGAAAGTACCCTTGCCAACAAGCACTAGTGCGGGAGCGGTTGCAGGGCAAGGAACTGATACCCCATATTTGAACAAGATATGTTATCAAATGCAAAAAAAAATGAGAAGAGAGATACAGCAACATATAGATGACAAAGAAACCAACATATGCAAAAAACTAAGACATAAATGGACATGTGGTACATGAACCAAGCATAAATTGATAGATTTTTACACAAGTATATGTACCTTATTTCTTCATAAATCTACGATGTTGTAGCTTTATTCTTTTACTAGCTTTATTCTTTTACTACTTGTCATAAATTTTATTCAGTAAACTCTAGTTTTGGTATCGAAATTTATTAAGAGCAATATGCATTATTTACGTATCCCGTGTCCTTGTCAAAAGTTGGATACAAATCCATGTATCCTCTATTTTTAGACTTGAGGTGTCCAACCTTTACGTATCCACCCATATCCGACACCCCAAGTCCATGAAACAATGGTTGAGATAAAATAAGCTAAGGTGGTTTTGTCTGGGTATACCATTACTTCTACTTGTAGGTTCTGCATCACATAGCCTTCAAGCATTTCATAACTTAGAGGAACCCAGATTGTAGAAAAATTTATGCCGAAGCAGTCTATGTTGTGATAGAAGAGTGGAAAACCCGAATGAGAATTTCATCATGTGTAATTCATTGTGTAAGTTTGGTTGCCTGTAGGAGAATAATATTACAAGTTACATACCAAAGGCGGAACAAGATTCCTACAAAGCTACTCATTCTCTCACCATAAGACACATAAATGGAGAATTCAGAAGCAAAAAGTTGGGCCAGAAGTATTGAAAATTCCCCATTGTCAAAATCAAATTGGTGACTAACCTGAATTTGTCCACTAAGGAATCTTGTCACTAGCAATGAGATTCTCATGCTTCTCTTTTAAGTCCTACCACCCATACCTAAGGCATCATAAAGCCAAGAGCGATTCTATGGGAACCAGAATAGATCCAAACACAGAGAGATGTTGAACCACTTCGAAATTTCCCGCAAGCGCAAAATAGAGCTAGGGATATCGACAAAAATTTTGAGCATTTTAACCAAGCTCATATCAGCCATTAAGTTGGGGAAATTTATCATACAGAACAGTGGTTCACCATTGTTAGCATGAAAAAGTTGTTGAACTCTCTGCTAGATCAATGTGACCGAAGGAAGATATCCAGCCATCAGTTCTTATTTATGGATTCTGAAGTAGCATGCCACCAAGTTTTCATGATTCATGCCAACCATTCATGTCCATGCACATATACGCAGAGACACCCCGCGGGGTAGACACCCTTTCTTTCCCACATTTTCAGTGGAATATATGTACGTTATAAACAATCGCGAGGCTGACATTTATACGACCATCCCAATTTACTAACACAAGCTTCACTACCTTTACAAATGAAACAAAGCACAAACGTTACGCGTGCACAATGGGCACTGGTAGATTCTCCGCACGCATGTCTGGTTATTGACACATCAGCTTCTCAGAAAACTCCTTTGACTGAAGGATTTCGAAACTTATTTTTCATGCTTGTTGTCTGAAACAGAATCCACGTTTAAGAAAAACACCAAAAAGAAGTTTTTCGATTCTCAAATCATTTTCGAACAATATGACAAAGGGTAAGGTTTGTGTTCCCAAAAAGGGGAAAAGTAAAACAGCAACCAAATATAACCTTGGATGCTGAATTGCCATCAAATTGCCAAAACAAAGTACGTTACTATAAAAGCTGCTGAATTGACAAAAACTTCCAAACATATTCTAAACTAGCTGAAGAGCCAAAACCTGCATTCCAAGTCGAAACCCTTACAAAACAAAGTTGCCCTTCTAGCGAAAAACAACAAACGCCTTTTACAGGAAAGTCCAGTGTCAGTACGATGAAAAGGGAAAAAACGCCAATATCCAAACTCTTTCACAATGAGAAAAGGAACTTACTTTCTCTTTTCCTTTCGTCCTTTTCCCAGGCAACCAAATAGGGGAGACGAGATAAATAACTAACAGAAAATCACACTTCGAATGACTAATAGTTACATAAACCCAAGGCCGGCCCTGGTAAGAAGCCTAGAAAGCCACTGCTTCAGGCCCCCTTCTAGTTTCACTGCTGGTGTGTGGATCGGACACCCAATACTCCTCCTATGCGTGTTTGTTTACTAGACCCCAACCATATTGTGTTTAAGCATCTAAAATACCCATAAGAAACAGCAAACAGGGAGAGGGAGACGAACACACACACACACACAGGGAGGGAGGGAGGGAGGGAGGGAGGGAGACGGTACCTGTTCGACTTTAAGATTTTGGGGCTGGTCCTGGTTCTGATTCTGATCGCGTAGAAATTGGATATAGCTTGCGACAACTACAAAAAAAACCCTAGGATTTGATCCCGGTAACAAATTACTCCCGCTAATCTTACTTCTTTTGATTAGGGACGGCAACGGGACGGTTATTAGGATAATCGTATTTTACCTGTAAATAATTATATTCTATCAAAAATCATTCCAATAATCAAATAGGAGACAGAAAATACTCTATAACCCAACTATTCGGTTCGATTAATCATTCGGTTCAGAAAATATCCGAACTGAACTAAACCGTAACCAAAATAGAAAAAAAAATGATAAATAGCAAAATATATACAAAAAACAGAATCCATTAGATGAATGAATTGCCTATCGCAGTTGGAGAATAGAGAATCAAATCTTTCAACATCTAAGTCTCAATTTCTCAAATCCTATTGTGCCACTTATATTTAAGTTTAGAGTTGAGGGTTATAATTATATATATATATATATATATATATATATATATATAAGTATAAAACAACGTCGTTTTAATTTCGATTGGGTTCGGAGAATGATTCAATTCGGAGATCGGTTTAATTAGTAATCTAAACCATAACCTAACCAAACTCAAACGGGTATTTATCCATTCTTACCATATCCATACTTACGGGAAAACAAATGGTTACGGTTCGAAAAAAAATTAAGCGATTCGGTTCTAATAACCATCGGGTCAGTCCAAATTGTCAACCCTAATTTTGATTTAACAACAATGCGTACCCTAAACAACTTCTTTGAAGGGCCCTTCCCCTACCCCTATTTAACCATTTCAACTTATTACAAATCATAAAAAAAAAAAAAAAAATCAATTACCACTACACTCGATGTGCGGCTACATGAACTCTGATAATAGTAGTAGATGGCGATTTATAAGAGCTAATATAATAAAAAAAAATTGAGTGAAAAGAAATTTAAAATCGGAGTAACACATAAATCATAAGATTATGAATACAAAGTAAACTAAAATTATGTTGTGTAGATAGTTTAGGAGACTTCATTACGATAACTTATAAATGGTTATTAGATGGCTATCTAGTGTAGTGAAAAGTTAATATGCCCGTATCGAGTTTTGACTTTTTTACTCAATGACCCGAGAAGGGGAAAATTTGCTTAAAACTTTCATTAAGTAATTATTTTTATTTAAAAATTAAAAATGTTAAATTAATTTAATTCATTGATATGGTTCTTTGTTAGAACAATATAAATATTTTGGTTCACTAAATTAATATAATACCTAATTCTTTTTGTATTTAAAAAATAGCCAAAGACAAAATTATAAAACAATATATTAGAAAAACTAATTTTTCATCATGTCTAGTAAAAAAAGTTATATGTTGGATCTTTGAACAAAGTCAGACAAGCGACGAAAGCTCAAGAAAAAATATAGAATTTTTGAGAAGTGTCTGAAATATTAAAGAACTTGAATAGTGGAAAGTATTTATTTGAGTTTCCAGTATCATGCCCTGCAGTAATATGAATTCAGCTACTATATACTACTGGAAGAAAAAAAATCTTTCATGGGAAAAATTATAGATATTATTCTAGGTTGGTTCTTAAGAGTTTACATTGGTCGGAGGATCAAATTGATCATAATTAATCATTGAGGAGGTAAAAGACATTACGAGTGTAAACCCTAATTGTACTCAATAAAATAGATACAGAAACAAGAACAGAAAGAGATAATGGAGCTTTGCAGTCAAAAGACGCAAAGCGATGTAAGGATACATGGGAGAAACTGGAAAAAAATCCTCTTTTGTGAGTTTCAGTGTAAAAGATTCGCTTTTCCTTAATTTTTTTGCATTCATCTATCATCTCGACGATAAAAGTTAAAAAAATATATGAATCAAAATTCAAAAAAATTCTAGATAAGATAATGCTAAAGACAAAAAAAATTCGTCTTTAATGAATTTTTTGAGGCTTTTGACTATATATGTTTTTTTTTTCAAAAATTTTCGTCAATGATAAATTCAAAATAATGTAACGCGAATATGATAACAACCAAAACAATTTGACCAAATATACTTTGATATTATACTGAAAATTTTAGACCAAAAAGGCTACACTTACCGATTAACGCCACCGTATTTGAAAAAAAAAAAAAAGAGGGAGACATAAGACAGGATTGAATGTCACGTGATCTTCATCCCAAAATTATGTAGAGAAACGTGCTCCCATAGACTCGAAAACTATTTCCGTTAGAAGAGATTTGAGTGGTTACGATGTGAAAGAGATGACTTCGATATTTACTAGCCAAAGTTAAAAAAAGTGACACTGTGGAAGGCCGGAGATGGAAGACCATAAGGTTCGACAAGACCATGAGGTTGGATTCGGCTCATCTCTGCTAAGTTTGAGTTGAGTCAAGCCCAAGGGTTCATCTACTCATATTGACCCGTTAGGTTCGACAAGGCCATTTAGCATGCCTCAAAAGCCCTACTGAGAGCACGACTCTAGAGTAAGCCAAACCTCCTTTGCGGGTGACATATCATCTTGGGTCATAGATCTCACAGCTCACGGTGCTTGGCCGTGTCGCCGAGGGCATGGTGCCAGCACGACCAAGTGGTGATATGTCCCCCATGTTGCGGGTAGTTATTTGGGAAAACGTGGAGACAAAGCAGTTATAGGACATACAAATATGTCTGTGATTCGAACGGACGAGGGGCACATGGCTAAAGCCCCATGATTCGCGGGTTCACAGCGCGACATTTTCGATTGGTGCTCTCAGCAGTCTGCTGTGGATTCTCTTTATAAATACTCTAGTGGCACCTCACCCTCAGGTACACGCAACTCACTCTTAAGCTTTCAAGTTAATTTTGTTCTCTACATAACCTAACTTAAGCATTAGAGTGTCCGTCAGAGATCTAACCCTAGTCGACATTAACTTAAATTGAGTGTTTTGCAGCAAGTTGGAGGCTACACAAAGGGTTCTATGAGAAGTCATAGAGTGAGATTCTAGATTTTATAATTTGGCGATCACAGTGGGAGACACTCAAGCTTTTCACTTCAAGAACTAGTTCCTTTTCATCTTTCGAAAACCATGACGAAAGTTGTGAATCAGAAAGATGATCATGCAAACCCCAACCAAACGAGGAAGAAGGCGGTAGATGGTGGATTGATCAAACTAGAGATTGTGCCCACCAACCCCCCAACCGAGTTTCACACTCGATCCTATGTCGAGCGCTTGAAGGCTCAACTTGTTAAAAAGGACCAACTTTTCCAAACTCGTGAGAGAAAATGTGGCACAGTTGAATGTGGCAATCTAGCCCCTTCAAAATGATGAAATGTCGCTTACTAGAGGTCACATAAGACGACGAAGAACGCCCTCCCCAAACAAGGGGGGGCACTCGGGAACCATAGCGAGGTCGAGCATCATAAAGGAGCCAAAGGTAGGTAGCTTGCCCACACCCCTCCTCTTGAACGGCGTTTAGGCGACGAGCGCTAGCTTCAGCGAGTCTCAGTGAATAACAGACTAAGGAACCCTTCAGTCAATAGCAATTTCTCGGTATCCTCCCCGAGCATAGCTTCAGGAGCAACGCTGACCCATAAGACCCAAGTGGACCGAATGGGGAGGTGATAGAAGGATCGCTCCCCTCGGCATCACATTAGTCGAGGTCATTCTCCTCGGTCAAACAATGGAGACGATTTCAGGCATCAACTTAACAACAGATGCAGGAGGCTCAGTCGATAAGGTCCAACTACGACATTATCCATTGCCAACTGGTCTCCTTCCCTTTCATAAGGGAGATTGATGTCATCTGACTGCCTCAGGGATTCAATCATTTTAAATTCACCAAGTATGACCCCAAAACTGATGCCTACACCCATCTAGTGCACTTTCGACATATGATGTCACTCTAAAACACGGAAGACAAACCCATCTGCAAGCTATTCTCATCCAGCCTAAGAGAGCTCAACTTGCTCTGATTTGACATGCTACCGAACAGGTTAATCCCATCATTCAAGGAGTTGTCTCTTACTTTTCTAGCTCAATTTGTGATGAGCACAAGGTAAAAAAAGGAGGTTGATTCCTTGCTTGATCTCAGAAAGTCAACCAATGAGTCCCTCCAACTGTACGCAACTTGATACTTGTAGCTCTTTCACAAAATATAGGGGCTTGATCCAGCCATTACTATCCCGGCATTCAAGCTGGGTTGGGTCACCAAAGTTGCATCTTCTAAGATCTAATGTTGTCCAACCTAGTGGATATGGATGATTTAATGCGCCAGATTGACAAGCACTATAAACTAGAAGAGGTCCACAATGAGCACCGACAAGCCGACTAGAACCTTTCCAAGCAAGGGGAAGGAAATAAGAATGGCAATGGGAGAGGCGAGGAGAAGGGGCCTCGGCCCCGTGATTTTGTGGTCGTCAAGATGGTCTCTACCGTGCCAACCTATGTCATACTCTAAAAGATCGAGCATGAGCCTTTCTTCGAATGGCCAAGGAGCTTGCCCGGGGATCAAATGAAGAAGAAGGGCTCTCCCTACCACTGTTCATACCACAGGGAGAAAGGGCATCTAACCACATAGTGTTGAGCATTTAAGGACTCTCTTGAAAAGCTAGCGCCGAGAGCCACTTAAAGGAATACATAGACAAGGAGAAGACCAAGGTCAGACCTCTTCAAGAACAAGAAATGGACGGCAACACTAAGATTTGAACCCTCAATGTGATCCATGGCATGGTGGACACAATTGTCGAAGAATGTCACCGAGAGAAATCAAGCAGGTAGCATTAGCCAAACAAGTCATGTTTGTCAATTTGGGCTCCCAACGCCCACATGTGAGGCCCCGGTTGAAGGCCCATCACATTCCCGGTCAGGGATCTAGAGCATCTTTAATTGCCATATAACGACGCTTTGGTCGTCACTCTCTGCCTTAGCGACTACTTTGTTCGCCAAGTCTTGGTGAATCAGGGCAACTCAGTTGAAGTCATGTACTACTCATTCTTCAAAGGGCTCGACCTCAATGAGTCAGATTTGGAGCCTACTGAAGTGCCTCTGGTGGGATTCAATTAGGCCCCGGTCTGGCCGCTCGAGAAGATCAAGCTTCTCATTCATACTGGTTCGGTTACGATCGAGGTGGAGTTTGTAGTGATGGATGTGTCGAGCCCCTACAACACCATCATCAGCCAAGTGTGGTTACACAAGCTCGGGGCCGTGACCTCAACTTACCATTAGGTTGTTTAGTATATAGGGACCCGCAACAAAGAGGAGATACTGAGGGACCAATTGGCTGTAAAAATAGTGTTACATCGCAACCGTGAAGAGCAAAGTGAGCCAAGACAAGTACACTGGGTAGAACTACTTAACGCCTTAGTGCTCGAGGATGTTGACACAGAGGCCACATCAAAAGTAGTGGAAGACTTGGTCATTATGCCAATCAACAATTCAAATCCCGCCAAATTCTTCCTACTGGGATCCACCATGACAAAGGCCAAATGTGAGGCAATGATAGCCATCGGAGAAACCTAGAGGCGTTCGCTTGGACACATTACAAGATATGAGGGGGTCGATCCTTCCATCATTACCCATCACCTTAATGTTGACCCAGCCCGATGGCCAATCATTAGAAGCCATGATGTTTGGCGGTAGCACACAGCGCAGTTGTTATTGAAAAAGTCGACCGATTGTTGGAGGCTAGGGCTGTATAGGAGGTGTAGTACTCGAAATGGCTTGCTAACATAGTCTTTATCAACAAGAAGAATGAGAAGTGGCATATTTGTGTTAACTACACAAACTTCAATGGCGCTTGCCCGAAGGATTTCTTAACTTCGTCAAGAATCGATCAACTGGTGGAACTAATTTTTTGGCACCCCCGACTCAACTTCATGAATGCACACATGAGGTGCCATCAGATTGCAATATATGGCCCTGACATAATCAAGACAACCTTGATCAGTCCTTGAGGGCTATTTTGCTATAGAATAATGCCCTTCGGCCAAAAAAATGTTAGGGCTACATACTAGAGGATGGTCACCAAGATGTTCAGGAGACAGCTTGGTGATAATGGAAGCTCACATTGACGACATGATCTGTAATACCCCGACCCGATTTAATTATTTAAATTTAAAAATAGCACGGATAATTACAATTATCGCATAATTTAATTGATTTTATTTTATGTTATGGATTTTATCTTATTTCGGAACCTATGCTCATTAAAACGTTAAATTTTAAGACGTTTAGAGATGTCGGCCTACCAACGAATACTCGTATGAGGAATCCGAGCACGCCATGACGATCCTCGTAATTTTCTAAGTCACCCGGTCCATTTTCATATTTTTTCGAAAAATTAGTACCGGAACAGTTTCTCGGGATCGTGCAGTGTTTTGCGCTCGCGCGCGCGACCAAACCCTTGACCGATATAAATCCATCATGGTCAAATCAAATCTTCTTTTTCCATAAATTAAGGAGTGTGTTCCCTAATTAATAATTAACCTAGCCTATAATCTATATATGAATTATTTATTTATTTACTTATTTATTTTCCTAATAATACTTAATATATATGCTTTCTAGCATATTATGAAACATAAGTTGGCTTCTCCTCCCCTTGGTTTTCTCACGGCAGACCCCCCTCTCTCTCTAAGTCTCACTCTCTCTCTCTCTCTCTCTCTAACCAAGGGGAGAAACCCCCCCCCCCCCCTTCTTCACCATTTTACTCTCCTTCAATTTCTACCACCACCAACTATGCACATGCCCACCACCCCTACATTACGGCGCATATTTGGACGTCCCGGAGCTCGTTCGTGACTGCCGTATTCGGGTCCGAGCCGCCATGTCCGGCCACCAAGCTTTCCGGCAAGGAAAGAGGTATAACGCATACTTTTGTCTAAGTTTAGGTTGTTAGATTTTAATGTTTTATATGTTTTAATCTAGATTTCATTGTTAGAACTCGTAATAGGACACTTAGTCTTCGAAATAGATGGATTAGATCGACTTTCGGACCATTAGAACCCGTAGAAATCGAGCTACGAAAGTCACTCGGAAAACTGACTTTTCCCAGATTTTTTCCAGATTCCTCGCTGATTTTTGTCTAACTTCGGAGACTTAGATCTTGGTGTTCCGTTGCTCAAATTACGTTTTTCAAAAGATGAAAGTTTGAGAAAAATACTTTATCTTGAATATAGATGGAATGGATTTACTATATGACATTTTGAACGCGTTAAAATCATGCCACGAAAATGACTCGCGCGCTGTTGAACACTGTTTTCCAGATTTTTCCCAGATTTTTTGTTAACTTCGAGCCCTTGGATATTGATGTTCGGGTGGTCAAAATGAGTTTCTTAAAACACGAAAGTTGTACACAAACATCAAGTCTTTAACCCGGATAGATTGGATCGTCCTCGAGACCTACATAACTCGTAGAAACCAACCTCAAACACACCACGAAAATCAGCCTATTTCTGGGATTTTCTCTCTCTAGAAACCCCACTCGCGCACCCACTTAAATCGCCACACCCGTTAGCCGAATCACGAAATTGACCTTACCATGATAAAATTGGGGTTAAATAATGTACGGGACAAGACTCGGTCCCGGATTTCGGAGACCGGGGAGTATAATTACCAAAATGCCACTCTTACTTACTTTTGGCATACCGACACTAAAATCACCACACGAACGGACCGACCATGGAATTAGGCTTTGAATGTGAATAATAACTGAAAATAATGTGGGTCCGGCCTCGGTTATATTTTTGGACGGCCGATAGCAAAGTTACGAAAATACCCTTTTACGGTCTAAGTAACCGGCGATAAAACCAATCGAACATGAGTCATCCGAGCCCTAGAATGTACAAACGAGACTAAGGATTAAGTAATAAGATTTACACGAATCACGAGAAGGCTCTCGGTGCCACGTGTTAGTTGGGTAAAATGACCACTTTGCCCTAGAACCCGAATTACATTTTTGTACCCTTACAAATCGAGGAGTTCGAGCGGTTACGCGACTTGAGTCACTAAGTTAGTATGTATTTTATTGGCAATAAGTGCTTTTTATTTATTATGATAAATCCAGGAGTTGAAGTTATCGGGTCGAGTTGATATTAAGAAAGTGCGGACTAAGTTCAGGTGAGTCTTATATATGACTTGCTTACTTACATTCTGCAATAAAAATGAATGAATCCCTTACTTTGATGCATGTACATCTATGTCACTGAATTGATAGTAGACTGAGCATGATATGTTAAGACATTAAAAATAATCATGACATCATGTAAACATGAAAATATTATGACATGAGATCAATACGGCGCCCCGGCCGCTAGGGGGCAGATGAAGATTCTAGCGATGAGGTGAAGTAATAAGGGTGGGGATTATTAGCCAGGTAATCCAACGGGTGATATCACGCCGGCTTATATTTGGGGTCGCTCCCTAATTTACTGGTGGGCCGTAGATCGCATACTGTTACTATACATGGTTACAGCGTAAGCCTAAAAGCTGAATTCATACATCACATAACATGATCACTTGATACGTGTGCATGGTTACGGCGCAAGCCTAAAAGCTGGATTCGTATATCGTATAATGTTGGCATTTAATTCTAATGAATTTCAAGAATACGGGTTATCTTAATACAGAACGTTAGTAGACTTGTCATGCCTAGACTCACACTAGCTTAGTGCTAATGAAGTTGTTGATGCAACAGGTCTTAATTAATGATGTTGATCAAGCTTGAATTCTGCAAGTTATATTGGAATTGAAGTATCTTTTGCAATTTCTAGATTTAGCATGTTTAGATATAACTTGATCTTGATTGTAATGTATTTGGTTGACCGGTCGAGAATTTAGACTGTAGTCATGGTTTGTAAGCCCATAAGGGTTATATTGTTGCACTTTATTTTATACATTGAACTCTGGAGTTAATTTTATTTTTCGCACTCTGATATCAGTTATATTGATAGAAAATCCCTAAACTGGTATATTTTTAAGGGGCCTTACGAGTTTCACTCGTGGCCGGTCACGTGCCTTAACCTTTACGGGATGGGTCGTGACAACTGTGGTATCAGAGCCTAAGTTTTCGGATTTTCTTTAAATAAAACCCAGAGTTATAAATTTGATCACACGATAGTCGCACATGGCTTGTATAATTATGTGATGATGTGCGTACTACCTATGTAATGCTATACTTTAATAACGATACGTTTGTAGTCAGTACTAGTAAGACTATATCTTGAGTACTGTAGGCATAGACCTTAGTGTCAAAGATAACGAGGATGGAGGATATACCGGTGACGATTCGTATGGGAGACATGGAGTAGGACCACACGAGGTGACATCCTTGGATGCGGACACATACTACAAGGCAAGACATACCGAACCCTCAACTAGCCGACATTGGAATCTCTGGCAGAGAAACTTCTAAAAGCTCTATGTTGACGGAGCCTCCAATAACCATGGAGCAAGGGTAGTGTTGATCTCCCCAAGTGGGATTTTACATGAGCATGCCCTCAGGGTGAATTACACGCCTCCAACAAACGAGGCTAAATATGAGGCATTGTTGGTCGGGCTCCGAATTGCCTAAGGTATGGATGCCGAAGATTTGGAGGCATATAATGACTCCTAGTTGGTGGTCACTATTTAGAGAACATAAAGTTCGGAGAGTCAATGAGTCGAATCTTGAGAGAGCATATATTAGAACAGTTTACGAGGAGTTGGCGAAAAGATTGTAAATCAACATAGAGGAATCTATTTAATTGCTCAAGACTTTGTTATTATGTGGCTTGAATATAATTCTTACTTCTCTCCCGTAATTTTTTATTCCACCTTAAAGTTTTCAATGTAAATCTTGGTATTCTTTATTGATTTGCATTGCATAGTCACATATATTAAATTAAATAATTAATTAAAATTAAAATTGGATAACAGTAATTCTATTTACGCTTAATCACTCGCGATTTTTCATGATGGATGGAAAATTGTCTTACAAGTGAACCTAGCAATGAGAAATCAAGACAAGCGTGCACCTATTATTCGGTCGCCAATATCTGATTACTTATGCGACAAGCCTATTAAGAGAATCGTTGGTTACAGTGATATGGATGACCTAAAGCAAAGCCCCAGGAAGGTCACAGCACCTACTCCATGTCTAACTATAGTAAACCTCCCATAGACCTAGTTTGAGAAGCACTTTGAACGTGTCCCATCTTACCCTTAACTCCACACACTGAAATGCTGCTGGTTATCAAAAAAAAAATGCTGCTGCTTTCCAACTGAAAAGTGCCACAAGGAGGAGAGCTAATGCCCGTATTACATTATGATTAAACACATGGAATTGGTACCGAAATAGCTACAAGCACTCCAAGAAGAAGACTAAAATACGCTTCTTCATTGCATTAGAAGAGGAAGTCTGAAACTGTGGTAGCTCTTGCTTCATCTCTATATAGAAAACTTATGCAGTACTGGAGAAAAAAGAACTCAATATTACAAAGAGGATAGAGATACAGTAGTCATTACAGGTGGGGGCAGAGCAGCAGTCGCGTTATCGGTCCAATTCGTTTCACCCCAGTGCCATAACATGCTCTCCCAGAAGCAAAAATCCTCGAAACAAGTCTCTAAACGTGGGTCTTTTATCTTGATCTTCCAATGGCTGTCCGTGTAGTTTCCTTTCTGAGCTTGCCTCCGGTCCCACTCCAAGGCCGCCTTCTGCTTCGACCTAAGCAGGCAGTACTTTTGAACGTTTTCTGGCATTGCGTCATGGACCTTCCACCACCTCTCATGTGCAACATCGCTTGCAAATTCCTGTAATATGTCCACATTCCAGTTGCAATCGTAGTCCCGAAAACATAACCATGGTTTCAAACCCAAATAATGGAGGACATAAAGGACCGGAGGGTCTGCTCCAAAAAGACGTGTTTTCGTTTCCTTTTTCTCCTCTTCATCGCCTTCCCAGAAGTGTTTTAGAAAATTCATGCGTTTGGGAATCCTATGCCACCAGGTGAAGATCTCGTTCAGATACCCCTGGTCCCCACCATTGTAGGATTCGATCTCATCGACGTGATCCATCAACAATCGGAACGTACAGTTAGATGGTTCAACAACCATCACACCCGAATTAAACAATGATCCGTTATTGCCTGTTGCGGATACTTCCGGCATCTCGAAAAGGAAATCGATGTTTCTAAGTATGAGAAGGTCGGCATCAATGAATATAATCTTGTCGTAATCCGTCAGTTGCCAGAGACGGAATTTGCTGTAGTTCCACTCGTTGTAGGCATCGCGCTCTGCTTTTGGGTTCCGGATTCTTTCAATTGTACGAATTTTCCACCCTGCAGCCTCCAGACCTCCCCTGTGATACTCGCTGATTGTGTCATCGACAAGTATTACAAGATCTCGTGTTGAACCTGCCATGCGGATGCTCTGAGCTGCAGCAATGGCACCACATACATACATGTGTGCTGAGTGAAGGATGGTTGCATAAGCTTCTCGCCGCGCATTTCCTGAGTACCACTTTTCTGTACAGGGAAGTTATATTTCTCTAAGTTAGATCAAGCAATCAGCTTATTTGTTTTCGCTTGGCATACAGAGAAAATAATTGGACTCCGAGTCACCTACATTACATGAACTTGAGTACGGCATCGGGTGCTCAAATGTGCTCAAATGTTGGATTCACTTTATTTCATTTCAAGGATGCAGGGACAAATCCAAGATTCATATTCTTAGTAAATACATTCTAGAATAAACAACATTTATAAGGTATCTTAGGGCATCTTAAGCGTAATATATGAGTCCATGCATAGTTCCTAGAAACTTCAAAAGTGCAAACATGGTTGATAGGTGATTGTCAAGCTAAACAAGCCGGGCATAATCCTATACCCTTATCTGATATCAAGCATATGATATGGATAACTTATACACCAAGGAAAATCCATGTAATAAGCCAGGCAATCACCACTCAATTTTTTTTAGAAGGTTTTCTATATCAAAAGTCGAATGGATTGCATCACGCTTACCAATCTTCACACAAATTTGTACCTGCAGTTACAAAGAACTCTCACTGTTTTGCCAGAAAAGTTTGAAAGATCCTGATCTAAGATCCCCACTAGAATTTCTTTGAAGCTTCCCTTAAAATTGACAACATTCTTTTTTCCACTGTATGTATGATCGCCCACGTTTTCATGACAAACAATTGCATGTACCATAGATCCAAGTCAATTCGAAAAAGAAAAGACCTTATCTTAGTCACAGTCAAACTGTGCTATTGATGAAATTGTTAAAACAAATATCAAGAAAGTAACAACTTGAACTTACCTTTGGCCTTGAGAGGAACTGCTAGTTCACATGACCCAACTGGGAGCTGGAGCTTTTCTCTCAACATATTAAGGTTGGGTTCATACAGCCATATATCGCCTTCATGTACAACAAGTTCTTCGCAGGTGAAAAGATTTGGAGTGGGGAAGCAATCAGTCACCAAAAGTACACGCACTGGATGATACCCTCTAGCAGTGGCAGCAAGCCTTGCGGCTGAAAGTTGCAAGTGCAGGCGGGCAACATCTCTCGACCAGTCCCCTGACTTGTTGCATGGAAGTTTTACAGCAATGAGATCCAACCGTGGTTTTCCAGGGACCTGAAGGTTTGGTAGTGTAGGACAAGTGGGGACCTCAAATTCCTCTTCCTCGTCAATCCATTCTGGATACAGGGAGTTCCAAGTGATATTGTTTGAGAGATGATCTAGGTTCAGAACAACATGCTCTATTTCCGGTATAAACTGATTCCACTGTTCAATTTCACTGC
Organism: Arctostaphylos glauca; assembly: GCA_019985065.2. Lineage (NCBI taxonomy): Eukaryota > Viridiplantae > Streptophyta > Magnoliopsida > Ericales > Ericaceae > Arctostaphylos > Arctostaphylos glauca. The sequence goes on along the minus strand of JAHSPW020000006.1, from coordinate 12,046,372 downwards.
CATTGAAGTTTAAGAGAGCTATTCCCTGATACTCATTTTGGTCGGTTAGTTTCTCAATTACTTCAGAGATATGATCCCAGTTAACATCTAAAAGTGAGATATAATGTTGATCCAAGGCTGCTGTATCCCTTCTCCAACCGTCAACGGAAGTTGTTCTGCATCACAAAGACTTTGTATTCAAGACATTTTTACAAGAAAATATCATTTTTTGCACTGAATTGAGAAACTAAACCGAGTATTGAGGACCAAAATGCTTAAATAACATGTGCTCTTGCTAGATGAAATAGATGCACAGAGAAAAAACAGACGCCATGACAGGGAAAATGTAGTAAGATTACAAAGTTGTAACGTACCTAGATCCATGTTTGGATATTTGGTCGGTGTTATAAACCGCTGGAGAGTGGAAAAGCGTGAAAAGTGTTCCCAAAATAATAATGGTTACTAACACAAGATAAGTAGGGAATTTGCAACTTGAGCTCCTATCTTGGCTGGATATGTGGAAGGGCTTCTCACTATCTTTAAAAACTCTACTTCTGAAAGATCTCCGTTTGCTTGCATCATCACTAGACCAAATTCAAGGAAACATCAGTACCTTATGCAGGTGAGGAGCACCTTAAAAATTAGAAACCAACAATAACAGTTTCAAGATAGCAGTTGGCGGAGTTATGAACTTCTCGTATAGCATATTCCAGGCACACAGGCTGGATTACCTCATCAAAACTTACATTTATTATGAATGCTATACCAATTGCATAAGTAAGGATAACCGTGCATTGTCATCCACTAAACCCTGTCTTGGTCTCATCACCAGTAGAAAGAATGGCAGAAAAACAATGTTTCCCCAAATTTCTTCCCAGTCAAAAATAGGTCAAGGGTTCATACACTAAATCCAAACTAGTATTAGCATGTTTCACTGGAAAAAGCACTATAATTGGAAAAAATAGAGGAGCCAAGCATATCTAGTTTCAGATTATATAGGAAAATGGGAAGAAGAATAGTAAAAATCCAGAAATCTTCTCATAGCAAAATCATTGTATAACATCGATATGGCTTGGATAGACAGTTGAACATAGAATTTTCCAGCTTAGTTCCATCCCATAGAAGAGATGAAGGAAAGAAAGAAGAAATATAAAACTTAATACTTTAAGATATCATGCACCAAAAGGTAATTTTCACTGCAACCGGAATCGTTGTAGATGTGAAGAATAGTAAAAATCTAGAAATCTTCTCATAGCAAAATCGTTGTATAACATCGATATGGCTTGGATGGACAGTTGAACATAGAATTTTCCAGCTTAGTTCCATCCCATAGAAGAGATGAAGGAAAGAAAGAAGAAATATAAAACTTAATACTTGAAGATATCATGGACCAAAAGGTAATGTTCACTGCAACCGAAATCGTTGTAGATGTCAGAAACTTTTCAGTTGTTAAATAGACAATGGGAGTATTGAACATTAGAAGCAGTAAAGTGCAACCATAATTCAATAGAAGCAAAATGTTGTGAATAGCAGCTCCAAGAAAATAATTCCCACATTAGAAAACAAAACTTCATTGGAACAATGTTATTCTGAATTTTATACCGAAAAGTTTGGAAATTATCAAATCGTATAATTCGATCAATATAGGAATCAACTGAAAGTCTGAAAATAGCTGGAGGGAAAAAACCCATTTTCTCAAATTGTAGAACTTTTGCCCATTCTCGCCTGTCTGAATTCTAAGGTCAAATACTCTTGAGCAGTCCCAAAGCCTGGTGTTTGACTTTTTGCTTGCATGTTGTGAATATCACTTCAGTTCCACATTTGCCTACACAATAATCTTTCCATGGTTATTCTCCCCTACTTTGGTCGAGTCGAGCTCCGACTTTGGTTGGTCCAAAGTATATTTTGAAGAAAATTATGGAGGCAAAATGTACCTTTGTAAAGCAGGGACACATAGTTCAGCAATACTACCGATGTGTTACCGGGACAAGACTTATGGAAATTTCCACCAAGTAGTTAACTGACCGAGAGCATCTGTAGTCGGCAATACCACCGAACCACGCTCAAGGTTAATAGTTGGTAATTCCACTAAACCAGATAGAATTTGTTTGGAACCTATGAGGGTTCAAAAATACCACCGAGCCATGCCCAAGATGTTTGTGTGTAATTTGGCAATGCCACCGAACCGTGCGAAGTTGAGTTGGATCTTCGCAGAGCCTTGAGTGGTTGACAATACCACCGAATCATGTTTTGGTTGAAGACCTAATCCACAAATGCCAAAGAGATAATTGCGCATGTGCTGAAACTTAGAAGGCTTTCATAATATAAATTTCAAATTGTTGCTTACAATTTATATGAATGGGTGCCAAAGGGAAAGATGTACAAAATTAATGGTAATATTTTCGCAAGCTCTGAGCGTCCTACGGCGTCGGTACCGGTGTATCATCCAAAGCTTCTAGCATGTAGGAGCTGACACCAACAATTTTAGTGACCCAGTACGGTCCTCCCCAATTTGGCCCTAATATGGGGTTTTGTGGTTCTAAGTTATGAATACCAGTGCTCCGGGTTAATATGGTGGTGGTTATAAATGTAAGTGGTTTAACTCTTTTTTTTCCTCTTAAGAATGCAAGGTGTTTTGAGTCAGCTTACATGCCCCTCAAAATAATCACCACAACCACTCCCACATCGTTTCATGCGCTCACAAGGGAGAGACGTTTCATGTGCTTATGCGTGCCAGAGTTGCTAGCAAAGTGAATCAAACGTGAGATATTAGGAGGGTAAACACCTCTAAGTTCTAGGTCAAGACCACCAGGCCAACCTCTTGCGATTAAGTGGTTCAAGTTACAAGTTAATTTGGTCAAATCAACGTGGCGGCTGAAATTTAGTCAAATCAATGTTTGCTACAAATTTTGTGGATAATTTGTGGTTTAGTTATGAATTATTGTGATCCAATTTATGAATTGCAAATGGTGCAACCCTCAAAGCTATAATCGAATGATCCCTGGAATAGAATTTTTGAATGGAATAGATCCATGTAGTCTACACCAAGTAATTGGGACAAAAAAAGCTTTTTGAGTTGATACTTATTCTAATTCCTACTGGAATACATAAACAGATTCCACTTTTCTTATTAACCTCAAACACCCCTAGCAATTGACCCAAAGGGTCTGGTATTTTTTGTTTATAACTCGAGATCTGGTCCAATGCACCAATTAATTCGGAGGACCAATTCTACCGTCTAGATTAGCCCAACACAAAAATTGATCACAAAAATTGATAGCACGCATACAACCACCAACTCTCCATTCTAACCACCCCAATCCACTCTTAATCACAATCCCATAGCCGACAGAACCATTGCAAGAAGAATTTAAGAAAATGACTCCTAAATTGAGAAGACGTAATACCTACTAACCAAAACCTCAATAAGAATACTGTATCTGAGCCAAATTACAAAATCTTATTTGCAGAACATATCATAGATACATTCATAGATATTCTAAGGCCTCGCTCGATTTGCCTTGGCATAACCTACTTTCTCCACATTAGGTTTGAATATTGATGGATAGGCATTTGTGAATTTTACTCTTTACCTTACTAATTCACTGATTTTCAGGTCATTTAACCTCAACACTTAATGTATTTGTGTGTGTGCGCGCGTGTGAGAGAGAGAGAGAGAGAGACTAACTTAGTGAGAGAAAGTCGTTGTCTGGGCTCTATGGGGTTGTGTGAGGCACCGCCTATATTTCCCCTCATATTTCGTTGAATCAAAGCTTCAGCCTGGGGAAGGCAGCATCTGATCTGAAACCAAACAAAACAATTTCAGGGTAAAAAGTAGGAAAGCACACAAAACAAGACTTGGAAGGAAATTAAGTATGGTTATACATTTAGACATACAGTACAAGTGACAGCAGATTCGATACGATTCTAGAGAGAGAGAGAGAGAGAGAGAGAGAGAGAAGCGTGATCTGTGGAAGAGTGAAGACAATACATATAATATAAAGTCTGCAGGGAGAAGGGAGGCAGTTAAGAGTTTGAATAACCCATTTTGTTGCTAATAAATTATGATTTGAGTGTTCAACGATATCTGAGTCAGAGTTAATGATATGCATAAATAATATAAAAAGGGAAAGTGGACTGTAAACACTTTCTTGCTGCGGACAGTGTGAGTTACCTACTATGGGAGACCATGTCTTTGTTCACTCTCACGAGGGTCTCCTCAAGTCTAATTTTTAATAATTAAAAATCATTTGTATATTTGCATTTGTTTGTTTCCTAATTTAACTTTAATCGAATATTACTAAGTGTTCGATCTAGATATTCAATTGTTGTGTCAAGAATTTTGAATCAACGGAAAAATTTTAAGATCAAACATATTGATTCTCTTCTATGGTGAATAACGCGAGTTGAACAAAATTGCTTTCAAATTACTTTTTATAGAAAGCCTGTTATATGTGGTGCTTAGTTGTGGTCTTATTTGACAGATTAATTTTTCTCAATCTTTTTCATTCATATCCTTGGGTTTATCCTCCAAGATAAAATTTAAGTCTTATTGGATCAATATGTCTTTAATCGCGCATTGCCAAATTTTGAAATTGTTTGTTCCATTGAGCTTCTCAACTTCAAATGTTGCGTTGGATATTATAGAATTGGTAGAGGGTCATGGCATATTCATTTTAGTAGATCTTAATATCTGACTACCTTAGGCATGATGTTGAAAACTCCGAAAACGAATATTTTTCAACCAAAAAGAGATAGTACACCAATTCTTTAGTCGAACTACAAAAAATTGAGTACGTTGTTTGAATCCGAGACGTCGAGACTAGAGAAGAACCAATCCAAAAAACTTTTAATGTGGATTGAGGTTGAAGTTCTAAAACTTTAGGGACTTCATTGTAATTTTTGAAACTTAAGGGATTGAGTTGCAAGTTACCGATTCAGTATGGTCCTGAATTCGAGTAAACTGGGTAGGGACATTTTTAATAGGTCAAGTTAATTCACCAGATCGGATCAAGTTAATTGCCCTGATTGTGTCGAATTTGACCTGATCATAACTTATCTCCAATGGCTCAAGCCACATTGGATCAAACCTCTATTTCTTCTTCCACCACATGAACCAGAAGCCAGGCTAGAAGATGGAAAAAGAAACATGTGCAACTAGAGCTATGCTACAATAATTTATGTGGACACGCCAGTTGTCTGATCTTTATGCCGTTTTATTCCATTGAACTTGTATCGACAAGACAAATTTCCTAGTGCCCTTCGAATTGAATTTGAGACATTTTGAATTTTTAGCAAAATCGGACAATTTTCGAGCTCTGATACCACTTGTTATGCTTCCAGTAACTAAACTCAAACATACACCACCACAAAGAAGTAAAGATTTATGTGATTCCAGAATAAACGAGTACACTCATGGACATGAGATTCTTTATTCAGTAGGCTTTAGAAAAGGAAATTCCAATAAACTATTAACACCTCGATAGTTGTTTATGCCTTACAATGCCAGCCTTGCGATAAAAGGCTATAAATATTTTCCTAAGAAATTCACAAAAAAAGAAAAAGAAAATGCCTACTAGGCACTACATCCAAGTTGATTTTTTAAAATTATAATTTAGTATAAAAAAATATGAGGAGAAACAATTATGATCTCTACGTTAATATATAAACGTTCTAAACAATTGCTCCATCGATCATGTTGGTTCATTGGTTAAAGTGTTTGTAAGTAATCTATTTGGTTTGAATGAAAACTTCCGAGCAACACTTTACCCTGAGTTTTTCTCACAAAAAACTATTTCAATAGGAAAAAGGAAGAGAAGAAGTCACTAAAGTTACAACTAAGGAACAAAAATGGACCTCATACCCTTGAAAGAATGGACCTTTCTTTTTATTGGGGCCCTACATAGGTAAGTAGCTGGGGTAAAAAGATTTTGGACCTTTTATTCCTAAGCACAAATACTATTTTTGGGCTACTTTTGAGAGGCCCTATGCGGTTGTTAGGTGGACTCCCCCTTTCGACAAGTCCTGTAACCCTAGGCGGTTGTTAGGTAAGAGCGAAAAGTGCCAGAGGTTCTCCAATCTCCACTACCAGCCTCCGAATGAATTGACACCCATCCAAAGTCCTTAGCCCTTTGTTTAATGGGGGATAAACATTGTTGGGTCACTCCCAATGGGGATTTGACAAAACAAGTTCGCTATTCTAGCAACTGATTACTTCACGAAGTGGGTGAAGGTTATGCCACTGGCCAAGATCACTAAAGAGGCAGCATTGGACTTTGTGTGAAAATTGATCATTTGTCACTGCAGGATACCGTACACCATCATCACGGACAATGACAAGTAGTTAGACAATAACTTGTTGAGGGATTTTTTGGGGATGTTCGGCACACAGATTAAATATGCATCACCAGAACATCTGCAGGCAAATAGATTGGTTGAGGTGACCAACAAAACATTTCTATGGATGATCAGGACAAGGTTGATAGCCTTTAAAGGACTTTGGGTTGAACAATTGTCCAACATTCTCTGAGCATATCAGACCACAGGTCGGACCTCAACTAGAAAGACACCATTTCAACTGACCTTCGGCAGTAAGGCAGTCATTCCAGTGGAAGTGGGCATGCCCAGCCATTGTGTCAGCGGATATAACCCAAAATAGAATGAGGAAGTCTTGCAGTTGAACCTGGACTTCCTGAAGGAAGAAAGTGAGCAAGCGATGATCCGAGTGGCCTCATACCAGTAGAGGATTAAAAATACTACGATGCTAGGGTGAAATGCATGACGTTCCAGGTGGGAGACATGTTACTCTAAAAACTAGTGCTATCAACAAAATCCTGGGGACGGGAAGCTTGGACCAAACTGGGAAGGACCATATTGTGTAGAGAAAGTTATCAGACTAAGTATTTACTGACTAACATCCAGTTTATACCAACCACTGTAGCATAACTGAAATCTAGAGCACCTTTGCAAATATTATTAGCAATGTCTTTTTAATTAATGAAATTGTTGTTTCCTTGATATTTTCTACTTATGTAGATTCCTTTCAAAGAGCAATGTAATCAAAGATCCGACAAGAAATCAAGAAAAGGCAAGATTCAGCATTTTGCCCAAAGTCTTCCATTGGATTATACTCCAGAGCTGAATATGCAGAATTTCCTGATCAGATCAGACTACTTTTTAATAATCTTCAATTGGGCGGTCGCCAAGTTCAGAAGCCAGTCAGATCAAACTATAAACAGTCTCCGATCGAGCCAAGTTCAGAAGTTGGTCGTATTAGACTATAAATAGTCTTCGATCAAGCAAGTTTAGAAGTCGAACGGATTAGACTATAAACAGTTTTTGACTGAGCAAGTTCAAAAGCCGATCAGATCAAACTATAAAGACTCCGACCAAGCTAGTTTAGATGCCAATCAGATCAGACTATAAACAGCTCCAATCGACCAAGTTCAGAAGTCGGACAGATTAGACTATAAAGTCACCGGCCAAGCAAGTTCAGAAGCTGGTCAGATCATACTATAAACAGTCATCGACCGAGTGAGTTCAGAAGCTGAACGGATCAGACTTAAGCAGTCTTCGATCGAGCAAAGCCAGAGGATGATCGGATTGAACCACTTACAGTCTCCGATAGAGCAACTCGCAGTTTCAAAAGGGTACTAGGTAAGCACCAGCCCCTACTCGGCAAAGACATGGGGACGACCCGCATAGCTCAACTGTTTCATGTCCACTTTCATTAAGTGTTTCATATCCGCCTTAAGAAGAGCTTTACTTTTACTTGCTCCTCCAGTACTACCCCCTGTAACTTTTTCCAAGACAAAAACGTGGAGAAAATATTCACAATGAAAAATGCCAGCCAGACTAGACTTGTATCTTATGTCTTCACCGATCATTCAAGCAAACCCAATGATCAGCAAAGACAGGGGGACATGCAACTAACAATTCCGATTGAAAAAGGAAAAATAATTTCGACTCTGGATGTCACGCCCCAATCCCAATGATAACGTGGAACCACCGAAGAAAGTGACGTGGCAATACCTCTAATACCAAACCAAGAAAATAAATAATAAAAGACAAGTTTTAAACCAAACCTCTTATATTAAAAACCCGAAGTGGCCAATATCACAGAAAACAACAATCCCTCTTACTAAGCCACATCCCACAATAAGTGTCAACAACATAGTACGACAACTTACTAAAAACAAAATACTAACAACCACGACAACAGCTGGACAGTTGACCACCCTCTATTCTTGAACACCTGAAAGAGTATCGCATAAATATGCGTGAGCTAACCACATGCTCAGTGAGTACAACTGAATCATATAAATAAGAACAAGCAAAATATTTATGGATCAAGTTAAGTTAAAATAACTCTTTCAGCAAAAGAATATTCAAAAAGACCAGCACAAGGTCTAACAATTCATCCCATATAGCCAAGGGTCGTTTACCTTCGACCAAAGTTAAGACAGTACTGTTACCCTGAGAAATCAACGCAAATAAGTACATTGGTGATGTCAGGGGCCATTTCAATCACAATGGTAGGGGAACACCCACATATCCCATATGTGAGCAATATATAATAAGCCTAGAATCAGGGCAAACACTCCAACATTAGCCCAGTAGTAGGGCCAGCAAGGCTATCATAGTATGAATCTCAAAACACATTTCACAAATATTCTTGATCCATGATATCTCAACTATTCAAATCACAGTTCATAAAAAGATAATACATTCAAAATTGCAAGCAAGATATTTTAGTTCTAATTTATATAATTCTTGTACTCACCTTTCGAAAATAACCGGGTTAACCGAGACCTCAACTTAACTTCTAGACGGAGCTGAAGTAGGCGTAGACCTCTCCGAACCTAGCACGAGTCATACAATGATGCAAATGAGTCACCTAACCACATGTTTTATGCATAAAAATTAAATATGCCTCACCAGTTTATCTCCCTTCTATAATCAATCAAATGAACCCCATGTTTTTACATCTCACTTTCAAATAAATAAATAACTAATTAGCATTCACCATTAGAACAATTAGTTAGTTCATTGAGACTAAATCTTGAAATCAATTTTTTAATATTTGAAGTACTACAAATCCATTAATTAATTCCACCACCCAAATTCAACACTTTAACTTAAAATATATATAATTTCCAGCATATACGTAATTATGTTTTCACTTTGAATTTCACTATCAGCTGTTAGGCTTGTCTCCAAACCTCAATTCTACATCTAACACTAAAAAAGAAAATCATGGGTTGCCAATCTACATGATAAATTTCACGTATAAAGAAATCATCTTAGCCCTTTTTTTTTTCTTTTTTCTATACTCCAATTAGGAACAGTTTAATCCAAGAAATATCATAGTTCAAGTAGAATTAAAACTTAACAAAAGTAAAATGATTACGCAAGTATAAATGTTTAGAAGTCTTACCAATTAAATTGAGATTTGTGGTATATGGCTGCAACTAAGGCTTCTTTTTCTTTTTTTTTTTCTTCTTTGCCGTTGTTGAGAAGGAAAGGTCTGACCAATTAGTTGAAGATTGATTCTAGGGATCTCAGCTTGATTGTAGGAACTAATTAGCTTGATTCTAGGGATCTCAGCTTGATTGTAGGAACTAATTAGCTTGATTCTAGGTATTTCTTGTATATAGTTACCTCTCGTGTAATCCTTTCAATTATCAAAAAGAAAATATCATTCTCTTTCTTTACATGGTATCAGAGCGGGAAACGATACCCTAGCTCTCTACCCTTTTCTTCCGCCCTTTTTTTTTCTTTCCACTTCCTTTTTCGTTACCATGACGGAGCCACAGTCTTCGAAGGGAGAAAAGATCGATGCTGCGGCCCCATACTTTCTTCACCATTCCGATCATCCGGGGATGGTGCTGGTTTCCAAGCCCCTCAATGGGGACAATTATTCGACATGGTGTAGAGCCATGACGATCTCTTTGAATGCCAAATCCAAATTGGGTTTCGTTGATGGGACTACCCCGATGCCGTCTGCCAAGACCAAGCCAGACGAAAATCTTGCATGGAAAAAATGCAATGACATGATCCTTTCTTGGATTCTCAATTCACTCACACCGGATCTTGCGGACAGTGTGATTTTTTCAACCACCGCCCAAGAAGTATGGGAAGATCTTCGGGATCGTTTTTCTCAAGGCAACGCCCCTCGCATTTTTCTGATTGAGAGGGACATTGCCTGTCTCACTCAAGGCCAAATGACTGTTGCAGCTTATTACACAAAGCTTAAAGGGTTATGGGATGAATTGGGATCCCATAATGACACAGTTTGCTCGTGTGGGGCAAACCATAAGCGACGCCGGTTGATGCAATTTCTCATGGGACTCAATGAGTCTTACAAAGTGACCCGAGGACAGATTTTGTTGATGAACCCGCTACCTGATGTAGCTCAAGCCTACTCCTCAGTTGTGCAAGAGGAGAAGCAGCGGAGCCTTGGGGCTACGCGTGAGACAATGGAGAACTCGGCCATGGTCGTTCAAAGGGCTGAACCGGTGGCTCTGGCTGTTCGACATGCCCCCTCTTCCCGTCCCAATCCATCTGTTCGAAAGCCCTTGCACTGCTCCTATTGTGACCGTGACCATCACGTTCGAGAAACATGCTGGAAGCTGAATGGGTACCCACCAGAACACCCGAAACATGCATCCAACCGGTCCAATCAGAGACCGAATTCCAAGCGCAACAACAGTTATCAACCTTCAGCCAACAATGTCCAGGAAAACTCAGTGCTGCCGGAAGTGCTGTCGGCAACCAATGGGCTCTCTGATTTGCAAATTCAGCAAATCTTATCTATTGTACAGGGTAAAGGGGCAGCGCAGTCCGCCAATCCTAAACTTGGTACCGCTGCCGGGAGTGCCTCAGGTTTGTTACAAACATTGTTGCGCCTCCGTCGATTAATTATCGACAGTGGTGCAACAGATCACATTACTTCATCTCCAGCTTTACTTGTCAACAGCAATCCGAATACTTCTTTGCCACTTGTTGCTATGTTGAGTGGAAAACATGCTCCGATTACATCCATTGGAGATTTACCTTTGAATTCTGTAATTACTTTAAAAAAAGTGCTGGGAGTACCATCTTTTAAGGTGGATTTAATGTCTGTGAGTCGAATTACCAGAGATCTCAATTGCTCAGTGATTTTTTTTCCTCATTGGTGTATCTTGCAGGACTTGATGACGGGGACGACGATTGGTTTGGGTGAACAACGAGACGGTCTTTATTACTTGGTTGCGTTAACATCAGAGAAGCCACAACCTCCAATACCATCTGCCGCAACCACTTCCTCTCGCTCACCCGATTCTCAGGACACCTCCTCTACTGCTTTGTGGCATCGCCGTTTGGGACATTTGTCTTCCTCCAGATTAGATTTTATGGCAAAACATTTGTTAAATTTTCCTTTCCGGTCTAATAATGCTTGTGATGTTTGTGCACTAGCAAAACAAACTCGTCTTCCTTTTCCTGTTAGTTCTATCTCATCTGTTAGACCTTTTGAGTTAATTCATTGTGACATTTGGGGTCCCTATCGAGTTCCTTCTCTTTCTGGTGCCAGATATTTTTTGACTATTGTGGATGATTACTCTAGATTCACATGGGTTTTTTTTCATGCAACACAAAAGTGAGACATAATCTTTACTTGTGAATTTTTTTTCTTTTGCCCAAACCCAATTTCATGCTCCTATAGCCAACATTCGGGTTGATAAAGGTGCAGAATTCTACTCTCTGCGGAAATTTTTTAAACAACAAGGCACCACTTATCAACATACTTGTGTCTCTACTCCCCAACAAAACGGGGTCGTGGAGCGCAAGCACCGCCATATTCTCAATTCTGCTAGAGCTTTTCGTTTTCAAGCCCACCTTCCCTTACATTTTTGGGCAGATTGTGTCTCTGCTGCGGTCCATATAATTAACCGGCTACCCACACCACTCCTGTCCCGTCAATCTCCTTTTGAACGAGTTTATCAAAAGCTACCTTCTTATTCTCATATTCGGGTTTTTGGGTGCCTTGCTTATGCTACCGATGTACAAGCTCCTCATAAATTTGCTCCCCGAGCCAAACGCTGTGTTTTTCTTGGGTATCCTGTCAGCCAAAAAGCTTACAAGCTCTATGATCTTGCCACCCACAACATGTTCACTAGCCGTGATGTTGTTTTCCACGAAAATGTTTTCCCTTATGAGTCCATCCCTTCCCCTTCCTCAAACCCCGACTCTGTCATCCCTGTTTCTCTACCCGATCCCTTAACCCCGGTTCCACAACCTTCATCATTATCTCCGGCCTCTACTCCCGCACCTGTTCCACCACCTCCTGAACCCATCTTACGCCGTTCCCAACGACCTCACCATCCTCCCGTGGCTTTACAAGATTACATTTGCAACCAAGTGACGTCTCCCAATCATTTGTCGCCTTTGTCATCCGGTCCACAAAAAGGTACACGCTATCCCCTCTGCAATTTCGTATCTTATCAACGTTGCTCCCCACAACATCATTCCTTTATTGCTGCTGTCAGTCAAGATATTGAGCCTACATCTTATGACGAAGCAGCTTTTCATCCCCATTGGCAAGAGGCTATGCAATCTGAACTAGCTGCTTTGGAAGCCAATCACACTTGGTCTCTCACCCCTCTTCCTCCTGGCAAGAAACCTATTGGTTGTCGTTGGGTTTATAAAATCAAACGACACTCGGATGGCACTATTGAGCGTTTCAAGGCTCGTTTGGTTGCCAAAGGCTACACCCAGCTGGAAGGTATCGATTATCACGACACTTTTTCTCCCACTGCTAAAATGATTACTGTTCGTTGCTTGTTGGCTTTAGCAGCTGCCCAGCAATGGTCTCTTCACCAACTCGACGTCAATAATGCTTTTCTCCATGGTGATCTCCATGAAGAAATTTGTATGTCTCCACCTCCTGGTCTTCGGCGACAGGGGGAGAATTTAGTGTGTCGCCTTCACAAGTCGTTATATGGCTTGAAGCAAGCTTCCCGACAATGGTTTACAAAGTTCTCCACAGCTATTCAAGCTGCTGGCTTTACTCAATCCAAGGCTGATTACTCATTATTCACATGTCGGAAAGGAAAAACTTTTACAGCCTTGTTGATATATGTCGATGACATTTTGATTACGGGTAATGATGTCAACGCCATTGCAGCTCTCAAGCAATTTCTACATAGTCATTTTCGAATTAAAGATTTGGGTGATTTGAAGTATTTTTTGGGCATCGAAGTTTCTCGATCAAAAAAAGGTATCTCCATTTCACAACGAAAATATACTCTGGAAATTTTGAAAGATGGTGAATTTTTAGGTGCTAAACCCGTAAGCTTTCCCATGGAACAAAACATGAAACTCTCAGATTCAGGGGAGTTGCTGAAAGACCCATCTCAATATAGGCGACTTGTTGGACGCCTAATTTATTTAACCATTACTCGACCGGACATTACCTATTCGGTCCATGTATTGAGCAGATTCATGCATGCACCACGTAAGCCACACATGGAAGCTGCCTTGCGAATATTGCGTTATTTGAAAAATAGTCCAGGGCAGGGTTTGTTCTTTCCTTCTCAGAATGATTTATCCTTGCGAGCTTTCTCTGATTCGGACTGGGCTGGCTGTCCAATATCTCGTAAATCCACTACGGGTTATTGTGTTTTTTTGGGACCTTCTCTTATTTCTTGGCGGACGAAGAGACAGAAAACTGTATCTCTCTCCTCAGCAGAAGCTGAATATAGAGCCATGACAGGCACATGTTGCGAATTGTCTTGGCTACGATCATTGTTGAAGGACTTGAGAATATTGCATCCGAAGCCAGCATTGTTATATTGTGATAATACCGCAGCCTTGCACATAGCTGCCAATCCTGTTTTTCATGAAAGAACCAGACATATAGAGATGGATTGTCATTTTATCCGTGACAAAATACAGGATGGTTCAATTGTGACCAAGCATGTTACCTCAGCAAATCAACTTGCAGATGTTTTCACCAAGCCATTGGGAAAGGAAGTTTTCTCAACTATGATACGCAAGTTGGGAGTTCTTGACATTCACTCTCCAACTTGAGGGGGAGTGTTGAGAAGGAAAGGTCTGACCAATTAGTTGAAGATTGATTCTAGGGATCTCAGCTTGATTGTAGGAACTAATTAGCTTGATTCTAGGGATCTCAGCTTGATTGTAGGAACTAATTAGCTTGATTCTAGGTATCTCTTGTATATAGTTACCTCTCGTGTAATCCTTTCAATTATCAAAAAGAAAATATCATTCTCTTTCTTTACATTTAAGACTCCAAATGAAAGAAGACTAATGAAACATGAAGTATTTGGAATTTGTTGAATCAACACAATAGGTGTCATTCCCAGCAGCAATCTTATCCTAGTTTTTAAACTATTTACACCATTCTCCCTTAAGTATTTCTAAACAACAAATTCCACCCCAATCTTTTATATATAGTTTATATACAAATACTTGACTTTCTTATTTATTTGTTTATGTATTTTTAAACATAGAGAGAAATTAACATGTCTCCTCAAAATTCTTGTAATTTAATCTATTGATTTTTAGCACAAAATTAATTTGAGCCACATACCAATACGACTTTATGCACTTGAATCCTTATTTCTTCTTTTTCTTGTTTTTTTTTTTTACTCGACAATTAACAATGAAAATGCATGAAAAATGTATAAAATATAGGGTTCAGGTCTCACACTGGAAGTGCAAAACAACTACGAGTTTAAGTCAAAAGCTTAAAACAACAGAGGGCTCAGTTGAGCCACCATCATCTTCAGACTCCTCAACCTCGGACCCAGAGTCGTCACCTATCAGGGCTAGCTAGTCGTATAGCTTCTAGGCCCTCCTCTCCGCAGCAAACTGGCCATCCCGCTCAGTCTCGATCAACTGCTCCAAATCCGATCGGAGCTCTCCATCCTTTTCAGGGTTAAAGCATGGTCAGTCTTATAAATTAGCCTTGAGCCCCTGGTCCTTAGCCATGCCTGTCTTCTCCTTCTTGTACACTTGATGACATCTTAATATCAGACACTTGCATCTGCATATTATTGGCATTGGCATATTTGGCTACGTAGATAAATCTCTGTTCATCTAGAAGTTTCAGTGCTTATGTGAGTTGGTGACGACACTAAGCTTTTGGCTTATTATGCCGAGTTGGCTAAATTATCTCCACATGATACCTGCCCCGGGCCACAGGGAGATTTCCCACTCAACTGGCGCGGGATACTAATCTTTGATCAAACACCTTTGATCTTAGTACAAGCTTCTTACTTGTTCGATATTACTCCGTATAAAAAGTGTTCGTCTAAAAAGTGTGTGTCTACTTCATGATTGCTATTTTCGTATTCAGACCATGTGGACCTAACCCAAGTTGTTCGAATTAAAGAGGTCTGAAGTTGGAGAAAAAGGTGTGGATAGAGAGTTACCTTTTGCTTTCTTGGAATCTACCGTTTGCATGCCCACTCAATGATTTGCAGCTTTGATTCTTCTCTTTCATCATTATTCATCCTATTGTTTTTTATTAAACCTGTTTCCTCTTGCTTTTATCATTCAGAGGAGCACATTTTAATTTGTCGTCCCACTATTTTTTGGTTGGGTGATGCAGGGAAGCGTATGAATTCGAGAACAACCGTGAACACAGAGGAGAAACGAACAAGATAAATCTTAGAGAAACTGTTCTCTAGATGTTTTTCATTCAATAATAATCAAAAGCTGCCTCCTAATGAGTATTACACGTCCTTATATATAGGGAATTCCGAAAACACTAGGAAATCCTAATCCTAACAACTATTCAAAACAAAAGGGATAAAGATTATCAGTCCTAATCCTAACAACTATTCAAAATAAAAGGGATAAAGATTATCCTTATTAGCTCCTAAAGACTTGGTCAAAATATTGGACCAATTCCACCAATTAAACCCGTCCGGGTCTTAGGCTCTTTTAGGCCCACGAGGGCGTAGCCGGTCCAACCATGTTGATGCAACCCGGTCAGCATCATCCTCCCCTGCTTGAAAAGAATTCGCCCTCGAATTCGCCCTCGATTCCTACTGATTTTCAATTGCTGCCACCAAGCCGCAGCTCTACCCCGGAATCGAGTAGCCACCAAGGAAACCCGTTTGTCACCCGGGACCTCCTTAAAATCCATCATTTCCTCCACAGCCGTGAGCCAATCCAAAAACTCCTCCGGAGTCACGCCCCCTTGGAATTCTGGAAGCTCGATCTTCAACCCGGTTTCCCATCGACGAGACTCTTGGCGTTCAGCCGCAATCCCGCTACCCCTTGGACGGCAATAACCCGTCTGATTATCTTCGCCAAAAGGATTTATGCTAGAATCCTCATCCAGAAACCCTTCCTCCTCTTGACGGTGAGGACGGGGTACCGCATGAGGGCGAGAGAGATTCCCCCCAACAGTCATGGCAGCGAACATCTCTTCCATGCGCTCCATGCGCTGATCGAGCCGCTGTTCCATCCGTTGGAACCTCTCCTCTATTCGTGCATCTCGTGCACATCATCTCGTTCATAGATCTCGTCAACACCGGCTGTACGACCTCCTCATCCACCTCGACCTCCAGCGCGTCTCGCGGCCATAGTCAGGATTGGAACTTGGGCTCTGATACCAACTGATGCAGGGAAGCGTATGAATTCGAGAACAACCGTGAACACAGAGGAGAAACGAACAAGATAAATCTTAGAGAAACTGTTCTCTAGATGTTTTTCATTCAATAATAATCAAAAGCTGCCTCCTAATGAGTATTACACGTCCTTATATATAGGGAATTCCGAAAACACTAGGAAATCCTAATCCTAACAACTATTCAAAACAAAAGGGATAAAGATTATCAGTCCCAATCCTAACAACTATTCAAAATAAAAGGGATAAAGATTATCCTTATTAGCTCCTAAAGACTTGGTCAAAATATTGGACCAATTCCACCAATTAAGCCCGTTCGGGTCTTAGGCCCTTTTAGGCCCACGAGGGCGTAGCCGTTCCAGCCATGTTGATGCAACCCGGTCTGCATCATCGGGTCAACTCTGGACCTTTCTTATGTGTACATTATAAGGCTGCAGTTCAAATGAAATCTGTCTCGATCTGAGTCTCATATTAGTGCCGAGTCAAGTGGGCTCGTAATATATGTTGTATCCCTTTGTGGACCTTTCTTATAATCAATGCATAGGAGGAATTAAAAGTGAGACTTCAGGAGCAACTGGGGACACAAATGTCTTTTATTTGAATTTGAATGTATTGATTATATGGGCTCACATTTTTCTTTCTCAAAAAGGATGAACAAAAGTTGTACGGAAGCAAAAAAAAAAAAACATATATATATATATATATATATGTTTATTGTAGATTACCCTTGAAGGTCTTATGCGACTGTATGTCAAGCTAAAGTGGTGAAGGGCTTGGTATTACATATGAACATGAGAGGTAAGGGCTATCATAGAGCAGTCATTGCATGCAATCCAACTCCGGTAGAGGAATTAAGCACAACGGTATGTTTGCTGGTTTCCCATCCCAATGAACTTAAGGTGAATGTGCATTATTTGAGGGTTTTATATAGACAAAAGGGACTTACGTGAACGTGAATATTTATTGAGTTAGAATTGTGATTATGATAGGAGGTTCAAGCAAACTAATTAAGTTGGCTACAGTGGTTCTGCTTGAGCTCGGATTAAAAAAAACCCTTGTCAAACTCCATGTAACTAGATATTAAAGTGGCAGGCTTTTTTATCCATGTGATTTAGAATGTGCTTCTCAAATTGATCTTGGTCTGAGCTCATGTAACTTTGACAAAGGGCCAATCTCAACAGGATCAGTTTGAGTTGAATTCTTTGTTCCAATACCCCTACGGTTGGTAAATTTGCATTATAACTGACAGATTTGATGTTTTTCCATCCAAACAGAAATTTGGTTAGTTAGCAAGTCCATTGATAAAGACCTTTATTTATGACTTCCTCTAGAAACTGGTCGATGAATGATGTGGATGAACGCTCATCGTAGTGCCAAGATACCAAAAACTAATTTGAATTTTGTTTTCTCTTTAATGTGCTTGATTGACTTTGTGCCACTTGATGGAGACGATGACAATGACTTAGTAAATGGTCATGACCCAACATTGATATATAAAGTTACAAAATTCTCCCCTTAATGGAAGACTGAAGAGGAAATTGAAAGGCCATGCACCGCTCCTCTGAAAATTACTAATGAGAAAGCATAGAGGTAGGGTTGATTGCTAAGGAGAGAAGTACCATTAAGGCTGTCAGGTAAAGTAATAGATAGAAGAGCCCACCCATTGCATGGTACCATGTTTTTAGAACATAAGAGCTATAACTTGTTTTACCATTTTTTGCTATTTTCTTTGAGGTAGAGAAGTAGTAGGGGGTTTGCAATTCGTTCGTGTTCTTTAAGTCGGTACGCAGCCCAATAAATTGACTATCAATCATTGTTAAAGCTAGTCGGTGGAGCATTCCAATGGCAATCCTGGAATTACATAGTTTTGTGGATTTTTTCCCGCTTGTAATAATTGGCTTCATCAACATGGGGTGGGCTTTCATTACCTGTCCCCCATGGAGATTTCGGGCTGCTAACAGCAACCCGTGTTGGTGATAAAGATAGAAAGAAAGAAGAAAAAGGACAAAGAAAGGAAAATAAGAAGGTTGGAGGAATAATGGAGATGCGAAATGAGAATTGAGAGAGAGAGAGAGAGAGAGAGAGAAAAGCTGACGAACACCCAGAAAAAATGTTATGACATTTTACTATTTGGGAGCGAGAGAAATCAGTTGGTTATGTGGAGAAGAAGGCGGGATAAGATATTAAGATGGGATTGTGGTTTGATTTGTACGCTCTCATTTTGGTACCCAGGATTAGAGTACTTTCAAGAAGAGAACATCGTAATGTCATCATATGTACTCTTGGGATGCAATTGGTTCTCTTCCCTAATCCTATGGGAAGGTTTTCGCCGAAGATTCATCACAAGATTAGATTTTGCTATTTGGGGTTGGATTTGAGATTAAAATTTTGCATTTTGATAGATCTCGAGATCAAACTCTTGAGGATTTTGGCATAGAGAGAGAACATAGTGTCTATTATATCAATCATATCACATGATTATTGTGGAGTCCTTTACTTTGATTGTTGCTTCAACTGCCTTGATTCGTGTATTTTGAAATCTCTCAAGTACACTGCAAGAGCCAACAACAATAATGCTTACCGATCAGGATTCAGCTGAGAAGTCAAAAAACACTCTAATGAATAAATCAAAGCATGAATAAAGAAGGCAAAGGAAACTACTTAGTAGGGTTTAGAGTGTGAACCATACTTCATTCTCTAGAATAGTAGAGTCAAAATCTAAATTAAAATTGCGTACCAAAATTTTTACTAATTAAAAAAAAATAGAGAGTATTGACTACACATTCATTTAATATAATCCTCCAAGGCTTTTTTTATTTAACAAAGGTTTATGAAAGGGTCATTTGTTAAGAAAAGATTAAAATATTTTTTTATTATATATAGATGTGTAAAGTATTATTCATCATCAAACTCTCATGCAAATGCAAAACAATTTTTTTCGCAGCATATATAACAAAAATATTTTTTTCCTGCATTTGGATGAAACGTTGAGAAATTTTTTATACCTTCGGTGAAATGTTTAGGACTATTTTACACTATAGGTGAAATAGTTAGACCAATATAACAATTTTAAGGGGTTAAATCACTAATTAGTTTGCAAATCCCTAATAATAATATGAATTTTAAAATATTTAATGGGGTCAAATGACCCCACTTGACCCTTACCACATCCGCCTCTGTACTACCTGACGACATAGGTATCACCGAGTTCTGTTACGATGTCACCATGTGACGTACCAATATCCAAGTCGGATGTCATGTGTTGTGACCGAAACATATGTCTGCTAGGTAGACACAAATTTGCCGCGTGACACGGATCGATCTATCACTTCACTATCAAATTTTGTTATTAGTTCCTAATACTCGATACTTGTATTATCACTTAACTATCAATTTTTATTTAGCACATTATGAAGTTATACTTTTGTTATTTGTTATGCTTCTTTTTTCGAGAGGAAAGAGTTTAATTTTTTTCTACTTTATTGTTAATCTGAACAGAAAAATTCTAAGTGTAGACGCACTATTTTGTGGTAACTAAACACTAAAACAATTGCAAGAAAATTAATTTTTTAATCATTTCTCGTTCTTTCCTTACAATTGAAAGAGGCCCGATGAAATGTAAAAGGAAAGGAAAAAGACCTGATCCATGCAACTACACCCATTGCCAATTAATTCTTGGAGTTTTGAAATTAATGACTGGACAAACTTTCAGTAACCCCAAGTATGTAATTGTCAAAGTTCGACATTAGAATATCTAAATTTACAATTCATTCCGATCTTTACTTGAACAACCTCTTAGGATGTTAGTATGTGAATATTATTTAAGGATATCTCTAGAAACACTCAAAATAAAGGAGAGTAGGTGAAAATTACCCTTTTTAAAAAGATGTTGCCATTGGAGTTGTCCCAACCATAATTGTAAATAGGTACTATATCGGTCGGTACATGCTGTTTTAGCACAAAATGGTATCAAATACCTCTGATATCGTACCGTTCTCAATACCAACCCGTACTAAACTTATTTTGTTTTTTATTTTTAAAGAGTTGTGAAAAAATTAATTTTTTTGAGTTTTCTTTCTATGGTTTATACATATATTGATAGTTGCGATAAATTTGATACAGTACCTGATATATGATCAATATCGATATGTACCGTATTAATAAAAAAATTGATATTCAATCCGATCTGGTATTCAGAAAATTGTTCCCAACGACACTTTGAATAGAAGATGTTGGTATCTAGGGAAGGTTAAAGATCATACCCGGGCAGTTGAAATATTCTTGAAAATCGATACTACTAATTTTAAACCTTTAACACGCTATATTAAATTAGCAGGTTTTTATCTGACGTTGTTCTAGTTTTATCATTTTCAGGCCAGCTTTCAGAGGGTAGCTGGGAGTCTCTTGACCACCATTACCAGAAGAAATTTACTTAGTATTATATATTTAACAATCTAGAAAGAGGGACATCGAAAAAATCTAGAGATAGAGAGAGAGAGAGAGGGAGGTGGCAATGGTTTCTCACAAGTCTTCAATATCGCTGGACTTGCCACTGAAGATAAGGTTCTTAATCGCCGCCCGTAGCTTCGGCAGTAGTATATCCCGCCGCTCCGATGGGACCATCAATCGTAGCCTTATGGACATCTTCGACCCCAAATCCCCTTCTTCTATCAAACCCATCGACGGCGTCACCTCCACCGATATCACCATCGATCAGTCCCGCAACCTCTGGTTCCGTCTCTACATCCCCTCTTCCTCCTCCTCCGCCACCGCCTTGCCGCTGATCGTCTACTTCCACGGCGGTGGATTTTCGAACTCCGCTCCTAATTCGAAAGCCTTCGACGCCCTTTGCCGCCAATTCGCCGGGAAGGTACCCGCAGTCGTCGTCTCCGTCAACTACCGTCGCTCCCCGGAGCACCGCTACCCTTCTCCGTACGAAGACGGGTTTGACACTTTGAAGTTCATCGACGACGCCCAGAACGCAGCCGTTTTCCCTCCCAACGTAGACCTCGGCCGGTGCTTCCTCGCTGGCGACAGCGCCGGCGGGAACATAGCCCACCACGTGGCGATCAGATCTTGCGAGTACAACTTCAACAAGCTGAAAATCAGGGGTCTGGTAGCGATTCAGCCATTCTACGGTGGGGAAGAACGCACTGAATCCGAAATCCGTCTCGTCGGAGCTCCGCTTTTGAGTTTGGAAGGCACCGACTGGATGTGGAAGGCATTTTTGCCGGTGGGGTCGGATCGAGATCACGAGGCAGCGAACGTTAGTGGGCCGAGATCGGTCGATATTTCGGGGTTGAATTTCCCGGCGACGTTGGTGGTGATTGGGGGTTATGACCCACTACAAGATTGGCAGAGAAGGTATTGCGATTGGTTGAAGAGGTGCGGGAAACAAGTGAAGTTGGTGGAGTATCCAAAGGCATTTCATGGTTTTTATGCGTTTCCCGAATTATCGGAATCCTCTCTGGTAATAACGGAGGTCAGAGATTTCATCCAAGATTGATTGGATTGGAAAGAGAAACAGCCCTCTTCAGAGGACATTTACAGGGTTTTTCTCGGTCACATTTTCATAAATAATTCAAAATTTCAAACGGTTTTACATTTGAGTTCGCGTATCTCATGATTGTATTTTCGTAAACATATAATTTCGTACGTGATTTCTTTGTTAACATGGACGTGTGAAATTTAGTTCTCCTTTTTCCAACAAAATTCAAATGCGATGGTAAAACAAAATACATAAATCGTTTATTATGTCATATTCGACAAAGTGCTCGAGATGATTTTATCTATCGCAAAACAGAAAATAATATTTATCCAATGCTCAGGCCGAATTTAGTTAAAAAAAATAAAACGACGACTTGAATAGTATGATTTGGCATATAATTTTACTTACATTTAATTACTTGAACAAATTTAAGAACACAAATTATTCGTGTATATATATCCGGACAAATACGTGTCTGAATCGTCAGATATATATATATGAGATTCTTCATAATCATGTGTGTCTCATGTATATCCGATGATTTCGAACACATCTATAACTGAACATGCACAAATAATTTGTATTCCTAAATTTTTCTATGGCTGAAAAATATTGTGTTTAACGTCAAGAGCCTGGCGAACACAGAACACCTAGGCTAATAAAGAGCTTGCTTTAGCCTTTTAGCCTTCAATCCTTCGTAGCTTCTAGAAAGGCCCCATTTTCTACGAAGCTAATGCCACTAGGAACTTCACAGCAAGATACCACCTAACTCTTCCTTTGGAAAAATTATTTACAAAAATATTCCTCTGGTTGGCTTAGGTGATGTACCTCGGATAGGCCAACGAAAATTCTTCTGGGTGGCTTTGATGGGGCTCTAATTGGCCCCTTGAAAATATTTCTCTATTGGTTCGATCTCGGATCGACTAACTCTTCCTTTGGAAAAATTATTTACAAAAATATTCCTCTGGTTGGCTTAGGTGATGTACCTCGGATAGGCCAACGAAAATTCTTCTGGGTGGCTTTAATGGGGCTCTAATTGGCCCCTTGAAAATATTTCTCTATTGGTTCGATCTCGGATCGATTACAATACAGTGCGAGTTTGTGGTCGTTGACGAGTTGTGCCTCGTACAACACTAATGTAGGTTGGGTATGAATCCACCAAATGAAAGTAGGGGTGTTTATCTATCATCAAGAAATGTGGTATTCTAACGTTTGTGGCCGGGAAGAAATTTTAGGAGATCAACTTGTTGCTAAGAAGTTGTCACGTCCTTGTTTTCCAGCATATTTAAATCATATTATTGCATAATTAAAATCTCAATATCCCAAATTCTTCCATTCATGAGATAACATCAAAAGTCAAGTTTAAAAATATTACAACAAAATGGACAATTTTCGGCTCAATACATATACCAAAATGAAATGTTAGAGTTAAAAATTTACATTTTCTTTTATCATGAAGAAATAAAACACAAATAAGGTACATTACAACTTTTCAAAAATAGTTCAAAGATGTTGGGTAGCTCTCGCTATAAGCCTTCAAAACATGCATCATCATATGTATTTCACGCGTTTCATGTTAAGCGTCTAGAGCGGTACATGAAAATGATAGGGTGAGTTACACAGTCCAATATAAATGTCTATGACCGCATTAAATGATTATGAATGATATACCATGTGGTATTATAGTCAACAATTTTGTAAATCAATAACGAAAGTCAATCGAAGCAGTAAGCTAAATCGATATGGGCCAAACCAAAGCCCAACGAGGCCCATGAGAAAAGCGCAACTAGCCCAACTTGTGGGTGTGTGTCGTTTCCTGATAGGTTAACCAGTGCCACATGGATCTAGTTCATGTCCACCTAGAATCTAGGTGTCTCGAACCGCGGCACAAGGTGTCCTAGTTGGAGCTCAGTACGTAATACGTGACATCATTGAAGAGAAGGTTATTTTTGACGTTATTTGAAGAGTGTGTCCAAACATGCACCTTGGTTATTTGTAGCTCAAGTTAGACTCAAGTATATAAGGTGCTCTCAAAAGAAAAGTACCATACACACTTTCTAATCCCTCTATTTTAATTTTTTTTAGTTTTCTCGTTCACTTATTGACTTAAGCATTGAAGTTGAAGAATTTCATAAACCAGAAATTCTTTGTTAATGGAAAACATTGAGAAAGAAACAAAAGTGATATTCCTCTCTTTCATTGTTTGCTGCCCTACCCCTCAAAGAGGGCTGAACTTTGCCTTTTTATAGACCAAAATACAGACGAGTGCATGCTTTGCACACCACTGATTTCCTTTTGCCAGCTCACACATCAGCTAACCTCCTAACAAACTAACAGAATACAACTGAAATTTTAACAAATCAGACATTTAACTAACTAGAGTAGATGTTATGCTACAACCATTGTAGCATTATTAACAGAAGAAACGTGATCATCTTGATTAGAAGCTTGATCAGAAGCATGAACAGAATCAAAAGCTTTATCAGAAGCTTGGACATAGACTGATGACTTAACACCCCCCCTGCAAACTCAAGGATGGGGAACCAACCATGAGTTTGGTGCGAAGAAACTGAAAACGGCCAACAGGAAGAGCCTTGGTAAATATATCAACAACCTGAAGATCAGTACCAATATGAAGAACAGCTAGCTGTTTCTGCATAACCTTCTCACGAATAAAATGGTAATCGACTTCAATATGCTTCGTACGAGCATGAAACACCGGATTAGAAGCCAAAGCAATGGCTGATTGGTTATCACACCAGATAACAGGAGGATGATCAACAGGGACATGCAACTCACTGAGCAACTGAAGAACCCAGGTAACATCCGCAGCAGATTGAGCTAGAGCTCTATATTCGGCCTCAGTGGAGGACCGGGCCACAGTGTGCTGCTTTTTAGCACACCAAGAAATGAGATTAGAACCAAAGAAGATAGCAAAACCAGAAGTGGAACGACGATCAAGATGATCACCAGCCCAATTTGCATCAGAATAAGCAGATAACTCCAAGGGACCAGGAACAAAAGACAAGCCATAATCCAGAGTCCCCTTAATGTAGCGAAGAATACGTTTAACTGCCATAAAGTGACTAAGAAGGGGAGAATGCATATGTTGACATGCTAGATTCACAGCATGAGTAATTTCAGGCCTGGTTAAAGTTAGATACTGTAAACTCCCAACCACCATGCGATAAAAGGTAAGATCTTCAAAAGGAGGATCAGAAAGTAAAGGACTGATCTTGGTAGATGAGGGAGAAGAACTAGGCTTACAGTCCACCATACCAGCTTTAACCAACAACTCAGAGGCATACTTTTGCTGGGACAGTAACAAACCAGAGGAAGAACGAACCACTTCAATACCAAGAAAATAATGCAATGGTCCGAGATCCTTCATAACAAAACGGGTGCTCAGAAGACAGACTAAGTCATCAATGGCTGAGGAATCACTGCCAGTCAAGATGATATCATCCACATAGACCAAAACCAAAAGAGTAGCAGTGGCAGTATGAGAAATAAAGAGAGAAGAGTCAGCCTTGCTGTGTACAAAACCATGTTGGAGTAAAAAGGAAGAAAAGGTAGAGAACCATGCCCTAGGGGCTTGTCTCAGACCATAGAGGGCTTTGTGTAATTTACACACATGATGAGGTGTGGAGACAT
Organism: Arctostaphylos glauca; assembly: GCA_019985065.2. Classification (NCBI taxonomy): domain Eukaryota; kingdom Viridiplantae; phylum Streptophyta; class Magnoliopsida; order Ericales; family Ericaceae; genus Arctostaphylos; species Arctostaphylos glauca. The sequence goes on along the minus strand of JAHSPW020000006.1, from coordinate 12,020,609 downwards.
TTCTATAACCAGGAGGTTGCTTCATATACACTGTTTCAGTAATTTCTCCATGCAAAAAGGCATTGGACACATCAAGTTGTTTGAGATTCCATTTATGATGAAGAGCCAAACTCAAGACCAAACGAATGGTAGACTGTTTAACCACGGGACTAAATGTCTCATTGAAATCATCACCAGCAGATTGTTGGTTGCCATTTGCAACCAAGCGAGCCTTGTATCGTGAAACAAACCCATCAGACTTCCTTTTGATCTTATAAATCGACTGACAACTAATAACAGGGCTATGAGAAGGAGGAGACACCAATGTCCATGTACCTTGATCAATTAGAGCCTTGTATTCTTCGGCCATAGCTTGTTGCCAAACATAATGCTTAATAGCTTCACCAAAATGCTTAGGTTCAGATTGAGGGATAGAAGTGGAACAAGACTCAAGAAAGGGTGCAGAAACTGAAAGAAGAGAAAGAGGATGACGAGGTTTGAAAATTCCTGACTTAGACCGGGTTTGCATTGGATGAGTAGGCAATGGAGTGGAAACATCTTGAGAAGGCAAGGCTGGGGAAACATCTTGAAAAGGCAAGGCTGGGGAAACAATCGAAGAAGAAGGTTCAACAGGTATAAACTCTGAAGAAGAAAGATTAGAAGTAATAGGGGAAGAGGAAAGAGCATCTTTAGGTAGAGTGAAAGGAAAGGTTAACTGAAATTCAGAAAATGAAGTTAAGGGAACCTGAAAATGTGACACTTCAAGAGAAGGAGGAGGATTGGATACAATAGATTTGTAAGGAAACTGAGTCTCTAAAAAGTTAACATGCCTTGAAATGTAGACTTTATGAGTGAGGGGATCATAACATCTATATCCCTTGGTATTATCACAATAACCAAGAAAAACACACAAAGTGGACCTGGCAGTAAGCTTATGTGGAGTGTAAGGTCTCAACCAAGGATAGCATGCGCAACCAAAAGATTGTAACATATCATAATCTGGAGATTTGTGATGTAACAGAACAAAAGGAACCTGAAATTTAAGAGAAGAGTGAGGCATACGATTAGCAAGGTACACTGTTGTGAGTAAAGCTTCGAGCCAAAAGGTAGTTGGAAGATCAGCATGTGTTAAAAGGGTGATAGTTGTCTCAATTAAATGGCGATGCTTGCGTTCTACCAAACCATTTTGCTCTGCCGTGTATGGACAACTAGTTTGATGTACCATTCCAGCATCCAAATAAAGTTGTTGTAAAAAGGAATTGACAAATTCCTTGCCATTATCTGTCCTCACTCTCTGAACTGCAGACTTAAACTGAGTTTGCACATACTTCTTAAAGTGCTCAATACACATCTTCACCTCAGATTTGTACCGAAGAGGAAATAACCATGAAAACCTTGTGAAATCATCAATAACAAGAAGATAATATCTATATCCTTGAAAAGAAGAAACAGGGGCAGGTCCCCACACATCCATGTGCAAAAGTTCAAAAGGTGAGGTTGTAATAGAAGCAGATGCAGAAAATGGTAACCTATGACTCTTAGCTTTATTACATGAGCCACATTGTAGTAAATGAGATTTGGAAATAGGAAGATTAAATTGGTTGATAGCAGATTGAAACAAACCAGAACTGGGATGACCCAGTTTATTATGCCAGATCTCAGCAGAAGCAGACAGCAGCACTGGAGCCAAGGTATTGTTAGACTGGTTCTGAAACGGATAAAGGCCCTGATGGCATTGCCCCTTGTACAAAATCTGGTTTGACACCTTGTCCTGAATAACATACCCAGCAGAATCAAAAATTATTTTGCAATTATTATCCTTGGCCAGATGGAATACAGATAATAGATTGTGACTAATGCCAGGAGTACGAAGAACTTTGTTAAGATGCAGCTGGTGATGAGATGTTGTAATAGTACCCTTACCAGTATGAGCCACAGGAAGAGAAGTTCCATTTCCCACCATGATGCCATCATTAGTTACATTGGGAGCTGAATTGGTGAGATTCCTTAGATCATGTGTAACATGGTTTGAGGCACCACTGTCAAGATACCAGTTGGAATTTGCTGGAGTAGGAGATAAACCATGGTTCATAATTGGAGGCATAAAATTTTGATCCCATGATCCTGGTTGAGGCACAGAAAAGTTAGGATACACTGGTAATGAGGGAGGCATATGCACTGGCATTGGAGATGGATTACAATAACCATTGCCAACTGCTAGAACTGAGCTAGAATTAGGAGACATTCCCCAACAAGGATTGAATTGATATGCCAAGTTAATTTTGAAGATGCTGCTGCTGAATAGGATTTGAAACACCTGGAGCTAACGTTGGAATCATAGGTCTCTGTGAAGAAGTCATGTGTCCTGCTGTCAGATGTCCATTATTTGGAAATGGAAATGAACCTCCAGAAAATGAAGGACTATTCCTCCATCTAGACTGATCTGGTAAGGGATATTGTAAGTTTTGGCGATGATGACAATAGGCAGCAGTATGGTTTGTTTTACCACAGATTTGGCATCCATTTCTGTCACCAAATCGATTTCCTCTTCCTCTGTTAAAACCTCCAGCATTTGAAGGATTGCCATAAAAAGTAGACTGCTGTGGCTGATAGATCTGAGGAAAATATTGCAGGTTAGATGGATTTTGAGGGTTAGAAACTGATCCTGCAGTTTGACCAGTCTGGAGTGGCTGAGATACCATATTGTGAGATGTTACCCCAGTTTGATTCAAATCAGAAGATTGTTTGTTCATTGAAGCAACAAACACAGACGTTTTATCACCAAAAATTAAGTCTCCTTTCTTTATCATTTGACGATCCTCAGCATTGAGGATATTTACTAACTCATCAAAGCTCAAAGTATCCCCTCTTGTTCGGATTGATGTCTTTAATTGATCATATTCACTAGGTAAACCATGTAAAGCATAAAAAATAAGATCATCATCATCAACCAAATAGTTAGCAGCAACAAGCTTTTGAGCACATTCTCGAATTGAATCAATGTAGGTTTCCATGGTTGAACTCTTCCTGACATTATACAATTTCTGTTTCAAATCATGAATATGAGACCTTGTCAAAGTATTATACCGGATTTCAAGAGTTTTCCAGACTTGTGAAACATGTTCACATCCTAGGACTAGAGAAAGAGCTCCTGCTGTTAAGGTAGTGATGACACAGGACAGAAGCTGACTGTTAATTAGATTCCACATGACAAATTCTGGATTTGGAACTCCATGTCCGGTTGTGTCCAAAATCTCATCAGGAGGACACTTGATTGATCCTCTGATATACTCAAAATAACTATGAGATTTAGTTGCATTTTGCACTTGCATTTTCCACATCAAATAGTTAGATGAATCTAGTTTTATAGTAACTAAGGAATGAAAATTTGATACTAGAAATACCAAAGACTGAGGTATTGTAACCAGCGATGAAGAACTCATCTCAACTGTTTTGATGAAGACCGATCAAGGAAACGAAGCAAGCTCACACGATCTCAGGAACTCAGAGTGACTTGCGTCATGTAGCTCTGATACCATGAAGAATTTCATAAACCAGAAATTCTTTGTTAATGGAAAGCATTGAGAAAGAAACAAAAGTGATATTCCTCTCTTTCATTGTTTGCTGCCCTGCCCCTCAAAGAGGGCTGAGCTTTGCCTTTTTATAGACCAAAATACAGACGAGTGCATGCTTTGCACACCAACAGATTGGAGCATGCTTTGCACACCACTGATTTCCTTTTGCCAGCTCACACATCAGCTAACCTCCTAACAAACTAACAGAATACAACTGAAATTTTAACAAATCAGACATTTAACTAACTAGAGTAGATGTTATGCTACAACCATTGTAGCATTATTAACAGAAGAAACGTGATCATCTTGATCAGAAGCATGAACAGAATCAAAGAGGGCTGAGCTTTGCCTTTTTATAGACAAAGCTTCTGATCAGAAGCATGATCAGAAGCATTATTAACTAGAGTAGACATTTAACCTCCTCAAAGAGGGCTGAGCTTTGCCTTTTTATAGACCAAAATACAGACGAGTGCATGCTTTGCACACCAACAGATTGGAGCATGCTTTGCACACCACTGATTTCCTTTTGCCAGCTCACACATCAGCTAACCTCCTAACAAACTAACAGAATACAACTGAAATTTTAACAAATCAGACATTTAACTAACTAGAGTAGATGTTATGCTACAACCATTGTAGCATTATTAACAGAAGAAACGTGATCATCTTGATCAGAAGCATGAACAGAATCAAAAGCTTTATCAGAAGCTTGGACATAGACTGATGACTTAACAAAGTGCATCCCGGTTGAATACCACCTGTAAACACTAATTGGTTGTGACTTTTGTAGTACCTGAGAAGTCAATGAGGTTTTGGATTGAAGCCTTATTATAATGACACTTGAATTAAAGGACTTAACAAATAGGGAAGCGGGGGGCCTGTAGTGACTTGGTCACTATAGGCTGTGTAGAGACCTTAAACGACGTCGTTTTAAGTTGTTTTATTCAAATAATTTCTTCCACAAAACTACGTTGTTTTGCTATATAAAATTGGGAGAAGTTATTTGGATAAAGTAATTTAAAACGACATCATTTAATATCACTACAGCTTGTAATGACCAAGTCACTATAGGCCCCCCCGCCTCCCAACAATAGTTAAAACAGTTTTTAGTAGCATAAATATGTAGACATAAATTACCATTTCTATTCTACAAAGGCGGACGGGCCAAGCTAGGCTTTAAAAGTATTACCAAATTCACGACATTTATTAAATGGGCTAGAAAATTCAAGACTCTGGTTTTAAACATCAATCCCAAACCCTTAAAAATGGCTATTGGGTTGGGCTGTGCGGGCTAGCGGACACGGTCAGCACCCTTAAGTGGAAAGAGCAAGAAAAGATTGCTTCCAGTAATTTTGCCTCCAAACTGCAAGGTTGTGTTAAAATTAAATATTTTTCGACCCACCTCAATAATCTAAATAATTCATTGAATCTCGTGGAAACATTTGACAGTATCAAAATTTATATTTATCGGATATCAATTAGCATATCATGAAAAGACATCTCTATCCAAAAAGCGAGTTCAAAAGTTGGAAGATATTTCCATCCAAACAATGGGTTCTCTATTGTTCGATTTAGTAAGTGCGAAATTCTTTTTTAACAAAAAAATATGTCTAATAATGTGCTGATTAATATCCAATGAGCTTGATTTTTCTTTTTTTTTTTCTTTACATAAAGCATTTCGACAAGATCAACTAAGTGAACAATTCTAATTATTAAGGTGTGCTCAAGAAAGATCTTGAATAAAGTTGGCAAACTGCATAGCGTTCCTGAAGTTTGGGAGCAGAACTGCAGGGAAGATACCTCCGATAACAATTTTACTCCATAGGGGCAAAAACGTAACCATGTAAACATTAGGGTTTCGCGTTCTTTTGAAGTCTCCGTCCTCGCCTCCTATGGGTCCTCCTATAAATAGCCGTATTCCCTTCTCTTCCGCCCCAATCACATTAGAACTTTCAGGAACCTGCGGAAACTAGTCTCATGTATCTATATCGTCTGTGGTTTTAATTTTAGCACTAGCACTTCGTTTATTATTTGATGATTCTCATGGGGGCAATGAAGAAGAACATAGTCATGCACCACTCTGAGATATATCAATCAAGTGCTGATAATACTTCTTACCCATATTTTTCTGAGCCCCTTCTTCCTCAATTTCTTCTATTTTATTCAGTTATAATATGTTTCCAATTTTTGTACAGAACCTTTCTGGGTTCAAGTACCGGTGCTTCGATTTTCAGGCTTGTTTGGGATACGATTTTTTCTTATAATTTTTTTCTCTTTGATTTGATCTGAACCGGTTAGTCTGTTGGACTCGCTGGCTTTAATGTCAACTCGACGAGCCCAACAAAAAGGGGTTCACAAAATAGATCAAAAGAAGCACCCTGTTTTGATGTTAAGTCTTTGTATTAGTATGCGTAGATATAATTTGTATGAATGCATAAATGTTGGGGAGGATCCAAGTGATGTGGTCATTAGACCAAAACCATGATGCGGACCGTACAGCTTTAAAAAGCTTTTGGGGATAATCTTTTGGTTTCTGATGGTTCCCTCCCACTACCAGATTTGTTTTCTGTCTCGTGTTTTTTTAATGGCGATTTTGGGGGAAGATTGGTATAGCCAATCGCGTTTTGGCTATTTTTGGTTCATTCAAAAGCATTATCTTTTAAAAAAGCAATAGCAGATTTCTGCATCTGGTCTTTGTGGATCCCAAGCGCTCAAGGGGGAGCGTAATGAGGGGTCAATTGGTGTAATTAATTTTCTGCTCTCTTGTAAATCAGAGCTCTATCCTGGGTTATTGACCTTTTGTCTTTGGCGCCTAGCTCTAATATTGAATGTGCAAAGTCTTTTGAGGTGACAATATCTCTTGATTGAGCACTCTTTTTCATGAGCAAGTCAGAGCTGATCTTGTTATAGTAGGCTCAGACCTGCTCTAAATGAGGAGCTAGTTTAGGATTTCTACTCTCTTTTCTATGGTCCTTATATGTGTGCATGAATCTATGAGTGGAAAAGAAAATTTGGAAGATGAGTTTGCTAATAAAACCATAAGACTAAGAGAACAAATAGTTTTGGATGTTCAATTATTCATGACTTAAGTTAGTCAGTTCCAAAATCCTTCCTAGATTAGTTTTGTGAAAGCTTTGAATTTCATCAAAGGACTTCAATTGTGGAAGATATAAATTCAATCTTAAAATAAACTTTTTAGGCACGTATAGATCTCAAGACCTCGTCAAGAGTTTCACGAAATCAAAGTAGAAAAACACCCCCATTAAAATTTTCAAGAAATGTAAGTACCAAATTAGCTGTAGATCTCACTGTTTTGCTTCACCATGTGATAGAATTGTTACTCCATTCAACTTCTTCCTACGCCACTAATCATGAAGTGGAGAGTTTTGATGTTGCCAGCGGCCATTGGCAATGGGATGTTTAGCTTGGCTAGAAAAACTAAACAAGTGTCGACTGTTTGGAGTCCATCACAGGGTATGGGTTTGATGTTGAAGAGCTAAAAACACAATTGCTCAAGATAAATCAAGCAAATAGATAATATGATACACAGTTTTTAGGTGATTCTTTAGTCATGTGGTTGGTCATATTTTCGGTTTATATTAATTTTATCAAATAAAGAAGAAACAATAACAGTACAAGAGATGTATTGTAAATTAAAATTATTGAAATGACAATTAAAATTTATGAGATAACAGCCATCATGTGGCAAGTTGAAGGTGAAGTCAATTGTGAATCAACCGAAGTACGAATAGAGGACAATTATTAGGTTGTATGTATATTTGTTCTATTATTGTTATTAAGAGGGGTACACAGACTTTCCTACACAGATCCGGACACAGACGTCGGATGCACGTGGGACTCTTGATAATTTAAAGATTCCACGTGCATCCGACAGATCCGAACACATCTGTGTCCGGATCTGTGTAGGAAATTTGTGTCCCTAGCATTGTTGTAAGAGGGGAACATTTGACAAAACTATTTTAAGTATAAAGTAGATTAAGGGTCCATTTGGCTTGTGGTTATTATTGGATTATTCACTGTTTAGTTTTTTGTCCTTATTTGAAATTTTTTTTTAATTTTTTGTTTTTCATCAATTTTTTGATGATTGTTGGTTCGTCTCGACAAGAGCTTTTAGAAAAGTTATCAATCATCGGCTAAATTTGAAAAAATTTCAGAAAAGACAAAAAATAAGTCAAAAACAGCGTCCGTGTTGGCTTATTTTCGTCTTTAGTGACTTTTTTTTTAACTTTTGGACATAATTTTATACTTTTTAGATTTCTTTCGTCGATACGAATTAATAATCCACGAAAAAATGACATAAAAATAACAAATACAAAAAAAATTTGAATAAAGACAAAAAATAAGCCAAAAATTTTTTTTTGGCCAAATAGACCCTAAGAGAAGAATTATTCTTTAGAGGGTCATTTGGGAACTTAAAGATTTAGAAGATGCGTTCTTAGGAATAATAGCAAGCACAACATTTGAAAAATTAGACTAAGATTTAGACTCACGGTGTCCAATCTAGTCCAGAGACTGAGAAGTTCGACTGGTTACAAGGCATATGATGGTGGAATTATCAAAATGATCAATCTAGGGGTAAGATTGTTGAAAAAAGAGTAGTTGGATTCTATGATCAATTGAAAGAAGGGGATGAGCTAGATGAAGTTGAACTTGTACTAGGATTGAAAAAGAATATGATTTTTCTGGTGATATTGAATTTGAAGGGTAGGTTTTCCACGGTAAGTGAATGAATTTTGAAGGTTTTCAAATGAGAGTGAGAAGTGTTGTAGAAAAAGAAGATTGTCAATTGTATAAGTTGGAGAGGAGTGTTGTCATAGGGGGAGCTATTTTTAATCACAAGTTCAGTTGTCATTGTGAAAATGGAATAAAGAGATTGCTAAGACGCATGCAAGTAGGCACACGAGAAGCTGCAAGGCTAAAGGTGATATCCAGACACATAGTGATTGATCTAATGTTGTGAATAGGGTTTAGAAAGCTCAAAAAGAAGTTCCAAGCAATAAGAATGGGTCAAGTTTTAAAAATTGTATAACATTGGCGACTACAATGATCAAGAAAGTTATATTTGTTAAAAAGTTAATTAGTGACGTTAATACATTTGGAATAATGGATGCAAGAAGTGGGGAGGTGAGGTCATAGTAAATAAAGAAATGATCTTTGCATGGTACCCTAGTGAGGGGGTAGACGGGCCCGGGCAACAATGGTTGTATATAATGGCATACTATGTTGTACGTGTAACTTTTATGAACAATCAAGCAATTTTATCAAAAAACATTATGTGTTGAAAGAGAATGAATTTTGGATGGGATCATTGTGATTTTTCTTATCTTTTTTGAGAATTTTTTGAAAGTAGATAGCTAGACTTATTTAGAACAAGTAATTCGGCGATAATTTCAAGCACTCAGTGAGAGGATTTAGGATAATATTTATCTTGGTAGGGGGTGCGGATACTCTGGTGTGATGGTGTTTTGCGATGAACATTGATCAGAAGCATGAACTATGATTGACACTCAAAAGTGCGTATATTTTATGTCGAAACCCTTTGACTTGCGTTTATTCTCTATTGGTCTCATTTTTCGTGATTTTATCATTTAATGCTTGTTTGGATTGTTAGTGTTCAATTGGAGTATTTTGCAGGGAATTATGAGGTTCGGACCATTAACGGAAGTAAATCAATAAGTTAGAAGCAAAAAATCAAGAATGAAGGCAGAAGATCCAATCATCGGTAGTGAATGCAGTATTACCAGTAGTAGAGGACACTGACTTTTGGAGATTTTAAAACTGTACATTGAATTACTAGTAATATGTACTGAATTATCAGTAATAGAGTGCATTGCCTAGATTTGCTGAAGAAGAGAAAAAAGAGACAGAATCTGCAATTACTAGTAATAGAATACACTGCTCGAATTTAGAGAAAAACTGAAATTACCACAAATGAACATATATTACCGGTAAATGGTAATAGGAGGAAAATGGGAATTATCTTATTTTATGGGATAATAATTCTTTTAAAATGTTATCTTTATCATTTTTTAGCTTAGAAGTCTATTTAAGAGGAAGCTAGTTAGAGATTAGGATAAGCTTTTTGTTCTAGAGATAATTATTAGTTTTGAAAATTAATTACAACAGTGGAGATTGAATAAAAAATATTATTTTCTTTTCAAGTTTATTATCTTTTTCATTTCTTGTTCGTTTATGTTCATGAATTCTATTCAATCAATGAATAACTAATCCTTTCAAGATTCGATTCGAAGGTAAAATATTGAATCATGACTTAAGGTAATTTAATCCTCTCACAAAGTCTTTAACGTACGATATTTGTTCATTAATCGACTTTTGAAATCGTTTAAAGGTTTTTGTAGAGATTTTTGCTTGTGTCCCGACAAACTTATTTGGCACACACAACTCTTAGATTTTCTACAAGATTTTAATCTGAAACTCTAATTTTCCTAGCTTGATTGTTAAATTAATTGTCAATCTCTCTTGAATTCTGATGAACCTTAACTTTTCAACGAAGGTTCGATGTTATATAATTGGAGTTGAGTTATTTTAGAGGATTAAGTCATTACAGGTCATGGTCGATGTGGATCTCGATAATTAGATCTTATTTTCATTAATCGGTTTTCTCGGTATTTTTTTCCAACATCTTTACACAATCATATTTTCCAAACCTTTTCTTCCTCTCTTTTGATAAACTTCCAAATTACTCGTTCTCTGTGGATTCGACTCCAGACTTCTAGAATTATTATGTTACAACCGATCAATTGATCCTACGATTAGAATACATGTTTTATTGACATCGATTGACGACAAGCAGACTACGAGGAGTCAACCGAATAATTGTTGGCTTTTTCCCTATATGAATGAGATTCTTTTGTAAGGATAAAGGGCTGATAGGGATAATAAGCTTGGGCAATTATTGTTGATTCAATGATTAATCATGAGAGATTTTCTAGATATGTCGTGTCCCTGCTATGTTCCTTGCATGTTCCCTAAAAAAATATGTTAAAGTTTAATGGACATGTCACGTGATGTGTAATATATGTGTCCTCTGTGTGTTCACTTGGAGTGTTTGTGTTTCAATCATGCCAAGTAGTTGATTTCTATACCAGATCAATAATCAAATCAAGTAGCATAGAAACTCATAGTAGGTCATCATCGTGTCCGTGTGAGATGCATGCGGGGACATACCCATGCCTTTGATAAGTTTCTCATGAAATTCAATGTTTCAACTCAAACAACTCACTATCACCATGAAGCTCTTAAGAAGATGGTACCATAAAAATAGAAAACTACCTATCTTAATAGCAATGCATATAAACAAAAAATAGATAGAGGAAAGACATTAGGAGACTATAGTTTCATAACTTGGAACAACATAAGTATTCAAAGACGACGACGTAAACACTATATTATGTTACACACAGAGTAATTGCATATGCCTAAAGGCACATTTTAAATACAACTAAGTTTAACTATCCTTTCGTACTATTTACAGTCACCACCTACAAACCCGACTTATCCAAGAAGTCAGTTTTTCGAATAAGCTTCAAAGAGGACCCATCACCTTTTAAAGTTGAAAGCTTATGCCCCAACATCACATTTTCACCAAGTTTGCAAACCACGAATGATCACTCATTTGGCTAATTCCCCTAATCACTCATTTGGCTAATTCCCCTAATCATATATCCTTCATTTTCACCACACCTTCTCTGTGCAAAAGAAAACAATAATAGTATCACTTGGGCCACATTCACAATAAACCCAATATAACTGCTTCCTTCCCTAGTTGTCTTCAGTAGGCCGATTTCTACACACACATGAAGATAAGACATTTAAGGAGAAGTACATGAAACTAATAATTACTGAAAACTACTACCCTTGAACTGGTGGACATAAGCATCTACCTGACTGTTGTCCACAATCTGTTGTAGTCTGCAGACAAAAGAAAAAAGAATAATTAATCGTAGGTCTGTAAGCCAAATATCCACACACGAGAAAAGCAATATAGATAAAAAAGACATAACAAAGATTAACACATAATCTCACAAAGCACTAGTCAAATTATTGAGAAGCAGAACACAACTTTAAACACAAATTCTGGGTTCCTATCTCATCTTCCAATTTATTAAGCTGCTTAAATTGATCATTCAAGAAACCCTTCTCGAATCTGAAAATAAACCCACCATTAAAAAATCTCAGACAAAAAATCTAAGCAATATAATTCAACAATAGTTCAAGAACCATATCAGAATCTTCTAAATATATCGCCACTCAAGAAACCCTTCTCAAATCTGAAAATAAACCCACCATTAAAAAATCTCATAGACAAAAAATCTAAGCAATATAATTCAACAATAGTTCAAGAACAAAAGAACCCATATCAGAATCTTCTAAATATATCCTTTGTTTACTTTACCGCAAGAGGTAGAGATTTTTTGTAATCAACCAAGATTTATGGCTACTTGCCCTCACTTGTAGCTTTCTTTATCGCTTTAAGACGGCTGAAAAAGAAAAAAAAACTCCAGATCTTATCCAAGCAAAAAGCTAATAGTGGAGGTTTGAACAGAAAAAAATCAACAAATTGAAAATGGAAAAGGAAAAAAATTAGAACTAACCTATAGTCCCACCAACTCAATTAAAATTAGGTCCACAACGAATACCAAAATCGATACAGATACATCGTTTGACCTAAATCTAAATAAAAAAGGATACTATTTGACCTAAATCAAAATAAAAAAGAAAATCACTTTGTGGGTAAAATTTGTCGTGTTAAGTTGCATGTACTTAATTGATACGCAGGATTGAACCGTTCAGAGAGAGGAAAAGGCGTGTAGTGGTCGTGGAGGCAAAATTTGTAGTGGTCGACAGAGGTTTCTCGAGCGGTGGTAACTTTCAAGCCACATGTTCAATAAGAGAGAGAGATTCGTGTAGGAAAGTGGGAGAGCAAAAATAAAGTGCTGAGTTCCAAGGAATGCTCGTGAAAGAAGAGAGAGGGCAAAGAAAAAAAAATAAAAAGAGATCCAAGACTAAGATGTTTCAACAACGGTAAGTGGATAATTGAGCGGGATTGTGAAATGTGGAAATCAATCCTGACAATTGAATAGAAATTTTTAATTCATTACAACCGTGACAATTTCGATAAAATTAATATGTGAATGTATAATTTAAAAAACACCAAGTGTTTTGTTATTATATAGATAAATGTGTTTAATTGCGTTTCCTGTATCCGTCAAACTCAGAAACAAAAAAATAATTAGTTGTCGGCTCGTCCACGTGAACCATAGATTACGATTACATTGGGTATAGCTGGCTCAGTTGATTTAGGTTGTGGGGCAGTGGTGTTGACTTTGTCTTCATTGGTTGACGCCGCTCTTCTCACCTTCCTCCTCGTCCCTATGTCTTGCTGCACCATGTGCCTCCTGAACAAACTTATACTACGATTAATGTGTGTGTATGTATATATATATATAAGGTTTTGGGATTATCCTAACTTATTGCTGATTAGTTATCGGGAGACTAATTCCACTGTCTATTTGCAGAAGATCCATTTAAAGTTTCGATTTTACTGTATATGAACTGACAGGGGCGGAGCTAGGAATAAATTTTGGGGGTGGCAAAATTTGAACACGTATATGTTCGAAATTAACCGTCCATAACACCAAAAAACATTCACATGTTCTAAGTTTAATCTTATCTAAAATCAAATTAAAATATACATATCCTATGAACAAAGAAAAAAATACAGCACGAACACTTAATTAATATTAAAAAATTCATTTATGGGGAGCCTAATATTCATTTATGTGGGGCCTAATATTCAATATAAGAGCACTCACATGAATGTGTAGTGATCATTAAGGGTGTTGAGACACCACGTGGGGTGTCCCAATATTACTAAATAATTACTCGTAACATGATAATCAAAACAAAATTTTTTTTTTTTTTTTTAGAATTTTGGAAATTGGGGGTGGCAAGTGCCACCTCCCCCCACTAGGTGGCTCCGCCACTGTGAACTGACCACATACAGATTGATAACACCTGAAATGTTTCGAATTTGAGACATAAAAGAGAACGGACCTCTAAGTCTTAGACCTTGACCACTAAATCAATATTTTGAGATTATTTTTCACAATATGTTACGTTCTATTATAATTACGAATGTTTTTGTCTATTAGACAAGCAAGGTTAGACATACTTGAGCTAGTTCATGTGTTGCACATTTTTTTTTATTTATATTTTTTATTGTACTTGTTAAGTATAATTTTGATATATTTAAGTATAAGTGTATACAATATTCGTATAAATGTTACTAATTGTTTAAGTTAGGTACGAAATTATTTGAATTATAGTACCCACATATTTTATAGCATAGGTTTTTTGTGAATCTTGTAACTTGCGTTGCTTATTTTATTAGTTTTGTTTATATTTTTATAAAGTTATATATGTGAGAGTCTAGTTAGATTTGTGGCGTTAATTATGAGACCGGGAGTTTAGCATTTGTCAAACATACAATATGATAATAAAAAATATTTAATAATCAATCCGACTCTTTCTATATCATTATAAATGCAATCATCTCTGAGTCTGTGATCAGTATCTTAGTTTTCACGTATCCTTCTTGCTTTTGCTATGGCTTCACAGTTGAAACCCCATGTAGTAATCTTCCCTTTCATGGCTCAGGGCCATACCCTTCCACTATTACATCTCTCCAAAGCCTTCTCCCAAAGACACATCAAAGTAACCATAATCACCACCCCATCAAACTCCATCTCCATTTCTCAAACCATGGCAAATTTCCCCTCCATAACTCTCCTCCAAATTCCATTCCCTTCAATTCCAGGCCTCCCCAAAGGCTGTGAAAACACCACCCAACTCCCCTCCATGGATTTCTTCCTAACCTTTCTCCAAGCAACTAAACACCTCCAAAAACCATTCGAACAACTCCTTCACCAAATGTCAGAATCCAATTCCCTCCCCATTTGTGTAATCTCGGATTTCTTCCTCGGCTGGACATTGTCCTCCTGCCAAGCATTCGGAATCCCCAGACTTGTTTTCCACGGAATGGGCGTTTTCCCGATGGCCATTAGCAAAATTGCTTGGGTCCAAGCAGAAACTGGCGAAACGAATTACACCTCTGATCAATCGGCTCCACTGTACTTGCCAGGAGTTGAAGTTCCGTTTGATTTGACTGCTGCAGACTTGCCTGAGGGAGTGAACATCACGGTTCACGACGACCCGTATTCTCGGTATATATGGGAGGCGGTGGAGGCGGAGGTCAAAAGCTGGGGTGTAGTTGTGAACTCGTTTATTGAGTTGGACGGGAGTTATGTTTCCTCACTGGAATCGTTCTACGAAAATGGTGCTAAGGTTTGGTGTTTAGGCCCTCTCTGTTTGTATGGCAACTCGGAGGAGTACTTCCATACCTCTCTAAGTCAACATCAAGATGAAGTGATCATGAAATGGTTGGCTAAGCAAACTGTGCCAGGCTCTGTGATTTTTGTATCCTTTGGCACCCAAACTCATATCTCCCCCGGACAGCTTGATGAGGTTAGTTCAGTTATCCAATTAATATTTGTTTCACCGAAATGGGTAATTGTGTTGAATCATAAGATCTTAATTGGTTTAATTACCTGCACGATTTTCCAGTTTCAAATTGCTTTTGCATATGACGTTAATTATCAATTTAATTGTTCAAAATCCAAACAGGTGGCCTATGGCTTGGAGGAGGCAGGGGTGCCATTTCTGTGGGTGGTGAGATCAAACACATGGTCTTTACCTGATGGAATGGAGGAAACAGTGAAGGGAAAAGGCTTAATAATAGGAAAGTGGGTTGACCAGCCATGGATACTCAAAAACCCTGCAATCGGAGGGTTTTTGAGTCATTGCGGCTGGAATTCGGTGTTAGAGAGTTTGACAGCTGCTGTGCCAATTCTGAGCATGCCTATAATGGCTGACCAGTCCTTAAATGCCAAGTTTGTGGTGGAAGGGCTTCACGCTGGGATTGGTGTCGAAAAAATACAGAGCTCACGGGAGAAAGGCGTATGCGTGTCACGAGATGCAATCTGCAAAGGAGTGAAGGAGTTGATGGGAGGAGACAGAGGGAGGATTGCAAGGGAAAAGTCCAAAGCTTTGAGGGAAGTTTCCAGGCAGGCAGTAGAAGAAGGGGGTTCGTCTTATCTTTCCCTCGGCAAGCTTATTGACCAGTTATGTGTATCTCAGCCCGAGTAATTGAATACCGAAAGAGGAGTGCTACAGTTACCGAATTCAAATCAAGAAATTTATTCCGAATTCAAAATGAACAGCCATGGATTTACGTGGATTTGTGAGACCATAAATACAAGTGAATTATGGTCATTCAGTTTGAATTCAAAACAAATTTCTTGATTTGAATTATGAAACTCCAAAGCAGTACCATCGTCCTTAAAAAAATAAATATAAGTGGGCATGTTTTTGTTAAATATTGGTCCAACCAATAATATTGTAAGATCGTATCAACTCAGGTTTTTGTGTTCCAAGAGTCAGTGCAGATAATGATGTTCAAATTTCAGTTCGCCTTTCATTCACTCAACCCATGTCCAAATTGACTAGTTATGGAACATCCTCAGAGAATCTTGTGATGTATCGTAGCGATAAATTTTTTTATGGGAACATTAAGTCACGCATTTGTTGGATTGTTAAGAGATAATGAGTGATCAACATAGTATATGTTGTTGCAAAATTTATAGCGAAATATCAAAGTATAGGAAAACTTGATTTCGTAAGAATTCGACATAAAGAAAATAGAATTAAAGTAAATGTAAACACAAACTTACTGAACCAATGCGCACTCGAATAAAATTAGAAGAAGACCGAGGGCGGCAATTAGTCACTTTTTTGTTAAGGCAGATTTCGCTATTGCACTAGTGCTCACGAATAGTCATGTCTGTTTGCTGGCCTGATCACGACTTTTCAGACGGAAAAGGTAGGGTTATGTCTATTCGGATAAGAATCAATCTAGGAGGATGAATTAAGGATTATAATTTGGGCAAAAAAGGACAACAAGTCCAAAAATGAGGCCTAAGCCCAAACCATAGACCTGACACGGCCAGGAAAACAACAGTGGCATCGCGCATGCTCGTGGTCAAATTGACAATACGGTGCACTCACTTGATTGTAAAAGTTGGGTCCATTTGGACTGTGATATTTATTGTGGTATTTATTGAAATTTTTTTCGTCCTTATTTGAAATTTTTTTGCAATTTTTTGTTTTTCATCAACTTTTTTTGATTTATTGGTTCATCTCGACAAGAGCTTTCAGAAAAGTTATCAATCATCGGCCAAATTTGAAAAAAATTCAGAAAAGACAAAAATAAATCAAAAAACAGAATTTTTTGTACTTATTCGTCGTCTTTAATGACTTTTTTTAACTTTTAGACATAATTTTATACTTATTAGCTTCCTTTCATCAAGACGGACCAATAAACTACAAAACATTGAGATTTAAACAACAAATACAAAAAAAATGAATAAAAACAAAAATAAAAAATAAATATTAACCATAGGCTAAATAGGACCGTTGTATGACCTAAAATACCAAGCTTTTATAGCGACTAGAGTTTTATATCCCAACTTGTTTTTACTTTCTAATCAAAGTGAGACAAGTTTCCGACATTTTTCACTTCTTAATTGATTACCAACTTTTACGTCAATTTGTTTTTGACTCAGAAAATAATTTTGACAAATTATTTATACGATATTAATCTTCCGACATCGGAAATTATTGAACACTGCAGATCTGTCCCATTTAAGAAACTCAATTTAGTTTTGGCTCCAAAAATGTCCACGTCAAACCATCTTTTCCAACATGTGTTGTGCGCGCACACTTTGACCAGAAACCAACTCATTTGTCGGGTCTACAAGTCCATCTTCAACTATTGTTAATTGTTGCTCATGAATTAAAATTTGATTTGTTGTTAATTTTTTGTTAGCTTTATAATAACCGAAATCCACTGATCTTAATCTAAATTAATAACAGATGTCAGGCGCATACATTGTACCGCTTCTACAACTTGTTAATTCAAAGTCAACTATGACATACAAGTATTAAATACACTAGGGATAGTCTTATGTATATCGTACCGTGTCGATCAGCATTATACGAGAAAAAAATGATGCTGTCAATTTTACATACCATACTAGAAAACTTATTGGACAATATCGGGTGGTCCATCCAATACCAAGCAATATTGGGTGGTCCGTACCGGTACCAATAATAAAAATAATAAGTTTGTGAGTACGAGATTAATAACTTGGAATAAGAATACCCCAATCACGTGTTGCTCTAAATGTATCTCAATACTCCAGCATTTGGCGTGTAAAAAAAGTCTATAAAATAAATAGATCGATTAAATTGTACCAAACCAAGAGTCTTATTTTTCATATGAGCAATGTTACTAACACATCATACTGTGCACTAAGTTATATATTATGCATACACGGCATGCCACACAATTTATGAGATTTATTAATTTGAACATATAATCAAAACTTATGAAACCCACGTCTACACTGTATACGCCACGTAGGCATGATAAACCATTTGATGTACAACTTAATGTGTTGGTTGACTTATTCTTTTCATATATGTGGGTATGTACAATGTTGAAACACTAAATAAATTAGTTGTTTACAAGACTGAACCAACCGGTTCATAATTATGGAACCGAGAGAGTATTTTAATTCTTGGACTTTTTCTAAGAGTTATCTTCTTATAAATGCTATATATTCCGGTTGGCGTATTGGACCACAAGATCTAGACTTGCATCTCTCTGACTTCAAGGAAAAAAAAGAGGGCAAACGAAGGATTCATTGCTTTTGGACACCTAATCTACATGAACTTGTGTAGATTGCATGAATCACAATGACGATATTTTAACATATTTGAATAATATTTTGTACGCAAAAATAATATTATTTTGGCACAACATATTTTGCTGTGCGTAATATATAACATATCTCCCGTTCCAATCTACAGAGGCTTTAGCCTTGCAACAAGCTTTGCGGCCTTTAAATGCTAGATGTCGGTGTCGTTGAAGTTATTTATCCATCATAATAAGAATGGCATGGCCAAACATCATCTGAGAAATAGAAAAATAGGATAATTACAATGGGTCCCAAAGAAATAAAATAATAAATCGCTCATGAAGTTATAAAAACAATTAAGTAACGTATTTATTTTCATTAATATTTGATACTTTATCAATATTTCATTACATGACCCGTAATATTTATGAAATTCATATTGCTCAACATACCGAATAGATGAATAGTGCATGTAGTTATCAATGTAAGACTCAATTTCTTTATTAATTTATGTTATATAAAATTTGTCTCGACTTATAAAAAAGTGCATCAAACTATCTTCTCTTTTAACTTGTAGAATAGAAACAAATAAGAATTTTCTTAATTATGTAATAGACATATGAAAATATCTTATTAAACATGTGCACCGTGAGAATATTATTTTTTTGTCTTTATTCAAAACTTTTTTTATTTGTTATTTTTTTTATCAATTTTTCATTATTATTGGTTCATCTCAATGAAAACAATTTAAAAAGAATAAAATTATATTCAAAAATTAAAAAATTAAGTTCATTAAAGACAAAAATAATTAAGTTAATGTAGACGCTCTTTTGAGCTTATTTTTTATTTTTTCTAAATTCTTTTTAGTTTTTGGACATAATTTTATATTTTTCAGAAATATCTTGTTGAGACGAATCAACAACTATAAAAAGAATTAACACAAAATTAGTAATTGTAAAAAAATTTCAAATAAATACAAAACAACAATCACACAATAATTCAATAATTATCACATTCCACATAGACCCAATTCTATCACTGCACTTGCACCATGAAGAGTAAGAGATTTTTCTATTAATCAAATTATGAACCCATAGTGTAAATATTCAATTTAAACTTTCAACCCATTTTCAAACATTAATTCCTATAATCGCTGTTACCGTCTAACTTGAAAATGTTACGTATAGCAATTTTAATTGTACAACTTATCTGAGCTACTTTAAAACTTAAATAAGCTCAATTTTTTTGAAAAATAATACGAATGTAATCGACAATAAAGCAAAATGTATAATTTCATGAATCTCAGTATTTCCATCTCGTGAAAAACAAATCCTAAAATCTTAAGAGTTTTTTTTTAAATCAAGATTTCTACGGTTACTATTTATTATTTATAGAAAAATTAAGGATTTTTGTATACTCTCATTTTGCCCAAATTTACATTATGTTTATCGAATTTTATGGAACAATAAATAATAGAGCATTGCTTTTACTAAAATATAATTACACTTATAGTTGTGGGTAATATAAGTAATCTATGTAGAAATGAAAGAAAAAAAGTGGCCTCATATTTGCATAATCATTTAATTGTTGGTGCTTATAAGGCATGATCTTTTTAATTGACTCTTGACAATTATTTTCGTTTTTAAAATCATACTCAACGATATCATTATTGTGTTTGTAAATTATTTGTACCAAATCAGAGTGAGATTGATTATGACTCACTTTTGATATGAGTTTAATTAACACTTGTCGAATAGAATTTTAGCTCTTTCTAATTCGAATTTTATGAGAGCATTAATGTGCGTACTATACTAGAGACCTAAAAAAATAAATATGAGAACTCTCCTTTCTTAGTCTTACCTTAGAAATAATCCGTTACAGATTTTTCCATTATTTTGAATTTCATTAGCTTTTTGGAATGAATAGAGAAGAAGACATGTTTATAATAGTGCTAGTTAATGAGATGTCACCTAATTTTTTTTTTAAGAAATTAAAAAAATTGGGATTGAGATTTGAAGGATGTGATAGATATATCAAGTTCCATAAATAGTAGATTGTAAACCGAATATGGTTTCTTCATTAAATTATAAATTTCCTGACCCATTCATATTTAAAATACTTATAAAAGAAACTTTCAAAAATTTCAAGTGATGCAATTTGTCGCTTTTAAAGCCACCTTTACTAAAACACCCGCAACGATATTATATTACGTAGAGATAGTTGATCAATATTCATGCTAGCAAAAAATACGGTATGAATCTTTTTAATCCTTTGTATTTAAAATACTTTCAAAAACTAAAACGTTAACAATCAATTTGGGTGTAATATTTGTCATATGAAGTCGTTTGATTTCGCATGTATTTGATCATAATGAAATTGCTGAATTTTTTTTTATTCTTATTCTTATATAATCAAAGAAAGTGATTTTAAAGATTTTTAATCTCACTAAGAAAATTATAATAAGAAAGAATAAGATTTGTAAATTTAAAATTCGATTTGTTTTGATTAAATATATGTACTAGAATATCTCACATGTGCTTTATTATTCATCGATCTGGAAAAAATTATTCATCCCAATAAACATGCAAAATTAGTCATTCCATTAAACGTGCAAAATTCTTCATCGATCTGGAAAAAATACAAATCTTTTGATGAAAAAATACCAAGGCCCGCAAGAAATACTGGGCCATAGCCCAAAAGGAGACCCAATGGCCCAATATATGACTGGCGCCATAATTCCTCCACCTGTACACCGCCCTCCGCAAACATCCTGAAACTACCACCGTCTTCCTCGAGAATCCATCGTCAGATCTTCAACCTCCTAACTCCTTCCAGGTTCCTGAAGAAGTCTGAAATCGAAAACCCACGAAGGCCGAATTTAGACTTGGACCAAAGAGCAACCCACCATTTCATGCTATATCCTTGTTGATTACTTTTTGTTTTTATTACCTTTTTAAAGTGATATACATACAATTCCTAAATTGGTGAAATTAAATTATATCCGTTTATTAGGCTTGATATTAGGGGTTTAATTTGGGTTTAAACCTTTTAAATTAGGAAGAAATATTTCAATTTCTTACTTACTAATTTCCATTACAGTAATCTTCTTTTAAATTAGCGAAGAAGATTTCAGTTTCTTATTTACTAATTGTGATCAGAGTAGTCTTTTAAATTAAGAAAGAAGGTTATATTATCAATCCTACAAATTTTTTGCATAGTAGTCAAATTTTTAGAGTAAAATAGGCCGTGAATTGATAAATGGTTTGCTCTTCATATAGTGATGATAAATTTACTAAATGGATATTATTATATGATGGTAATGTTTAGCAAAAAAAATTATATGATGGTAATTTAAACATATCATAAATTTGATACATTAGACAAATTTTTTCTAGAATAATTCTTCTTACGCGGTGAATATTTTAATGCTTCTTTTGTTATACATTTATTTTTATTTTTTTAGTGTTTAATTAGGGTGATAAAACGCTGAACATTTGAATGGTTTGTATTGAACATATGATGGAGTTAGATGAGAAAACAATACCTAAATATTCGCTAGTAATATATTTTGATAGTATATTTGTCGATGGTTATAAGTTTAGCATGTAATGATAAATTTACTGAGTGCATAATCAGATGTGATTATAAATTTAGAGCAATACTTGCACTTGTAGGGTTGTTCCATTGTTCATATGACATTGTGAGTTAACCATTGTTTAAACGTTTGGGCCCTTAGAACATTGTCGCATATTGGGATGATGGACATATAGTAAATATATATCCTATATGTGACACCCCAGTCAGACTATGGTGTTAGCTGTAAGGCCGGCGTCTAAAAGATGGAGTTTCAGTAAGACGTCTGGATAGGTGGTCAAAGGTCCCACATTACTTGGTGATGTAAGTTTGGTGGTATTTATAAGATTATGAACCTTTCTTATACAAGTCCTTTAAAAATCGTGATGACGTCAACACCAAATGGAACTTCACAGTTAAGCGTGCTCACTCTGGAACAATCCAGGGATGAGTGACCTACTAGGTAGTCCATGGGGTTTGGGAGGTAAAAGTGAACAATATTGTACAAGGCGCGAGTAGGTCGTTACAAATGGTATCAGAGCCTGTACCAACCGAAA
Organism: Arctostaphylos glauca; assembly: GCA_019985065.2. Lineage (NCBI taxonomy): Eukaryota > Viridiplantae > Streptophyta > Magnoliopsida > Ericales > Ericaceae > Arctostaphylos > Arctostaphylos glauca. Next base: position 11,998,064 of record JAHSPW020000006.1, on the reverse strand, counting down.
ATGTAGGAAATTTCAGCCCCATACGAAAAGTGTGTTCCTAAGTGGGGGAGATTGTGACACCCAGGCCAAACTGTGGTGCTAGTTGTGAGGCCGATGTCCAAGAGATAGAGTCTCAGTGAGACGTCTGAATGGATGGTCAAGGGTTCACATTGCTTGGTGGATATAAGTTCGGTAGTATTTATAAGATTATGAACCTTCCTTGTACGAGACCTTTAAAAGCCGTGATGACGCCAACACCAAATGGAACTTTACAGTTAAGTGTGCTCACTCTGGAGCAATTCAGGGATGTGTGACCTACTGGGAAACTCACGAGATTTGGGCGACAAAAGCAAACAATATTGTATAAGGCAGGAGCAAGTCGTTACACTATACATCAATGGTAAAGTAATATCAATTAAAATCATCTTCATTTCCTCAGACAAATACATTCAGTTTAATTATTATTTAGATTATATATAAGTGTGATGAGTTAGCAATGTACATATATCTTATGTAAATAAAATACATGTACAAAAAATAAGCAGGTAAATTCAAAAATATTTTTTGTAATTATAAAAATATAATTTTTAAAATTATTGCACAAAACAACCAAAATTAATATTCCAAGTTCTAATTAAAAATTAAAATATTATGCTATAAGTAAGTTATGTTGACTTTTTTTAACAGAGTCATAAGAGTTTTTCCCTTAATATAATATATTTAGATGTACATATGCTGTCTATTAAATAAATACATATACGGAACGAAAAAATAACCAGATTCATTAAGTAAAAAATAATTATTTTTTATGAATCTAAATCATAGTTACCAAAACATAGTGTGCAAATAATTTTACAAAGTTGACTAATATAATTCAAATTTAATTTAATTTCAGAATTTGAATCTCAAATAGAAAAAAGAAATTAAAAAATTAAAAAAAATTAAGTTAAATTAAAACTCATGACGATTTTTTTATTAGATAGATAAAAAATATAGATATGCTTCCATTAGGTAAAATAGATATAGGAAACACAAAAATAATAATTTACATTTAGGGATAAATATAGCTTTCCAAGGAAAAAATAATTATTAATATATAAGATGCATATTTATTTACCTATACTTAATTAAATTACAATTATAATTTAATTTAATTTTAACATTTTAAGCTTTAATTTTAAAAATTATTTCGAACTATATACTTATGTATATATAATTATAGAATATTTATGTTAATCCACACACATAAATAGACTAAATACATACAAAGAAAAAAAGAAAAAAAAGAAGCAGAGATAAAAAGAGTAAAGATTAGCATCTTCTATCAACTAATTAAATTAACGGTGTTTGTAGGAAATCCTTAACAAAAAAGATAAATATACTAAATAGTTTGTAAAATAAAGAAAGGTCAATGCATTTATCAGAACTTCGGGAGAGGTATATGTATCTGCCAAAAACCACAAGGTAGATTAGTGCAGTTTATCCTTCTATTAATTACATCAGTGCCTCTCTCAGCCTGTACGACTAAAATCGAATCTTATGTACCAACTGCCAACAATTGGCTAGGAAAATAATGTTTTAGTTTTAGTTTCTTGTCCTGCTAGGCTAATATACTAATACATATAGTGGTTTAAAGGAGTTGAACAAAACCAAGTTGCTCTTCTCTAGTCAGATAATGGCGGCTTCAAGTGTTGAAGGAGACAAGTACAGGTCTTCCTTGTCTGGAGAGGGAGAGAGGAACACACAGTGGAGGTTTGGTGCTCCTCCTAACTATGATGTCGTCAACAAGCTCTTTGAAGAAGGCAGAACAAAGGTATACACAATCAACAATATTTCTAATTTCTTGTTTTAAACTTGCATCTTAAGATTCATTAGTTTCAAAAATTAGCCGTCTCTCTCTTTCTCTCTCATAGCAATATCTCTGGTATTCAGGGACGAAACCAGTAACAGACCGGAGGAGAGGGTGTCTCCCTAAAAATATGAAAAGAATTCAGGACCAAGGCATAAATTTTAAAAATTATAAAAAATTTATGTTTTGATCCTCCCAAATTATATTTTAGCCCCCAAAATTACATCTCGACCACCCAGACCTTTCGATCCTGGTTTCACCTTATCTTGTGTCATTGTAGTCACAGTTACATGATCGTGTAGTAAAGTTCATTTGTTTCAAGAATTCAGTATATGGTATAGGAGAACAGAGATATTTCAATACCTAGTTTTGGACAGCAGAAGAAGACTCCTAATTGCCGCAATATTCTGTAATTACATTTACTAGTCTGTGTGTATGTATGGTAGGTATGGCCTCCAGGCTCACTTGAAGAAAAAGTGCAAAACCTTGTGAAGACATGGGAAATGGAGGTCTTCCACAAGGTCAATTTTGATGATTACAAAACAATGGATCCAAAGAAGTATAGATTTAGCCTCAATGGTAATCAAAACACACTTTAATTTCCTTTCTAAACTGAGATGTTTCTTTGAACTGAATTTTTTTCCAACTTGAAATTATTAGGAAGGAAAGCTATCTCGCTAGAAGAGAAAAGAAATCTTGGGGGAGGATACAATTCACTGCTGCAAACCTCTTTGCCGGAAAAGCTCCGGGGCTACAACCCGGCCGAGGAAACCGGCGCCTCGTCTCACCAAGCTTTCACGACAACTTTTCCTCGCGGTTTTGCTTTGGAGATTCTCCAAGTCTACTCTGGTCCACCGGTGATCGTGTATAAGTTCAGGCACTGGGCATTCATGGAGGGTCCTTTTAAAGGACACGCTCCCACCGGTGAAATGGTCGAATTTTATGGCGTAGGCATATTTGAGGTATAATTCATTACCATGATTAAAAAAAAAATGCCATTTCCATCTTCCTTTTCTTCTGTTTCAAAGCACACTCAACTGCACATTTGTGTCCTGACTGTGAATTTGACTATGATACGTTCTGATCAATACAGTTGGATGAACATTCAAAGATCGTGAAGGTTGAGTTCTTCTTCGACCGCGGAGAATTGCTTGGAGGACTTATGAAGGGAAATTCTGGTGATAGTTCCGCAAGTGAGATGTTTTCAAGCTGCCCTTTCTTGAAGGGCACAGGGTAGTTGTTACTGGAGTAGCTCTGAGACCTACCTAAGGGGAACAATCTCTATCTTGAATGGGTGTAATCTGTATCTTTGATGCTGGTTCTGCCCTCTTATTGTTTACAAATACGTCAAATGGTTCTTCTTATCTTGAATGGGTGTAATCTATATCTTATAAATAAGGCATATCTAAGCACAATGTGGATGTATCAGTGGAAATCATCGTATTTATGGTGTTTTGTGTATTATTGTCAGCATTTAACAGATACCTTAATAAACAACGTTATTTGTTAATTTTTGAAGTAATAATGTTATCATGTTATCAGATAAAATTATTTTTTTGTGTTTAGGGACAAATCTGTCTATAAAATAACCTAAAGGGTTAAAATTTCTCAAACAACGAACACTGACTCATAAATTAAATTAATATGTTCTTAATGGGGCAAATGAGGCCAGATTTATCCTTTTAACTAATTTTCCGATAAATATATGAATTAACAGTATGTATCACTTTCTCCCCAAACATATCGAATTCGAAAAGTACTACTGTCCTTCTCATCTCTTGCATTCAACAACCACATTTCAGCATGTGATGGCAAACAACTTGCTTGTCACTTCACTTATTCGTTTTTAAATTGTAAGACTTTATTTTATATGTTCAATATGATTTTTTGTTCAAAAAATAAAATATTATTTGAAATATATATATTACTTTTTACCGATAAATCTGAAAAGGTATCCCGGTACACACTGATACCGATATATATCGTACCAGTAATAAAAACGATACACTTGCTTGTACGAGATTGTTAACTTCAATCCTGTGTGATCTATAGGCAGGTCAGTCATGATTGCTTTTGTATATGGTTGCACTGGATGGTGAGACCGGTAATTAAACCGTAAATCAATCAAATAATTCTGATAAATCAACCAGTTTGTATCACTTGCGAGAAATCAAGCCATTTCTTTCTCAGGTGTTGTCTCCCCCGTCGAAATCTTCACATCTACGTTTTCTTCTTCCTAACCCAACCTATTCCTTCCTTTCCCCTATTGATGCAAACCAGAAATACAGTGTGTGTGTGTGTGAGAGAGAGAGAGAGAGAGAGAGAGAGAGAGAGAGAGAGAAGAAGAAGAAGAAGAAGAAGAAGAAGAAGAAGAAGAAGAAGAAGAAGAAGCTTGCAAACCCATACCGGATAATTTGTTCTTTCAAATTCTGTAAATATTTTCGAATACGTATGATCAAAAAGATGACATAGTTCAAACGGTAAATATGGCCGTTAGGGGGCATGTGAATAGTAAGGAGGACATTAGAGTGGAATCACGGCTAAGTGATCAATATGAGTGACGTTACACCGACTATTTATAATAAGGATCACTCCCTAGATAAGTCTGACAACCGTTAAATTGAACAAATATATGAATGATCACATGTATTGCAAAATGAGATATCTATTTTGACATTTGGCCTTGACTACGGCCTTGGACCATTAAGAAAGTTTATGATATTATGAATGAATAGCTCGGCTACAATATGGAAATAAATTTTGATAAATGGCATTATGACTAATTCATGACAAACCAATAAACTGTGGCATAATTTGGTCTCACACTAACTCTACACTTATCACCTTTGTATAAAATTGACATTTCAAGTGGTGATTACGTAATGCGTAGCTGTTGTTTGCTTTGTTGTACTTATCCTAGATGTTTTGGGAGTATGTTGTATTAAGTTGTTATGTACTTTTGGGATATATAAAACTTGTATAATTTTGTTACGATTGAACCATTTTTGGCCAAAACCGAGAGATTGTAAACTTAACTTTATTTGGAATTATTGTAATAGATGAGAAGGCACTTCCCTTGGGTATTTCAAATGAATATTTCTATTACGCTTATGTAACTCTGCTTATGTTTGAAAAACATCTTTGTTAATGATGTTTAAAAAATTCCCAAACTACCTAATTATGAAGGCTTTATTGGGTTAACCTTATGGGCTGTCGATCTTCGCCATATCAGGATGAATTGGGACATCCTATGTGGGTTTGGCAATCACAGTAATCAGATCAAACCCTGGCAAACTCACGCATTACCACAATGAATGCACCAACAAAGAGATCCGATGATTTTAAATTTTTATGTATGGTGGGTTTAAGCATCTAAAGGGTATAGGTTTAGGAGTTCAAACACTCAGTTATGAAAAAACCAAAAAAAAAAAAGGAAGAAAAAAACAAAGAGCTTAAGCATACTAAGCCCACGGGAGGGAACCTGAATAGAGAGATGCACCACAATATCTGAACAAACCTTCAATTTCAGGACAGCCATTAGGGTAAGGGACTGACCGATGAAAAGGATCCCGCCCTAACTTCTTGCGGCGAAGTGAACCTAAGCACCCATATGGGTCACCTTGAAATTGAGTCCTCACTAATGCTTCACCTTTCATGGCTGCTTGCTTTGAAGTTGGTGAAGCTGCGGTTCCCGAGTAGAAGAACCTTGACTCTGGAAACCGAATTGCAGAGCGGTGCAAATGTGCAAACCTCTCCTCCTTGAAATCGTAACTTATGACCTAAAATTCACATAACAGAACAGTTAGAATCTCAAACTAGGAGACAGTTTCGTTCTGCTCAAGGATTGAGTTCAGACACCCAAAATATTGAGCAGATGTGTCTTTAATGATAGGAAAGTCAGCACCTCAAGAAGTGGTAAAAATGGAAGCTAAGACACCGGAGTTTTTGGTCAAGTATCTTTAAAAAAAACAGAAGAAGCAAGGATGAAAGAGTAAACGAGGATATTTAGATAAAGATCAACCAGGAACATTCAATCTTTTCTCACAGAGTAAGTGAGCCATAATACTATATTACTACTCTTGCAGAAATTGTCAAGCAGTTAAAAATGGTCTGTACGATAATTCATTCTGCATTTTATCTCGTGAATCCTGGAAAAACCTAGCCCAGCAAGATCAGAGTGGAGACAATTAACACATGAAACACAGAGATCGTACGTTTCTCTCAACCAAAAACATACGCACAGAAAAGAACTAAAGAGCAACAAGTTCATGATAGGTTCCAGGGTAGTTCAGCTGATCTACGTGCCTTCCATGCATTAATTTGAAATACTTAATGTGATCATTTATTAAGACTACTAGACAAGTAGTTTCTTTTTAATTAGATGAATTGCATTCAGTCTCACAGAAAGAAGAGGAACCCAACAGTTAGTGTACTTACAGTTATGTTATGAGGATATGTGCCAGTAAGTTCCCGGAAACGGCAAACGCTGAAGAGAAGATTCTCAAAACTGTCCCTAGCATGTTCTTCTGTGAGTGCCCTCCATCTCACATTTTCTTGCTTGCCTAAACAGAAAAAAGAGAAGAACAGTCAGAGTAGGAAGATATGAAGCTTGTATACAAGGCATAAACTAGAACAGAAATCAATATAACAAAATTGTTGGGACAAAGTGATGAGACAGGTATGTGGTAGACCTCCATTTCTGCAGCCACAATTACGCAGTCAATGCTACAACTATTGCAGCAGTAAGCTCATCTTGGACCATAAGTACTTTGCTTCCAGTCAGCTAAAACAATTTGCTACCAGACTAGATTAGTAAAGTAACTAAACTCAAGTTACCATTGCAGTGACGCTTGTAAAAGTACATTTTCCAAGAGTTGGAGGGAAGTTACAAAAAAGCACAGAAGGGCTAGTGGTAATGGAAAGCAGGAAGTCTAGGGGTGGCAATCTTGAGTCCTTGACCCAAATCCATGAACCCACCCAAATTTTAAATTTACTCAAACCTAAGATGGGTCCATAACAGGTCCTAACCCAATTTGAGGCTTTGATTCGGAGCACCCATCCTCGTGTGGGACTTCTCTCTTCTCATGAGTCCTAAACGGGTGGGTTAAATGGGTCAGATGAGTTTATCTATATTACCCAATAATGTATTCATTGATATGATAAACCACTACTGTCACACCACATTCACTATTACTACACCTTCTCCAATAATGCCACACCAAAGTTTACTAGTACCACAAAAATATTTACTAACGCCACAACAAGCTTTACTACTGCCACTCCAAAAATTACGGGTGAGTTGGGTTTCTCCCTTGGATTTGGGTATGAGTGATACTTATCTACCTAGTTGGGTTGTAAAAGGGTCAATGACTTATTAAATACCCAATCCATTAACAACCCACCTAAACTTACCCAAACCCACCAGTTTGACATCGCTAGCGGAAACACAGCACCTTATGAGTCAAGAGACTTGAGACTAAGAAAGTTTTGCAAATACTCTAGTTTTTGCTCCTCTCCAAAATAACCCGGATTAGCAGGAAACTTCCACTGCCAATGGCATAACCAGACAACATTACCCAAACTTACTGCCAAAACCCTGACTCATACTAGCAGTAATGTTGCCACTTCGTACACTTTTTCTGATTCTTCCAGAACTTCCTATAGCAACACCAGCACCAGTATGATCACCAACACCACTATGATCAGTCTTACCAACACATCAAAGCGCCACCAGCTTCAACCCAACAGTGATATGTAACACCACAACTACCTCCAATTAGCCACTTCACCCCTCACCACATCACCATTAACAACAAACCTCATCATGCTACCCTGCAATCAACATGCTGAACAGCATCAACAATAAGGTAGTCAACAACACACAGCCATGTTTGGTTACAAATGACAGAAAGGTGGAAGGTGCAACCAAGAAGGGGATAAAGCAAAGAACACAATAACAAAGTTCCTTGAGCATTCAAGCAACAGGCCTATATTAATACGCAAAGCTCACAATCGCAAACAACTCTATCCAAGCCAGGTGGTGTTAATTTACTTACGAGAAAGAGTTCTCATCACTTCTTTTTCCTCCAACAAACTCAAAGATTGCACAAGCTCTCATATATACCATATTTTCGGGGAAGACAAGCTCTCATTTTGCATTATTATCCATGTCCCATGGACCATGAGAAGTCAAAGGTAATGCATAAGAGCTCAGCTACCTCTAAAGAAATTGAAGAACTCGAAGAAGATGAAGATTTGTTTTTATTTTTCTGGAAAAAAAATCAGTCCCATACACTGCCCTCAACTACCTATTTATACCCAAACTTTGCCTAACTAACTGCCGACCTCTCAATCCTTGTTGGTGCTGAGCTGGGCACAACTGGGACTGAATTGAAAGACAGGTGGAGATGAGCTGGAGCTGGGTGATGAGCTGGCAATGTTTAGAATTGGACTTGTTATTGAAGAAAAACAGTGTTTTGGGTTTCTTGATTCTTTACCCTAACACATACATGGTATTGAGAATGAGTACAAGGTACAAGACGCATATACCCTAATACTAAAAATACACATTACAATAACTCTTACCACTCTTTACCAAGCTGAAACATAGATATTACATAGACCCAGCTTATTACATAATAGCTTTAATCATGGCTTGCACAATGACTTGGTAAAGATATCAGCTAGTTGAGCGCCTGTACACACAAAGGAGTAGCAATCACACCCTATTCACCTTCTCTCAAACAAGATGGAAATCGATTTCAATATATTTGGTTCTCTCATGAAACACAGGATTAAATGCAATACGAATGGCTGTTTGATTATCACAATAAATACTCATGGGCAACTACACACCGAAGCCTATTACTTCAAGGAAGGATTGTACCCAAATATTCCCACATGTCATGTGTGCCACGACACGATACTCAGCTTTTGCACTAGATTGTGTAACAACGGTTTGCTTCTTACTTTTCCAAGTTACAACATTAACACCTAGGAAAACACAACACTCAGTAATTGGTCTTCTATAAGAAGGTCGTCCTGCCCAATCTAAATCAGTAAATGCCTTAACACTTCTTAAGTGACCAATGGGTTGATAAAACACAATACCCAATAATTGATCTTCTATCAGAAGGTCCTCCCGTCCAAACTAGATCAGCAAATGTCTCAACACGTAAGTGACCACTGGCTCGATAACAGACCCTATCCTAGATGAGCGGTTAGATACTTCACAGTACGAAGAACAACCTCCCAATGAGAGAGTCGTGGTGCAGACATAAACTGACTTACTAAACTAACTGTAAATGAAATATCGAGGATTCGATGATGATGACTTGGTTTGTCATAAGGAAGTCTTCTAGATCTAAGAAGGAAAGTAATTCATAAAATTGAAATGGTCCAGTTCTGGTTCTAAATGCAACTTTTACAGAGTCATTCTCAGCTGGTAATCCATTAACAACACAGAAGACCAGATCTTCATCATCAATTGGTGCACCAGATGCACTCAATTTGTGTGAGTATTCTTTGATTGTCTCTAGATAAGCATCCATTGAATAAGTTTTCGTTGAATTGAAGAGTTTCCTCTTCAAATCATGAATGACCTTCGACAATGTACTGTATCTCTTGGCCAGTGTAATCCAAACCACATATGCATCTTTCAATCCTAAAACTTTCATTAATACTGGATTTGGGACCACATTCTGGTTTGAATGAATGATTTCAGATGATGGTGAAACAATTGTTCCACCAACAAAATCCAGGTATCCGTATGCACTTAACGCATTTTGAACTTGATTCTTCCATAGTATATAGTTATTCGAATCAAGTTTCAGGGTCACAAAAGAATGAAAACTTGAAACAAGAAATACTAGAGAGGAAGGTATTGTCACTGTACTTGCCATTGATTCACATCACACACCTTCGAAGTTGAATCAAAAGAATTATCTAGAATCACTGGCACGTAGGTCAACAGGAGCTCTGATACCTTAAAGAAATTGAAGAACTGGAAGAAGATGAAGATTTGTTTTTATTTTCTGGAATCAAAATCAGTCTCAGACTCTCATAAATTGCCCTCAACTACCTATTGATACCCAACCTTTGCCTAACCAACTGCCGACCTCTCAATCCTTGCTGGTGCTGAGCTGGTCACAGCTAGAACTGAGTTGGAAGAGCTGGAAGACAGGGGGAGATGAGCTGTAGTTGGGTGATGAGCTGGCAATGTTTCTTCAGTATTGGACTGTTTTACAACCTCAGCATAGTTGCAACTTCTTTTAAATGTGATATGTAACTGCAAGCGAGATTGGGTGTCAGTTTCTATTAAGGTATAACTAGGTCAAGCTATTAGCTTCCTAAGGTATAACTAGGTCAAGCTATTAGCTTTCTCTTTTGTTGCTGGGCAGCCGCTTTTTATTACACTACAATCCACAGTTCGAGAAACACAGAAAGAATATGAAGGATACCGAAAGCGACCACATCATAACTTGCAAACTACACATGTTGCGTGTGTCTCGTAAGATTCTGCAGTTAATTGACTGATTGCTCGATCCCAGTCATGATAACTCCAGCATTTTTCTCCTACTTTAGGTTGTCAAGGAGGGGCAAACACATTTTAGGAAAGAAACAGGATTTAGCCATTTTCAAACCATTGAATCCATTCAACTAAACAAAGCCCTGTCCTGAACAATCAAGTTAGCTACAAGAACCTATTTCATCATTTTGAACTTTCGGTTCAACTTCCATTGGGAAAATGATGTATGCACGATCAATATTTTCAGCAAAAACAATGCGTAACAAAAACAGCTACTAGAAGCGAGAATAAAAGAGAACCCACCAAACCATCCTTCTGATTCAGCAACAGTCCAATAGCTCTGTGCTTCACTACGTGGCCCGGCATCTTTCCTAGTCTCACCACCACTAAACAAAAGCAAGGCATCATCATCTTTGGCTGCAGTTTCAACTCCCCCCTTTATATGTGCCACAAAAGTATCTGCCTGCCCTGGATGCTTCTGATATGACTCCAAAAACCAAGAATCCTCCATCCCAACTTTCCCACAACTACTGCTTGTATAGATTGAATGCCCAGCAACCATTACCAGATTCTTAAGCTTTGCAAATGGATAAGTATCAGAAGCCATATCATATTGCCCCACATGGAATAGGGTATTTAAAGTGGTTAGAATTGTAAAGATCGTGATCCCAAAAGAAAGGGAAGCGAAACAAACCAAAATTGGGTGCAACTTACAATAGTAATGGACACTTTTAACAACAGATTTAAGCATTCTGATGGGATGAAGCAGTGGTTGTTTTGGCTTTCTAGTTCTTTTGATTGTACCAGATTCTAAATCAAAGTCTCCCCTTTGGAAAGACTGGAAGGGCTTGGAATTGACTGACCCAAATGACAAACTCTTCATGATGGAATTCGTTTAGCCATTAGCTTAGAAAAGGAAGGGAATTAGACATACCCTGGTGGGAAATTGGATACGTGGGCCTTGAAATGTGATTCAAATGGCAGATGGGGGTACCCAGGTGTAAATCAGGGGAAAATTGAAAAAGATCAAAAATTTCTGATTGATACTCAGTGCGAGGGATCAACCGGGATCCGAAGTACTGATTTCGAGGGAAAATTAAGCACAACCCCGAAGAGATAGAACCAAACGATCATGCACGGAAACCCCATAGCGCTGGCAATACTAAAAGGTAAAACTTGGAGATGAGAAAGGTCAATGATACTTGCAAATGCAAATATGTATATGTGTGTGTATATATATATTGTGAAATGTGTGAACTCTATTTTAAAGTTATCTCACACTTTTATTTTCCTAAAAAAATTCACTAAAAACCATCATCGGCCTAACCATTAGGTAAGTTAAGTCCAAGTCTAAGTCCCCAATTTTTGAAGGTTCACATTTTTTTCATATATAGTAAATATATAAAGAAGTCAAAAGGAAAGGAAAAAATAGAAAAGGAAAAGTGTTATTTTGAATTCTCTAATCTACTCAACCTATATTTTTGTAAAATATGTAAAGACAATTTGTTAAAAAATATATTTTCTCTCCCCTCTTTACTTCACTTTCGCACGCAGCCACATCTCTCTCTTTTTTTTTTTTTTCTCTTCTTTGGTTCTTTGGAACAATCGAACAAGAAAATGACCTAATTACTCTGTGTGTGTGTGTGTGGAGGAAGGAAAAAATGAGACTTTTGCTCTAATACTCTCACTCTCAACACTTTTGAAGAAGAAGAAGAATAAAATGGCATTCATAACATCTATAGCACGGAATTATTTTACAACTAAGAAAAGGTAAATCATTTTATTGTATATTTTCTGTTCAAATCAGTTTTTTATTTTAATTTGACTTATAATGTTATGATAACTTTATTGTGCAAGTTAGACACTAAAAGTTTTTTAGTGATACAATTATTTGAAAGCCGAGACAATTAAATTACAAACTAACATCAAATTGAGTTATATTGTTCTACTCTATTTGCTTGCTTTACCTCTAATTTTCTATTTGGAGTCAGATATGACAGAGAAAAAAATATGAATCTGCACATACAAAACATAAGGGAAAAAAAGAGAGAGGAACAATTTATTCAATCTAAAAAATGAGCTCTTGATAAATTTGTGGTTAGCAATAAACAAAATTTCTCATCTCAACTAGATGAAGAACCAGAAGATGTTGCAATAATACAAGAAGAAGAAAATAATGGTACTCAAATATTAATTTGATGATGAACAACAAAGTAATATAGAACTTGAAATAATACAAGAAAATGAAGAAATCCGAAACGATGATATTCAAGAGGAAAATAATCAAAATGACAATCAAGAATTTGATTATATGCCTAGAAATATTTACGATCCAAGTCGATGAAAAAATATTGATACAAAATTAAGAATTTATTAGTAGAAAAGGGGTCAATTAGAAAAAAAATCTACATTTTCCCAAGGGTGAATAACCTTAACACTTTTCTGCTACACCTTATATTCGAAAATTGCCAAAATGAAGAGAAGCATGATAGAAAATGACTTGTATAGTCAAAAGATTCGAACGAAGTATTTTATTTTTGTTGCAAGTTATTTTCTCCAAAATGAAGTATTAGTCAATCAGCATGATGAAGGAACTAGAGACTGACATAATTTTATTGAGACACTTAAACGGCATGAAATATCAAATTACCATATTATGAATATGAATGCTTGGATTGATTTAGAAATTAGATTATTTAAAAAACAAACAATTGACAAACATGTTCAAGAACTAATTAACAGAGAAAAAGATCATTGGTTTCTTGATAAAAATAACATACAAAATGAGTTGATAAATTTATTAACAAGTGAAATAATAAGTGTTATTATTAAAAAGGTTAAATGACTAAAATATTTCTCTATTATACTAGATTGTACTTTGGATATAAGTTATCAAGAGTAAATATTTGTCATAATACGATGTGTTGATGTTTCAAAGAACCCGGTAAAAATAAAGTAATATTCTGTAGAATTCCTAAAAGTTAACGACACTACTAGAAATGGTCAATTCAAAGAAATCATAAATTTACTAAAAAGACATGAACTTGATATCAACAATATTAGAGGACAAAGATATGATAATGTTTCTAATATGAAAGGAGAATACCAAGGGGTGCAAAAAAGAATATTAGATGTAATCCTAGAGCATAATTCTACACACCATGTGGATGTCATAATCTATGTGATATGATTAACTCTTGCCCAAAAGCTATATATGCCTTTTATGGAGTAGTACTGTTGGGAAAAAATCTCGAACGAACAACGTTCAAGCCCACAACGCCCTTACGGATCTTGAGAACAATGGATCACCGAACAAAAAATAAAACAATCACACGCGCGTAATAGAAAAATAGAAAGAAAAGAACGAGACACACGATATACGTGGAAAACCTCAACGCGAGGAAAAACCACGGGAGCCACACCAGTCCACTATGAATCAAAATCAACGAGTACAAGTCTTCTCACAATCTCTCGGAGATTTGTGTTTTCTCTTGACTCTCTCTCTCTCTAGAAAGCTTGATTATTCTTTTCTTATCATAATCATATCTTAGGAAACCTCCCTAAAGATATATATAACAACTCATATCTCTTAGGAAACCTCCTAAAAAAGATATATATTAAATCCCTAAACAATAGGAAAAGATTTGATCCTAATTGGATTAGGAAAGAACAAATCTTGAGAGTCTTGGAAATTTCCGCGCATCCCCACACTACCGGTAGTACCAGTCATTACTTGACACTTACTACCGGTAATTCCAGGCACTGCCCAAAAAAGTCAGTGGCAAACACTACCGGTAATTCCAGTCACTACTTCACATTTATTACCGGTAATACGAGGCACTGTCCTAAAAATGCATTTTTGTCTTCAAGGTACGAAATCAACCCCGGATGGGCATTCCAATGGAGGGTCTTCACCTCCTAACAATCTCTCACTTGAAGATCTCCACAGCTTCAACGAATAACCCTATTGCAAATTCGAATCTCCTCAATCGTAGACGTGGTCATCCGACCCCTCTTGGTGTGACTCCTGGCCTATCATCTTCTCAAGCATGAAGGCCCACTGAAGTTGAACACAACTTCAGTTTCTCAACTGTAACCGCCTTGGTCAACATATCTGTCGGATTTTTGGTCCCCAAAATCTTCTCTAGTAACAAATCTCCATCTTCCAAAAGTGAACGGATAAAGTGGTACCTTAAATCAATGTGCTTCGTCCTAGCATGGAACACTGGATTCTTGGCAAGGTGAATGGCACTCTGGCTATCACTGAAAAGAACACTGTTCTCCTGCTTCAAACCCAACTCCTCCAAGAAGCCCTTCAACCAAATCATCTCCTTTGCAGCCTCAGTCACAGCCACATATTCAGCTTCTGTCGTGGATAATGTCACTAATTTCTGCAGACGTGAAACCCAACTCACCGCTGTTGAACCAATCGTATAGACATAGCCTGTGGTGCTTCGCCTCGTATCCTGATCACCGGCAAAGTCTGCATCCACATATCCTTGCACTGTCAATTTTCCTCTCCCGAAACAAAGTGGCAAATCAGTGGAACCCTTCAGGTATCGCATGATCCACTTTACTGCTTCCCAATGCTGCTTTTCCGGATTGCTAGCAAACCTGCTCACAACTCCCACTGCATGGGCAATATCTGGTCTCGTGCTCACCATCGCATACATTAAGCTACCAATGGCCGAGGCATACAGAACCTTGGCCATATACTCCTTCTCCGCATCTATCTTGGGTGATTGCCCTTGAGAAAGTTTGAAATGACTTCCCAAGGGTGTGCTAACTGCCTTAGCACCTTGCGTATTGAACCTCTCCAGAACACGTTCAATATACTCAGCTTGACTCAACCGCAAGGTTCCTTGAGCCCTATCCCTGCTGATTCTCATCCCAAGTATCTGCTTAGCTGCACCCAAATCTTTCATGGCAAATTCCTTTGCCAACTGTTGCTTCAATCTGTTGATCTCCCTAACACAAGAATCTGCTACAAGCATATCATCTACATAGAGTAATAAAACAATGTAACTTGACTCAAACCTCTTGAAGTAACAACAGTGATCTGCATTGCACCTTGTGTAGCCATTGCGCTGCATGAAACCATCAAACTTTCTATTCCACTGTCTCGGAGCTTGTTTTAAACCATACAGGCTCTTCTTGAGTCTGCACACCATCTCTTCCTTGCCTTTCACATTGAAGCCAACATGTTGCTTCATGTAGATTTCTTCATCCAAGTCACCATGAAGAAAAGCAGTTTTGACATCTAACTGCTCAAGGTGGAGATTCTCAGCAGCAACCATACTCAACACCACTCGAATAGTGGTAGTCTTCACAACTGGCAAAAATATCTCTGTATAATCGATCCCCTCCTTCTGTTGGAAGCCCTTTACAACCAATCTTGCCTTGTACCTTTTCTTGCCATCACTTTCTTGCTTCAGTTGATAGACCCATTTATTGTGCAGGGCTTTCTTTCCTGCGGGAAGCTGAGCTAATTGCCAAGTACCGTTGGAATAAAGAGAATTCATCTCTTCCTGCATCGCATCCTTCCACTTAGTTGACTCAGGAACCTGCAAAACCTCATCATAGCACTCTGGCTCTCCTCCATCTGTCAAAAGCAAGTAATCAAGCGAAGAAATATATTCGGATTTGGCTTGGGTACTCTGGCTGACCTCCTTGTCTGTCTGATTGTTGAACTAGATTCTGTCTGTGGAGCTGTCCCATCTGAAACTGTCCCATCTGAAACTGTCCCCTCTGAAACTATCTCCTCTGTCTGACCAGAATTCTGCTCAACCCCACTATCAAGTGGAAGATCCTCCAATCCAAAGTACTCGGATATATCTCCATCCGAAGTGGTACTCCCACTGCTCAGTTTGCTGTCCCTATCTTTGTATATCAACTTTTCATTAAACACAACGTCTCTGCTTCTGATTATCTTCCTGTTCTTGTCATCCCAAAAACGATAACCAAACTCATCCCCGCCATATCCAATAAAAGTGCACTTCTGTGACTTAGCATCAAGCTTGTCCTTGCCATGATCACTAATATGCACATAGGAAACACAATCGAAAATACGTAAATGCGATAAATTTACTTCTTTACCGCTCCAAACCTCCTCTGGTATGCCAAAGTTCAACAGAACTGATGGCCTAAGATTGATCAAGTATGCTGCCGTGCTGACTGCTTCTGCCCAAAACTGTTTAGGCAACCCTGCGTGTATCCGCATGCTCCTAGCACGCTCTGTCAAAGTCCGGTTCATCCTCTCTGCGATTCCATTGAGTTGTGGAGTCCCTGGTGGTGTTTTCTCTAAACGAATCCCATTTAGAGCGCATGCTTTCTTGAACTCCCCCAACTCATATTCTCCACCATTGTCGGACCTCAACTTTTTTACCTTCGAATCTGTTTCATTCTCTACCATGGCCTTCCACTTCATGAAGACTTCGAACACCTCTGACTTGTGCTTCATGAAGTACACCCATACTTTCCTCGAGTGATCGTCGACAAAAGTAACATAGTAATACGAACCGCCATGAGAAAGCACTGTAGCTGGACCCCAAACATCTGTATGGACAAGCTCTAACTTTTGAGCCCTAGGAGGCCTGCCGCCTTTCTGAAAACTCACCCGTTTTTGTTTTCCGAAGATGCAATCCTCGCAGATGTCAATATCCACTGACTCCAAATCCGGTAGCTTCCCTTTTGACTGCAAAAACCTTCATCCCCTTTCGCTCATATGCCCCAGTCTATTGTGCCACAGATCTGAACTCTTCTCGCCGTCTGCAACTGCTAGTGTGTCGCTACCATGTGAGGTCAAGTAAAGTGTACCAACTTTCTTGCCCTTAGCTATCACCATGGTACCGTTGAAGACCTTCCACGCGTCCCCTGTGAATGTAGAAATATAACCTGCTGCTGCAAGCTGTCCAACCAAAACAAGATTCCTCTTCAAATTCGGAACATGTCTGACATCTTTCAAACACCATCTGGACCCTTGCGTTGCAATCTGAACATCTCCCTTTCCCACAATACTACATGGCTCGTCGTCGCCCAAGTATACTTTCCCAAAGTCCCCTGCTACATAATTCTGCAGAATCTCCCTGTTAGCAGTGGCGTGGAATGAGGCACCCGAATCAATCACCCATGACTCGGCATCGCTGTTCATAGCAAGAACAAGTGCATCATGCAAAACGTGAGCCTCCTGCTCACCCTTATTCTTTTTTGGTGCTTTGCAAGTTTGTGACATGTGACCTGTCTGGCCACAATTCCAACATTCACCTTTAATAGGCCGAACCTGAGATTTACCCCGATTTTCCTTGCACTTCGATTTCGACCTATTTCTGTTCTGATTCTGACCACCCTTATTCTGATTTCTGCCCCTCTGTTGCTCAAAACTTAGGGCTGAACTCGTTGTGCCTGAACCTGAACCTGAACTTTCGATCGAATGCCTTCTAACCTCCTCGGTCAGAATCAAACTCACAACCTCACTCAGTTTCAACTTTTCTTTCCCAGCCGAATTACTAACTGCAGTAACCGTACCCTGCCAACTCTAGAACTGAGATAGAATCAATAACGCTTAAACCTCATCATCAAACATGATATCCACAGAGGTAAGTTAGTCAACAATCGTATTAAACGCACTGAGATGTGACATAAAGGAAACCCCTTCTGCCATAGACAGGTTGAAAAGCTTTTTCATAAGATGTACCTTATTCGCAGTAGACGGTTGCTCGTACATCTTCTTTAATGCTTCCATTAGATCCTCCGTCGTTTTCTCCTTCAATATGTTGTGGGTGACTGCCTTTGATAGGGACAGGCGAATAACTCCTAACGCCTTTCTGTCAAGAACGTCCCAATCTTCATCAGACTCTTCTGTCTTCTTCTTTCCTTTTTCTTTACCCAGTAACGGCCGGAAAAGATCTTTCTGATACAGATAGTCCTCTATCTGCGTCTTCCAATACGCAAAGTCTGACCCATCAAACTTTTCGATCCTCTGTTTGCCTTCTTCAGAACCCATAGCTCCCACTGAAACCCTAGGTTGCCCAAACAAGATTAAACCCTAATCTGTTGAACAAGACCTACTGCAACCGCGGCTCTGATACCAGTTGTTGGGAAAAAAATCTCGAACGAACAACGTTCAAGCCCACAACGTCCCTTACGGATCTTGAGAAGAATGGATCACCGAACAAAAAACAAAACAATCACACGTGCGTAATAGAAAAATAGAAAGAAAAGAACGAGACACACAATATACGTGGAAAACCTCAACGCGAGGAAAAACCACAGGAGCCACACCAGTCCACTATGAATCAAAATCAACGAGTACAAGTCTTCTCACAATCTCTCGGAGATTTGTGTTTTCTCTTGACTCTCTCTCTCTCTCTAGAAAGCTTGATTATTCTTCTCTTATCATAATCATATCTTAGGAAACCTCCCTAAAGATATATATAACAACTCATATCTCTTAGGAAACCTCCTAAAAGAGATATATATTAAATCCCTAAACAATAGGAAAAAATTTGATCCTAATTGGATTAGGAAAAAACAAATCTTGAGAGTCTTTGAAATTTCCGCGCATCCCCACACTACCGGTAGTACCAGTCATTACTTGACACTTACTACCGGTAATTCCAAGCACTGCCCAAAAAAGTCAGTGGCAAACACTACCGGTAATTCCAATCACTACTTGACACTTATTACCGGTAATACGAGGTACTGTCCCAAAAATGCATTTTTGTCTTCAAGGCACGAAATCAACCCGGATGGACATTCCAATGGAGGGTCTTCACCTCCTAACAAGTACAATGTATATATTTATGTTTTCTTCTTCTACAGAGTGATGAGAATTTTTACAAGTACCGGGTTTAATTAACTATCAAGTCATTGTCAACAATACAATGGAAGAGTCGAATCGAACTTGTTGAAGTAATATGATTTCAAACTTTACAAATAAGAAATGCTTTACTAGAATTAGTGAAATTGAGCACTGATGCTAAAACAAAAAGTGAGGCAACTAGTTCGGCAATACATGATCTATTACTTTATTGCATTTGACCTCGAGCTGATCAAGCACTTTATTGCATTTGACCTCATTTACTTTTCACGAGGCACTTATCACAGCTTATTACTTTAGAGTAATGCTACACATATAGATCTAAATACACAGATTTTACACAGATACTTTCGAAACCGTTAGATGCAGGTGGGGCTCTTTGTGTATTGAAGGTTCTACATGCATCCAATGGTTCTGAAAATATCTGTACAAGATCTGTGTGTCTAGAGTCTGTGTTTCAAGACTTACTT
This sequence comes from Arctostaphylos glauca, assembly GCA_019985065.2. Classification (NCBI taxonomy): domain Eukaryota; kingdom Viridiplantae; phylum Streptophyta; class Magnoliopsida; order Ericales; family Ericaceae; genus Arctostaphylos; species Arctostaphylos glauca. Next base: position 11,978,421 of record JAHSPW020000006.1, on the reverse strand, counting down.
ATCACTTTATTAACCCCTTGAGGTTATCCTACGGTGCGTAGATTACCAGAAAAACAAAAACCCGTATTGATAGACAAATCAGTCACATGGCCCACTCTGCTTTAACGTGTAAATTACATGGCGCGGGCTTTCCATTGGGTCAGATCCTGCGTCCAGCCCGACTGTAGGCCACCTCGTGTCTTTTAATGGGCTACTTGCTCTGGGCCTCTCCCCAAATATCAGGGTTCGGACCATAACACCGGATTGGCCCAATCCTCTTCCAGGGCTCGACAGCTTATGTCAGTCTGACCCACTACACCAGGCAAACTATTCAAACTTTTTTTTTTAATATCAATTTTCTGATTTTTCTTTTATTAAAGATATCAGATTTTGTGTAGTTTGTTATATTTTGTTAGTTCGGAGAGTTACCGATCAGTGGTCTCCCTAAAATAAATGACCATTTTGATGGTTTCAAGAATTCCCGTCCGAGAAGAGAGCCCGGAAATCATACCACCGCAATTGAAAAAACTTATTATTATTATTTTTTTCAAATAACACACACATTAAGCCATCCCTGGCATTCTTTGTTTCGATGAAAAACAAATCTCGATCTCCTTAAGCTTTTTTCTTACCCCATGCATCTCTCTCCCCTCGTCAAATCTTTAATTGAATGATTGGAGGAAGCACTCTCTTATTCAAAGTTTACGGACATTCTAGCCTTATTCAAATAGGGGGTGGGTTTGAACCAAAGTTATTAATCTTGTCCAGTACCGGCATCATAATCATACCAGACCACTAGAGTACCGTTTCAGTCACTGGCTTGTTCTGGCCAATACCAGTCGGTACCATACCAGTTCAGTTCATATTTAAAAGAAAATAAAAATTTCAATTAATGTTTTTTGGATAATTAGATACAAATTGAGCTAAAAATTATATATATACTCAACAGCCCAATGCATTTTAAACCAATATCCCACCAACTACCCTAACCCTTGGATCTATTCTAATCTAAGGGCTGTAAGTTAATAGCCCAAGTATAACTTACAAACCAGATCAACTCTCTCTCTTGCTCCTCTCAGCCCTCCATCTCTCTCTCCTCTCCCTTTGTACATCCCGCCTCTCTCTTTGCTGGCTCTGCCCATGCTCCTCGCCGGCGCTAGTTCACCCCAACAGCTCGTCGTCGTTTGCCGTTCCAAAGCCATCGCCGCCATCCATAGCACAACTCGCTGCCACCGTGCTCCTCGTTGGCCTCCACCGCCAACCGTCGCCGGTCGGCAACCTGTCGGGGTGCCATTGCCTCTGTTTGCCGCCCTCAACACATATGTTACAGCCACGGGTGGAGATGTGGACAAAGAGGAAAATGGTAGTTATTTAGACCTAAAAAGGATCCCAACTACTCGAACAAATTGAGGTGGAGTTTGAAAAAGCAGCAATTTTTGTTGAAACCTCTGTTTTTTTACATGAAAGCTAAACAAAAAGAACTCTTACCTGTAAAACTAGCAACAACAACCGTTATTTTTTTTTTACGGCCAATAAGAAGTCTTTCCCTAAAATGAAGAATAACAAATTTGACTTTGTGGGAGTCCCCAACATGATTATTGGCTTGATGATCTCCAAATGCCTTTTCTGTTGAAACAAAGCTGTTTCTTTCCATGGATCAAGTGAATTGATGCCTCATAATTTTTTAGTGATAAAGTCTATAGACTCGCCTTGGAGACTTATGGATGTTGGTTTCCTTGGGTCCATAATGCGGATTTAGAATTCTAATGTATTGCTTATGGTGAGATATACTAGGCGTCAAAATGAATAACATTTCAGTTCAAATTTTTACCCCTTTTAATGACATTTCAGTACCAAGTTTGAAGTTGCACCCCATAATAAGTTACTCACAGAGAGAGAGAGAGAGAGAGAGAAGGGGGGGGGGGGGAGGAGAAAATTTGAAAACTAAGTCGCAACTTATCAATATGATTCTACATATTCCTTGGGATTATGCAGGAACATAACTCTGGTCTATGGAGAAAAAGATACAGGAAACTTTAATATCGAAGCATCACTATGAAGAAAAGAATAAAATACTGATTCTCTAACTCATGACACATCCCTTCAATGAATGTATTCTCTTCTGAAATTGCTCATTCCTAGGCTATTTGCTTTTTAAAAATGGCAGGAAACAAATGTGGACCCAAATTGATGAAACAAAAAGAATACTGATTCCAGTGATTCAAGGTCTAGTCTTAGATCAGGATAAGACCATTATGTATTCATTCCTCACGAACGGCGGGAACGGTGCTAATGGCACCCCAGTGAGCTGCTGACGGGCGGCGTTTAGCGGTGGAGGCCGGCGAGGAGCACAGTGGCGGTAGCTGTGCGAACGGTGGCGGTGGCTCGGAACGACTACGAACTAATGCCGGCGAGTGGCATGGGCGGCGCTGGCAAGGAGAGGGGCGGGATGTACGTACAGAGGGAGAGGAGAGAGAGATAGAGGGTAGAGAGGAGCAAGAGAGAGAGCTCATCTGGTTTCTAGGTTATATTTGTGCTGTTAACTCACAGCCCTTAGATTGGAATAGATCCAAGGGTTAGGGTAGTTGGTGGGATATTGGTTTGAAATACGTTGGGCTGTTGAGCCACTCCCTATATATATATATATATATATATATATTTTTTTTTTTTTTATGTTTGGTGATTTATTTTTATATTGTGATACTTTATTTTATATGTTGAGTATGATTTTTTGTTGAAAAATATTATTTAAAATATGTATATTAATTTTAGTGATAAATTCAAAATGAAGTAGACCCAAAGCATCAATGGTATTTATAGAATATTCAGCAAATGAACCAAAGCAGCAGAGGAATTGTTAAATATAACAAGCGAAGTAGACCCAAAACAGCAAGCAAACTACACTGAGGAACTACAAGATGATACATTGTACGAAATCAATTGTTTACATGAACTAGCTTACCAGTTACGAGACATCTTTTCAACGGCAAACTTTATTTCGCCTTCGCATTAAGTTCCTACGAGATTGGTGGGTGCGGGTTATCTATGTAATACACAGGATCGTGGGTCCTTTTGGTACACGGAATTTAGAACATTTAACATTTATTAGTGAAAAATAGAACCTAAATGAACGTTGTAACAATAAAAATGAGTTGTACCCAACACACAGTTTCCACTAACGTAACCGCCTTTCCCCTCCATAGTTGGGCTAGTTGCTGTGATTCAAATCATGCCACATTTTTAAGAACAGTAACACTTACCATCGATCCAAATCAACAACTCAACCCAAGTGAATGTTGCAATGTACATGATAATACATATTGCTTGCATTGGAAGTACCATTAGCCTGTGAAACTCTATCTATAGTTGCTTGCATTCTTGGCCATTAATATTTGATAAGGTAATGTAAGCTATCAGTGGGCCTGACATGGTTTGATATCACATGACTAAAACCAATGTATCTATCTAATATAGGGAATTTGAGCTATTTTTATCTGCACAGTTTCAAGGAAAAAAAAGCTATTTATTTGCGCTGAAAGGTATGCTGGAGAACAGGCAAGCTGTAAACCCCAGATGCTGAGTTCAAAACTTGGCAACCGCAAAAACCTTGGGGCCACTGGAGGGTATTCCAGGTCGTTCACTTCAGGGCCCCGAGGACTAGTCGGCATAGGTGGGGGGCTCCCCCAGGCAATCCCAGCCTGGTCCCCAAGCCGTCGGACACCTCGGTTAACAAAAAAAAAAAAAAGGTATGCTGGAGAATGGTGGTCCACTGGTACCATTGGTTTTTCCCATAATTTTCATGTACCATGTGGCCCTTGCCAACCAAGATTTTTGTCAGTACCAAGGCTTTTTTGGTAGCTACCCCACATAAAGCAAAAGAAGGATTGGAATTTTGCTTGTCAGTTTACAAACTGCGATTGCTATTCATCTTTATAGTGGGCTGAAACTATAAAATTTACTCAATAATTTTTTTTTGGGAGTGAACTGTCTACCTACCATTCATCCCAAACCTTACTGTAAGCAGTTATTGGGATTCAAGATTGCATGGCATTGCGTTCTAGTGAACTTGTGCACTCCATGTTTATCAAAAACCACTTGTATGTTTTTGAAATCTACTTACATCTTTGCTTTGGCTTATTGTACAATCTGAAGACTTTAAGACACCCAATTGAATAAAGCAAAGTAGAACATTAATATACAATCAACATGAAATCCTCTTACCTAAATTTCATAACTAAACTATACAATTTATTCAAGCACTTATAAAAAAAAAATCAACTAGTTCAAACACAAGGACTTGAACCAACTAGGGCAAATAAGAAGGTGGCTTAATCAAGGGTTCAGAGGACCTAGAGAAACTAGAACAATGAACTGCTTTCCCTGCAGAATTCTGCTTTTCGCTCTCCTCGTTTTCGTGCTTAATCTCTTTGAGCATTGCTGTGACATCCTTCATTGTGGGTCTTTCACCTGGGGTAGGGTTGACACAGAGCAAAGCCACCCCAAGAACTTGAAGCATCTCTTGGATACGAGTTCCGGACCACTGAAGTAGCTGCTGATCAAGAATTGATGTGAATTCTCTGTGCTTTCCGCGCAGTTCCCGGTTGACCCAACTGACAATGTGCTCGGGTATTCGGCGATCATTCGGTTCCATTCCTGTTAGGACCTCTAACAGCACAATGCCATAGCTGTACACATCACTTTTCTCTGTGATCCTCAGGCTGTATCCGTATTCTGCAATTTGTAAGCAGTGTTGTGTTGGTCCTTTTTTAATTAAGTTTTAGTAGTTTCCTTCAGCTTTTATGAAGACTTTGTGAAGCTAATGCAAGCTAAGGGAAAAATTTAAAAAGCTTAAGCCCAAAAAGCCTCTCCCCAACTTGAAAGAAAATATTTTTTCAAACTCAAGCCATTTTCACGTAGATGCTGCAGTAATCTACACACCAAACACCTTGACACAAGACTTCTTAAAAAATGCTAAAAGATCCCCTGATAAGCTACAAAAATTGGTGATGGAACATAAAAAAATAGAGGAAGGTTTTCAAAAGGTAGCAATGACAATGGAATTGAAACTTTTTCATGGTAAACTGTGAGAATCCTGAGGAAATGATCAGAAAACTTTGCCTATTCTGTAGTTGCAAATTTTAGAACTATATGGTTTAAGTTGCGAAGTGGGCAAATATTAGAACAGATTATAGCAAATTTACAAGCAAAAATGAAATGCTTACCAGGAGCTATGTACCCATAAGAACCTGCAACTGTGTTGGAAACTCCAGAATAATTTGAAGAGTTAACAAGCTTTGCGAGTCCAAAATCTGCGAGAAAAGCCTCAAACTGTGATCCCACCAAGATGTTATTGGCCTTGACATCGCGATGAACGATGGGGGGAATGCAATCGTGGTGAAGATAAGCCAAACCATGAGCAGCTCCCAGAATTATCTTATACCTTGCATCCCAATCCAATAACATCTTCTTCTCGTGGAGAATTGAAGCTAAACTCCCATTGCTGATATAATCAAACAGTAGCAATCTAGTAGTTCCATTGTCACAACATCCCAAAAGCCTAAGTATATTCTTGTGCCTTATCGTTCCAAGCGTTGAAACCTCTGCAGAAAACAAGTCTCTCCCTGAAAAATCACCTGCCTTTTGTGGCCACAACTTCTTCACTGCAATGAGCTGTCGCGAAGGAGTTTCAACGCGATAAACCAATCCAGAACAACCCTTTCCCACGATGTTGGAATCCGAAAGCTTTGTCACAATATCGTTTACAGAGAAGTTTATCTTTTGGAATGGGGTGATTTGCCACTCTAAACCCTCTTCTTGATCATTGCTGCCAAGTTCGGTGCCTTGAACTCGAACCAGTAAAATCACTCCAATAGTCAAAATTATCATAGTTGTAGCTACGCTTATAACAACCAAGATAGTATTAGTTATAGTTGATTTCCTATTGTGACCAAGTTTGCACTCACTTGTATTAACGCAGAGGTCTGGATTACCGAGGAAAACAGTGGCAGGGAGATCTTGGAAGAACTTTGTATTGGGAAGAAAACCAGAGAAATTGTTATACGAGACGTTCAGATAAGCTAGATTGTCCAGATTACCCAGTGCCCTTAGGGAACCTGCTAGCATATTGTGAGAAAGATCCAAGTTCGAAAGCTTTGAAAATTTTGAAAACCCGTCTGGGATTGGTCCATCCAAAAAATTCCAACTCAAGTTTAACAAGATATCTAAGCCTTGCAATTGACCAATCTCATCCGGGATTGAACCACTTATTCTGTTTCTGCTCATATCCAGTGACTGCAAATCTTTACAGAGGCCCAGGGACTTTGGAATCGGACCAGTAATGTAGTTCCCACTCACTACAAGTTTGTTCAGATATTTGAGGTTCCCAAAATCCTGAGGAATTACACCTGAGATTCTGTTGTCTGATAGGTCTAAAACATTGAGCTCAACAAGTGATTGAACCGAGGTTGGAATCACGCCTTGGAGTTTATTGTCATGCAAATCCACCATTTCCAGCTGAGTGCAGTTTCCAATCTCCGGTGGGATTTCTCCTGTGAACTGATTTTCTGACAGTTCGAGGAAACTCAAACTCTGTAATAGTCCGATTTCTGATGGAATTTGACCGGATAACATGTTTGAGCCCATCCGGAGTCGTGTCAAATTGGTGCAATTGCCAATAGCAGCTGGAATTCCCCCAGAGAGTTTATTTGATAACAAGAGTAATTTAGTCAAGTTTTTGAGATTGAAAAGGGAATACGGAACTGACCCAGAAAGTAAATTGTGTGAGAGATCCAGTGCTTGAAGTTTCCAGCAGTTGGAAAGCTCTGATGGGATGATTCCCTCGAGCTGATTTTCCCAACCAAAGAAGAGAGAAAGTTCTTTCAGTTCCCCTATGGAGGAAGGAATCTGTCCCGAGAATCTGTTGTTATCCAATTCAAGTTGCTTCAACAAGGACAAGTTTCCAATGAATGATGGAATTTCTCCGGACATGTTGTTTCCAGACAAGAGAAGCTCCTCCAATGCACCTAAATTTCCCAGAGTTTTTGGAATCTCACCTGAGAGAGAATTCAATGAGAAATCAATTACTGTCAATGCAGAACAGTTTCCAATAGATCCTGGAATACTCCCACTTATTCTGTTTTGCCACAGCAGCAGTCTTTTCAAATTCCTCAACAAGCTTATTTCACTAGGAATTTGCCCGGAAATCTTATTCTCATACACAAACAGATTCTCCAAGGCTGAGCAGTTTCCAATTTGAGGTGGAATCTCACCAGTGAGATTTGCTGTGTATAGTGAAAGTGTCTTGAGATTCTTCAACTCTCCAATACTTGATGGAATTGTCCCTGAGATCCCAGTATCTGCTAAACCCAGGAAAAAAAGTTCTTTGCATTGTGATATCTGCATTGGAATTTCCCCATTAATTCCGATATTTCCACCAGCACGAAAAATTTCCAGAGCCCTTAATTTTCCCATTTCTGCTGGAATTTCGCCGGAGAGTTGGTTGTCAAACAGTTCAAGCTGTTTAAGCACTGAGCAGTTTCCAATTTCAGCTGGAATTCCATCCTCCAAGGAATTAGAACTCAGGGACAGTATCTGAAGTTGTGATAACTTTCCGATTTCCGGTGGAATCCTTCCTATTAGAGAGTTGAAACTAAGGTCCAAAGTGGTAAGTGATGATAAGTTTCCAATTGAAGATGGGATTTTTCCAGTGAGATTTCCATAGGAAAGGACTAAAGTGGTGAGGGAATTGAGAGAGAGGAATTGGGTGGGAAACTTTGCGCCAAGATTAATGGAGGTGATGGAAATGTGTGAAACAAACCCATTGCTGTTGCACTTTACATAATCCCATTTACATGGGTTTTGGTGGGCTAGGTTCCATGAAGTGAAAGAAGCTGCAGAGGGAGAGGAATTGAAAGTTGAAAGCCATGAGAGTAGAGAGAGGCCTTCTTGGTTCAAAGCAGAGATGGAGGGGAAGAGAGAGATGTTGAGGAACAAGAGAAATATGGTGATAGAATTGCTTGACATGATTGGGGTTTCAACTCTGCTACTGTTCTATCTGCTTGACATGATTGGGGTTTCAACTCTGCTACTATTCTATCTCTCAAGCAATCAAAATTCAGTCACTTGAAAGATTTTATAAGAGAATGTAATCTTCAGCTTGGACCCATGCATGGTCAAAAGCCTAAAACGCCCTCGGTTAGATCCAGAAGTACAGAGGAAAGAATCTGCAATCAGTGTCTTAATAATGGTGTTCTGTGAGATTGTATGGAATTGACGACTTGGGACAAGATGATCTACTGGTATTAATACAGAGAATTTTCAGATTGAGCCGGGTATATATATACATAGGAACATGCTAGGGATACTTAATCATCTGTAATTCTGTACGAAAAACTGAAAAAAAGAATATTAATAATGTAAATTGATATATCTAAACGAGAGAGAGAGAGGTGTCCAAAATTCCAGTACGAAGGACTCCTGCGTCACGTACTTGTTTGGAGTGTATCTGCATGCTTAGTACTGGATAAATTGGCACATGCAAAGCTATACTGTACAATAATTGCTTCATCTGGTCCTTTTCAAAGGGAATGTTGGCAGAAAATTCTGAAATTGTTACCCTTTTTCTTTCAGAAAAATTAGCTAAGAAGTAGAAGTCTTTTTGAAACAGATGTTCTACATTCAATACATTCACGGATATTTACACACATACTGAACACAAATGTGTTTGAAATAATGTGATGCGCGTGAATTTTGCAAGATACGTATAGATTACACACACCAAACAACTCTGATCATGTTGATATCCGAATCTTTGTTAGCGTTTGTGCAAAAACAATTGGAAAGTACAAATCCACACCAAAAAGAGAGGTAGACTCCACAACCCTTTCGTGCAGTGCTATTATTGTTGTAATGTCTCAAAATAAGTTCCATTTCTATTGTCCATTCCTTGAGAAAATAATGCTGTTACCTTCCAATATTGTGACCCATTCCCTCATAAAGGCAATCCCATTTCTTTCCCAATGCATGAACCTTCCCACATGCCCAATAAAAGGGCAAGAAATCTAGTCCAAGTTATGATGATGTTTAAATGGATAACAGTAATGTCATCACTCATTTGTTGGATCCAGGCTAAAGCAATTTTTAGGTACTAAAAGAATAAATACCCATGTGAAAATATACGGCATGAAACCAACTAATGTATTCATCATATTAACACCATCACTCCTAATAATACTCAAATCTCAAAAATAGAATTTATTTATTTTGCTCCGAATCAACCACAAATTGACGTTGTAGGTTGTTGGACTAAAGCCAATACGCAAATTACATCTCTCATCATATAAACTAAGTACATTCAAGTTGGGAGGCTAGGGGTTAATATATCATGTATAAAAGCCCAAGTTAAGAAAAGAATTAAACCTTAAAAGATAAAAATACCCTAGTGAGATGAACAACATGTAATTAAAAAGAAGATTAGTATTTCGACCCTCTTTTTTATGATATTTTGATTTTATACCCATGTCAAAAATTTCTAGTAGAAGAGCTACCTAAAAATGGAAGTTCATCTGCTTGCTTAAACTATAATTTGTAACTTAAATTAGTGATCCATGACCTAATTTACTACTTCTTGTAATAATTAGAGAGGAGAGAAAATGTCATCTTTCGCGAGTCTTAATTAGCTTAAGAAGGTTTAGGTGATTTCAAAAGATTGACCACAGTTGGGTAAGGGGTTAAAGTAAATAAAGGTTTAAATTCAGAAGCTACATCCTAATTATTATTAGTTAAGATATGACTATTTAGATTTGTCAGATCTGGATTTTTTTTATTTCTTTACATTTCGAATATGATATTTGGGGGACTAATATATTCTCTTATGGACTGTTTGTTAGAGGTCAAAGGAGGGGATAAAATTATCACTCCAGATATGACAATTTGAGTTATTATATTCGGGATTTATTTATGTCTTTAGACCCCATATATCATATTTGGGGTCCAAGTTTTATCCACCAGGAGGGCGATAAAATTATCACACCTCTTCTCCTATTCACATCTTATTCCCTTTTATTTACTCAAATGTCATTATTTTTATAAGAATGTCATTATTAATTACAAAGATGTCATCCATATACTTATATCTACTATATCTGCTTCTTTGAGAAATACTCAAACAAACTTTTTATACTATTCACCCCTGCATGATAAATTTCTCCCTCTACTATATCCACCATATCCTTTTCATAGTTTTGATCGCTAATAAACGGGTCGTTAGTATGGAATAAAAATATTTCGCCCTCTCGTTCATTTATATCTTATTCTCTTTCAATGTCTCCTTCTATTTGCAAAAATAATACTGTTGATAACGAAAATATTATTTAACTACTTATATCCCACATTTTTCTTTTTAAAAAATAATCAAACAAACTATTTAACAAATATTTATCTTTCTATAATAAATCTCTTATTTTACCGTCATTTTTACTTTTACTATATCATTTATACCGTGTAAAATTTTTACCACTAAGAATCTTCCCGCTGTGTTAGTAGTAGGAGAAGTGTCATATATGGAAGGTGGGGCAATGTAATTGCCCGACCATCAGTAGTGGCAGCTAGTGGCAACTGGATTTTGCAATTATCTCATTTGGATGATTCTTCTGAAACCAACCCTTCATCTTGAGCTGCCAATCTAACAGTGACAATTGATGACTGGCCTCTCTCTCTCTCCTCCCCCCCCTCTCTCTCTCTATCCACTTTGCAATTATCTCTTAGGTTTTGTACCTTCTAATCTTTCACCCCCCCCTCTATCCACTTTGCAATAGGTTTTGTACCTTCTAATCTTTCACCCAACTAACGCTTTACGGGCATTCTCTCTAACCACTGCACCAAATATTATATTCATAAGATGTTTACGATATTTAATATATAACATATGTGTTTAACATTTTTTTCATTGTTTCAATGAGATTAAAAAGATTTTCGTGATTTTAATATCACTTTTAATTAAAATCGATATTATAAAGGAATTTATTTGTTTGAATGTCAGGTTTAATCAAAATCGACATTATAAAGGGAGATCAGTTATGTCACAAACTTGAAAAGCAACATAATAAAAACATTAGATGACCGTTTTTTTTTTTGTAGACTAACATCAATACTTATTCCAGTTTATTCAATGATAGTTCTTCAAAAGCTGACATGTTATTTACTTATGTAAGCATTATTGCACTAGTGATAGCAGTTTTTTTTATAGACTGACACTAATATTTATTTCAATGATAGATTTTCAAAAACTGACAAGTTATTTATTTTTATAATGTCATATTTAAGCACTATTTGTAGTAATAATTATAATTTTTTTAGACTGACATCAATACTATTTCAATGACAAATTTGCAAGAATTGACATGTTATTTACTTTTATAATATCATATTTAAGCATTATTGTTGTAGTAGTGTTTAGATTCTTTTTTTAATGAATTGGGACAGCAGAAGTGATTAAATCAACACAAGCAGCATCAGATAAATGAACAAGGGAAATGGAAGGGAGATAATTTTCATTAAAAAACACCATTAGTAGGTGAGTAACTAGAGGTTACCATCCCTGGAATCCAAGTACAACATTTGGTGGGAGTGGTTTTGGGGTACATGCATGTAGGTTATCTCATGTGTTACCCAAGTTGGAGGCTTCAATTTTACTCATCGATCTACCTAAAAAATGAATGTACATTATTTATTTATTACAAAATTCATATCAAATTTTATTTAAACAATTGGAGCCGTGCATTTTCTTAAAAGTTCGAGAAGATCTCTGAATTCGGCAGAAATGTGTGCAAATTTACATATACCTAACAGACTTTACGATAATTTTTTTTTCCTAATTGTGCTACCCGAAACATCTAAATTTAAGACGTATTCGATTTTGGTTGGAAAACCGAAACAAATGAGTCCTTAGAAAAGCTATGAGAAGTGAATGGGCCGTATATTTTGTCACATCTAAAGAGTTGAATGAATGAACCCTAAAGTTGGGCCTTTTGAGGTGAGAATAGGATTTTTATTTATTATAATCCCCATGAGTACAGAATTGGGCCAGCACACCCACTTTGATCGACTTGGGTGATGAACAGATACAGTCCCGATTTATTTATTCACTTAATTCATTATTTCATATCTCTCAAATAATTATTTACATCTTTTAATTTGTAATTCTTTTTATTATATGTCATATGAATCTTATTTGATAACTCTCAATTAGTTTTATTAGTCAATATTTTCATAATTATAACGGTTAATATAAATTACTCAATTTTTAAGTAATTTTCTAAGAGACACAAATATGAAAATTTGACAAACAAATTGGGACAGAAAGAATATCAAATAAATCAATCGAATAACATGCAACCAAGAGTTGAGAAGATGAATAAATTTAAGTCACCAATACAATCACGAGTCAAAATGGCCAATAGTACGGTCTATGAGAAAATTCCATTGGTAAAATTCTGGGTTTGAGAACTTGTTGTGCGGGCTGCACAACAGGAGCTACCACGCATTAATACTCCATACTTTTTGTGTGTAAAAAATACTTCACACCTCTTATCCCTTGATTCCTTGTTTGGAAGCAAAAGAAAGAATTATTCAAATCAACTATTTCAAGTCTTTTGATTGAAAAAAAAAGAAAGAAAAAGTTACACACTGCTTGTTCGAATATTTTTCGATTGGTACTATCTAAATTTTAATTCACCTATATAATCATGAGTCCAAAACGACCAACAGTACTGTCCATGAGCAAATTCTATTGGTAAAATTCACACCAATATCACCACCACCACTATCATACTGCAACTAGAAATCCTTCAAATTCTAATACATATATGCTAATAATTTTTTTATTTTTTTCGGGTGATTGTTTTTGAGATTCATATCCTTTGTTTCTACAAGCCTCCATGATTAGTGTATTAAAATACATCAAAAGTGGATGGTGGTGGCCGGTGGGTCATCAATGACATACGAATGTGATTGAAAGCACCCCAAAAGGACAATGAGTGCCATCCCCTCAAATTCCATCACATTCCACAAATGAGGGCAACAAAACCATGTGCCCCTCTGTTTCGTCTGTACTGACAACAAATATTCTCATTCCCAATTCATTCTGTGGTGAAACCATCGAAAACACATTCTCTGGCAACAACACCACACAAACATCATTAATTCCCAAGCATCATCGACTGCTCTTCAAACACCACCAAATATTATTCCACACCAATCACTAAATATTATTATGGTGAAATTTTTGACGGTTCCCCAAGTTTGTAGGCTTACAGTAGTGGAATCGATCGATTTGGGATAAATTTTTTTAAAAGATTAATCCCAACCAAATTTATGAAGGGACCATGTTTGTTCAGATGGGATCCGTTTTGTCAAACTATTAGGGGCATTCGGATTTACTAAAACAGGCCTATTTTGGACCACATGAATAAAAAATTGATACATCATTTACACTGATAGAACTACAAAACTCTTGTATTTTGGGCCAGATCCACCAATCAAAGAATTCAACTGGAAATTAAAAACCATCCGTAACATTAAAAGATTCTGGATCATTGGATTTCGGTGAGGTTGAATGACTAAGATAAGTTCTATCAAGTAACATCAGAACTTTTACCTTCTTCTCCGACTCTAGGTTTTATTTCAAAAGTCACGACACGACTTATGCATATAATTGGCTCATGACATAATTTGACTTAATACATGACACGGCTCAAGACCAATTCGGCTAAAGACGCAATTCGACAAAAACACCCCATGGTACTAGACATAATTCGGACCATTCAAATTAAACCGTCTGGCTCTTGCCTCATCAGTTGGCACACGGATGGATGCATGCTTGGAAAGCTCGTCAAACCTTGCAGAATTGGGAAGCCACTATGAACCAGCAAAGACTGAGATAATACGATGACGTATGGAAAAATAGATGTAGATGATAATGGAAATGAGTTTCTTCTAATCTCAGTTATAGTTTCTAAAGTATGGGTGAAATGTTGGGTGGATTGATACTTGTCTTTTGAGTTAGCCAGAATTAGGTTAGCCATTACCTGTTTTGCAGTTGATTGATATTATTCTATCAAATTCCTTCATCATTTCTTTTGTACGGGGCATATTTTGTTGGCTATTGTACTCAGTCATTCAGCTATTGCTAAGTCTTTGCTTCAAGATGTTATGACTCCTTGTTTTGAGTTCTTTATTTCTTATGATGTAAGTCTCATTGTGGGGTTTATAGAATTCGTCATCTTGAACTTGAGTTTGAACTTCTTCAATAGATTCTATATGCATTGCTCATAGACTATACTTTCCATTCAACTCTAGGTGGCATTCTTATGACCATTGCTCTTGGGTCAACCACCTTTATCAGTTTTGGGCAATTGATTCGAATGGTTCTCTTGAACTCTTTTGCAGCTTTTGATCCTAATCTTGAGAAATTGCTATTGAGCTGAATGTATGACCTTACGGCCATATGTATTGATATCTTTTGTACTCTTATTTGGTAATTCCCTTTTTGACATCGGTTTCTCTCAATCATTGCAAATGTTTCTGTTGTTAATCACTTATATCATTGAACACTTCTTATGCTACAAGTCATTGACATTGTGCTAGCTTCTTGAATATCTGAGCTTGTTTTGAAACTTTTTGTTGCCATTTCTTTGATCTCTGATCAATGATCCTAGTTGGTAATTTGAATGGTCCAAAGGAAATTTCATATTGTATTCCTCCACTTGGGAAATATTTGTTCATCGGATAAACTTGCTAATCTTTGTTGATATTCATTTTGCACTTCAAGTTGGGCGTATTCTTTCTAACAACTATTTTGTGATTAATACATGAATAAGTTGCTTGATATTCCTTATTGCTACTTTCTTTTGCTATCCGGAGTTTGTTGGACGGATATGCTTCAATAATACTTCTGAGCATGATTGTTCTCATCTGGTCAATTGAACTCCATCGATGTGAACAATATGAATTCACTTTTCCTTGGTCACCTCCTACATTGTTCATTCAAGTGAAATTGCAATATGTTAATTGACTCTATACAACTGTGAGCAAGTTTGGAGGACCAAACTTCATAAGGTGGGGAGGATGTGAGACCCCGACCCAGAATTTGGGCATTTAAGGGCTAAATTATAAGTTGAATAGTTAAATCAAGAGTAATTTGGTTAATTCGACACGAATTTGATTTTTAATTGGGATTGGGAAGTGGTTTCAGCTTTTATTTTAATTTGGGTTCGGAACTCCAGAGTTGGATCGGACGATTTTTTTTGCTTGAGGTGTTATTTAAGGGGAGTGTTGTAACGATCGGGAGTGGACCGAGAAGCACCCAAAGATTTTTCCATGTAAACCAAATCCAGTAGATACGTTAGATATTTGCATGGTTCGTATCGGACACAGAGGTGTCTCTTGACACCTCCTGCTTCCATCTTTGCGTCTATCTCATCCATAACCTCCTCAATTTCATTAGTACGTTAGAAACCAGAGAGCTAGAGAGAGAGAGAGGGAGGAGCTTCATCATCTGTTCTTCAACCTCCAGCTGCTTCTTCAACCTGTTCTTCATTCATCGACTGGTTTTCTTCACAGTGACCTTCTAAGTCACATAGGTAAGCCAATTTCATGCTAATTCTTCGATTTTAGGACTAAGATAGACTTAGTTTGATCCTATTTGTTATGTATCAGAAGGTATTTGAGGTTAGAGCAAGAAACCATAAGAAACCATGTCCTGAAACTCATCCGGCCGCCCATCCGGCCTCCCATCCGGCCGCCCATCCGGCCACCTATCCGGCCACCCATCCGGATTTCCGGACTGCCGGATTAGGCAGTTTTGACCCCGAACTTTGAATTGAGCTCCAGAATGCTACGGACCTCGGATTGACCTCAAATTTGGTATGAATGTACCTTGATATGTTAGCTTTCATTCCCAATTGGAACCAAATCATTTGGACTTCTAGAACTCCTTAAATTAAGATTTCCGTAGAAGCTGTCCGTTTTGGACCAGTTTTGCGCCAATGGAGTTTTCACCCGTTTAAAGGCATATTAAAGCTTTGTGGTCTTCATAGAAAATGTTCCTAACATCCTAAGCTAGTGTTATGTTAAATTTGGTGAACTTTGGACATGAGATGATTGGAGTTTCATACTAAATTCTATTGAGGTAAATTTCAGAAAAGCTGTCTAGTTTAGTACTTCAATAATTTGAGACTTGGGAACCTCTATTTTGACTCCTTAACCATCCGAACTTATGTACATTCACTTGAGGACATTGGTAGACCTAGTGTGATTTGTGAATTCCCTATCTTGGGGTGGTTTGGGCATAAACATCAACGCCGAAGTATTGGAAACTAGGAATAAGTTGATAAATACTTATATTCCTTGTTATAGGAATCGATCCTGACATCGGAGTCGGTGCAAATCGTTGGACTACGTAAAGCAACGTGAGGTGAGTCTTGATATGCTTGTCCTACTTGTATGTTTAAAAACGTGACCGAGCATGTGAATTTACTAAATCCTGTTGATGGTTGTTTACATTGAAACCATGCTTATGCACGACACATGACTGATTAGCATGTGATGCTATGTTATAAATTGATAACCTTATTAAAGATGATCATGTATTGACATCATGTGAAACACGGTGACTCCCTGACCGCTGGGGGTGTGACAAGCGGTGGTTTGAGATAAGGCTGGGTCCCACGGCCAGGTGGCATCGGATGACGTCATGCCAAATTCTGAATTATTATTCAAGGGTCGCTCCCTTTATCAGTTCTGGCATACACCGTTGGTTGATTGGTTGGTTGATTTGTTGATTCTGTTGCAAAGCATATTGGTTTGTTGAATCAGATGCTGATAACCCACGGGTTATGAAAACTACGAACTATTGATCATGTCCTCGGCTACGGCCCATGGATCAATTTACGAACGTTCTTGACATGCTAATGAAGTGTTTATAATGAGATCATGTCATGGCAAACCTGTAAGACTTGTATATCTTGATTCATACTAGCGATATGCTAATGATGTTGTTAAACAACATACCAGGTAATGAGACATGAGGCGTTAGGGCCTATGGAAGCTCAAGAATGATCGTTTGGCCTCTTGTGCTAAGAAGCTGAGATGTACCGGATAAGTTGGTAACTATCTTGTTGTATGTAAGATAGGCTATGTTGGGGCCGATAACGTATTGTATATTGTAACTTTGTGGGTTTTAGTTATATTGGCACTTTGCATGTCCTTGGGTTTCTTAGTTGGATTATTTTACATGTTTCCGCGCACTCTGAGAATCTTTCAAGATTATGGATGAATGACATGTAAAAATCCCAAAACTCGATTAGTGAGAGGCCTTCGTGAGTTGGACTCATTGGCCGGTCATTGATCATCCCTATATCGGGATGGGTCGTGACAGCGAGTGAAGTCTGGGGGAGTAGAAAAGGCTAAAAATTGGCCAGAAATCGCCACTGATGCAAGTTTAAGGTTCTAAAACTAACCTATAACTACTAGGCCAATCTAGCTAGACGTCTAAACCATACTTGATTCAAGAGAAACCACAAGCAAATGAAAGGATTCAAAAGGTGCTTAAAGGAGAAGACAACGGGGAGGGAACAAGAATTGAAGAAGAAGAAGAAGAAGAAGAAGAACAAGAACAAGAACAAGAAGAAAGCTATGGCTTCCTCAGCTCTGTGTGTGCGCGCGCGCAATTGAAAAAAGAGAAGGGGAGAAGAGCTCGAATAGGGAAAAGGAAACATGAAGGGGAAGTCTGGGGATGAATGGCGTATGGCAATAGGGTGTTTTGTGAAGTCTGGTGATGGGAGGGGTTAGGTAATAGCGGTAAGGCCAGAAATTAGGTGATGGCGAGGAATGAATATGTATGTGTGGTAAGGATTTGAATTGGGGAAAAATAGTTTGGACACTCTAGTATCCTACTGCACCCAGATTAATTATTCTGTGTACCCGACGTCTCTCTGGTAAATAGATCTTGTGATCGCGAAAAGTTTTGATTTGTCCCAATTATAAAACTAATAACCTAATTTTGCTAATTTTGTTTCAATTACCGGTGGAGTCTCACAGATTAAGTGACCACATCTACATTATGTGTACTCTAGAATAAATTATTTGAATATACTTTTTATAATTTTATTAAAAAATAGTACAATTTCCCTTTTCATTTCCCATTTTCTTTGACAAAACAAAGATTCAAGCATAGGGCAAATTAACCATATAATAGCTAGGGGCTCAAGTTGAATGACCCACAGTCCAACAGATCATATTAGACATCAAGAATCAAATATTTACCAGAAATACAAGTGTGTAATGTTGATCAAACTCAAAATGAATTTCATTTATTTCAGAGATTAGAATTTTTGGTTAAGTGTTATGGTTTCAGAGATTGTTGACCAACCTAGACGAATAATTAGAGGAAAGAAAAGAAGAAAATTGAACTGATCGATATGCGGATTTGATATAATTATGAAGTTGTATGACAATTATATTTTCCGAATAATTTCATAAATTTCTTTTATGAATATAGTCTGTGTATAATGAGTTAACATAGAGAGGATGAAGAAAGAAAAAAAGCAGTAAATGCTATAAGTAATTGTAACCACATTTAAGTTTAAGTGGTGTAAGTAGATTGCTACGGCCAATTTAAAGAGACAAAAAAAAAAAAAAAACTAGATTTCAGGGTCTTGAAAAAATTTCATAGGCTGATAGATCGAACAAGCTCCAATTATCCCCAATGCTGTTTGCAGAAATCTTCGACTGATCGTCAATGGTTGAAAACGATCCAAACTCTTGCATCTCCGCTGTCTGTTGCCACTCGAAATTCGGCAAACTAGTTGTAGCAGCTTCAGACCACAACAGCTCTTGATCTAACTCATCACTAACCATATTCTCCAACCCGAAAGAAATCGGATCATGACCCGAAAACTCCTGAATTCTCTCTTCTTCTTGATTCGGATCACTGCAAGCAAGCCCCTGAGAAATCCCCACAAGAAATGGGTCGGATTCGTGTATAACTTGATCTGAAGAACCCGTTAATTCCGACTCGTTACTTGCACTCGGATTCAGGTATTTGGCGAAAACCTCAGCTAGATCAATACCGGACCCGCCAGACCCACCCGTGGGTGAGGGTGGTGTTGGGGAAATATCATGAGAACTAATGTTGGGCGGCGCTCGGTCATCCAGCAGCGGTCGAGAAGCAGCCTTTGAACGGCGGCTTTTCCGGCAACCCCCTCCAACGGGGACGTTTCGGAGGGACCCACCTTTGGTCCAGTACCTCCGGCAGCCTTTACAGAAGTAGCGAGGCTGTGATAAGCTGTAGTTGTTGTAGTAACAGAATTTTGTGTTGGGGGAGGCACACCTTGGGCAATTCGGTGCCAGCTCAGCATTGGACTTCCACCTTCTCTCCATCACCAGTTGTCTTGGAGGAAATTGCAGCATTTCATGTTCACTAGCTGTGTACATAGTTCTCCAATGGGTCAAGAGAGAGAATTGAGAGTTGGAGAGAGAGAGAGAGAGAGAGAGAGAGAGAGAGAGTGTGTGTGTGTGTGTGTGATGGAGAAGATCTGGAGAGAGAGATGTGTATATATACATGCTTAGGTGAAGTTGGTGTATATGTATATTTTAGAGTGAGAGCAATAAGAAATGATCTTATATGTCTGAAACTCTACGCTCCCAGTAGAGTGTATTTTTATTACATAGTAAGTATATTAAATATATCAGTAATATTAGGGATCCCATCGTGAACAAATTGAGAAGTCTCGTAAAAGTGAAACTTTTATGTGATATTATTTGGAGTTTTAATTATTAGTCATATTCTTGAGTGTTATGTAGGAGTTATTTCTAGTTGATTTAATAACTTATATTTAATCTTTATTTCTTTTGAAAAACTCAATACTACGCTTTGAACCAAATTCAAGTTTATCACTTTTCTTTTTTTTTTTTTGGCCCTTATCTACATCTCTTGCTGTTTTTGTTTAAGAAGCGGGTAGTTACATATCTAATGTATATGGCGTGCGTTTTAATAATTTTGATTGAAAATCAAAATTGTAATTATTATCATTTGAAATGTTCATAATCTGTCATAAAACGTAGTGTCTCAACATGATCAATTTTTTATAGAACTTAAGATTTATCATATTATCAATTGTAAACTGATAAATTTATCGACAAAACAAAACCATTATAAGTCTCAACACTGCCTTTCATCATAAGTGAATCTTAACCCATGATAATTTACATTAAAAACTGAACACTGCTCTAATCACATGCTCTAATCACATATTAATCTTAAAATGATCAATTTGGATAAAGCTCTTTGTCATATGATAAATTTTGTCATAACTTCTAGTGAATATTAAATTTATCATAATTTCTCGTAAAACTCAATTTATCATAATCTATGGCATAATAGATTAATTATTGTTAGTAGTAGGAAAAAATCAGCATTTTTTAATTAAATTTTAACCTATCTCAATAAATAAGGTGAAAAATTGACGTGAGAACTTCACTTAGGCCCATGATTTAATATTTTTTTTTTATATAATTGGAGTATAATTCCGGGGCTAGAACCTATAGTAGTACCTTGATAAAGGAGCAATTTGATATTAATTTTGTAAGAGAAGATTTTTCTCATGCTATAATATTTTTAATTGATGGGGTTGGTGTTAATTTGTAGATACACATAATGAATGAAAAGCAGGGGAATGAGAGGGAGACAGAGGAGCCATGTGTGGAGTTGGGAATGGTTGGATACGAATCGGGGGTGTATTCCCGAGCCGTTAGGACGAAGAAAGGGTCGTCAATGTGATCGTAATGCTCTCTCTACGATTTCTTAGGCGCATTAAACGTGTACCATCTACCTAACGTGGCATTTCTGGGTTGGGTCTTTTCGACCTTGATTGATGTTCACAAGTCAATGCCTTTCATCTTTGTGATTACTCATACTCTATATGCATTTCTGCTGAAATTACCGTAGCATCCCCTTCGATTATCTCATTTCTTTAGGGTACCCAACTTTAGAATTGTAAAAGCCTTTTGTTAGAACATATCTGAAGTTAACGACTAGTTAAGTCACTATTGATTTCAAAATTTGTCCATTTGAACAATCTCTTGGGATTTATTTTGAAGGACAATCATGATTTCAATCTATTATCTAAAACTCTCCTCCATTTTGGAGAATGATTTTTGATCCTCTGAATATAAAGAATGAAGGAAAAAAAATAGAGGATCTCTTCGTAATGGAGGAATAGCAAAACGAAGTAGTTTTGGCATAAAAATAAAGATTCCTATCTATTGAAATATATGGTATCGTTTTGGAGCACAGTATGTCCTGTTGTGTGCATAATAGGACACAACAAGGCTTCCAGATCAAATTTGTAATTGATACATTTTTTTAAGTATTGGATATTTTCTAGAATAAGTTTCAAACAAAATCATTTAAATTTTGGGGGGAAGTGTTGAATACTTGAGAATTAAAATGAGTTTTTTGAAAAATGGAGATAGAGACAGAGTATTGGCTTATAGTTGGCTTTTCTGTAAAATCACCATTTTATTAAAATCGATTAATTTGATACTCTCAAATGGAGAAGAAGAGACAAAAATGAAAGATTGGATGGAAGATGGTCTTAGGAGCCTTCACGAATTATAATGACAGAATGGTTGACATTTTCCTAAATAGGGAGCTTTACCTAATAAATTTAATTTTAGATTCTACAAAGTTGGCAAGCCGATGTGAATCACGTGATTGCTACCATTTTTACTTTTATTTTTAGCTACAAAATTTTCGAACAACAAAATATTAACTGTTTTGGTAGAACTTAACAAAATATTACCCAAAAAGTTGTCGTATATATTTTCAAACAACTTATACAATCAAAAAAATATGTTCATATATATCCATTTCAAGGAATAAATTATAATGGAAAAGACCATATGAACCAACACTTTTTTAGACCAATATTAGATTAACATCCAAACTCTTTATTCTTAATTAAATTTTAATGATCCTAACTATTCAATGTGTTTAAAACATATTTTTAAGGCTATCCGCGAGAAATTAACTCAAAATATTATTAAAAATGGCTTGATCCAAACAGTAGTTCATAAAACAGTTTCTGTCAACATTTTAAACCACTGCTTGGGTCAAGCCTTTTCCGGTAATATTTTGAGCTGATTTCTCGCGGGTACCCTTAAAAATATATTTTAAACACATTGAACGGTTCTGATCATTAAAATTTAATCAAGAATGAAGAGTTTGGATATTGGTCTAATATTGGTCTAAAAAAGTATTGGTTTATGGAGCCATCCCCAATTATAATATGTAATGTCATATTATTTTATAGATTCATATAGTCTTAAGAGAGGGTATAAATTTTGAAAACGTTAAATGGGTAGGTGTTATGATTCTAAAAAATTATTGGGCAAACTAACTTATAAAATTTCAAGGTTCTTTAAAAAAAAAAAAAAACTATTATACTTCCAAAAAGAACGTAAAAATTAAGCAGGTTGGTGGTTTAAGTTTATCTGCACCTTAATCGTCACTAAACTCACTCTTATGATCAGTTCGTAAGAAAAATAATTAAAAGACAATCTCAATTCACAATTGAAAAGAATATTAGTTTTTATTATTAGAAACGTATTCTGTAATATAGAGATGTATAATACTTATTATCACATTATATTACGACCCCTAAACATATTTATACTCACAATTTGTATGGTGAAATGCATTAATGTTAGACTAGAACCACGTGAAAATACTATCTTTTCAAGTATAATGTCAAAAAGTGTTCTAAAATCAGTGGATTCAACAAATTTTGAACAAAGGGACAAATTGGTCAATTAGCTTGATAGAGAGAGAGAGAGAGCTATGGAAGACTTGTCGGCATGGACGGACAAATACAACGTACGTACTCCATGTCTATGGGGATCATCAAAAGGGTAACGTCGCGGGCATGTTGCATTGCACGTGCAATACGGACCACATGCCCTCTCCTCAGTTTTTTTCCTTTTTTTTTTTTAATTTCCATAAATCTCCACAAACACAAAAAAAAAAAAAAAAAACTTAATTAATGCCAGTGGATTTATTCTCACAGAATTATTAATCACTTAATCAATACTTCGATCTCATAGGTTTAGCATGGTTAATTACAACACGTCATTCATCTTCCTCCTCGTGAAATTAATGCTAATTTCAAGGTCAACCTATTACTTTAATATCTTGTCTCCCTTTTTGTTTGGAAATAAAATAACTCATTTCCGGTCAACCTTCGCATATGACTTTGTTTGAGTTTTCAGTTTTTTAATAGGCTGAGGGTTTGGGATATTTGAGGGGAGCTATAGTGTATTTTTTAATAGTACGCGTGTAGTGCAGAAAAGACTCATTTAGTCCTCAAAATTATATTGTTTTGATTCTATACATTTTGATAAAAATTTACGTGATAAGTTAAAAACGATATAGTTTTGAAGATAAAATAGATAAAATTACATTATTTTGCTCGTACTACACACGCATTATAGAAAAGTGCATTATAACCTCCACAGATATGAGGGTTTGGGCCGCTTCTTCCGACCCATACTAATTACTTCATTACGAGAAAATTAACTTATTAAAAGGATATGTAATTAATGCATGTCTCCTTTGAAAGTTTAATTAGATTATCGATACAGTTCATTTTTTTATACTTTTAAGCTTGATTTTTAATTATTTATGAAAGTTAAAAAATAAAAATCTAATTATTTTTGTTTGACTTTTAAAAAAAAAAAAGACAAGTATTTTCAAATATTTTAGAACGTAAAATTGACTTGTATGAGATTGGAGACAGTGTTTGATTTTGCGAGTCTTATTTGCTTAGTTGCTTAAAATTTGATTGACTTGGACATAATTACGTCCATATTTAACTAGATCTTAAATAAGTAAGTAATTAAAGAGTAATTTAAATTAGGAGTATGTTTTTATCCCACCAAGATTTACGAGTTATGCTTTAATTTTAATTTTACATAATTTGACGTGTTTACTATTATTTTGAGTAGTAAGTGTACCTTTTTGTCCCTTTTAAATATTATCATGTAGTCCCTAAATTGATGAATTAAAATTATGTCTATTTATATTAGGAAAAGTAGGATGATCAAATACTTTAAATTAGGTGCACGATTCTAAATTGGTGGATTTATATGCTTCAAAGTAACAAACAAATATGGTGGATTGATACTATGTCCATTTAAATTAAAAACATGATAAATTTAGTGCACAAATATCATAATATCAACCATACATGGTAAATTTGTATGAATTAAAAACATGGTAAGATGTTGAATAAAAAACTTGGTAATAATTGGATGGAACATGATAAATCTATTACAAACTTTTTTGAATTTATCAGGATATCAATATTATATTTGGCTTTATAGACAAATTTATCATATTCCTTAAAAAGCCACATTAAAAAAAAATAAGTTTGACCGTAGATTTGCATGTGAAGAATTAATAGTATTTTTTTTTTGTCGATATTTTGATATTCGGAAAAATTTGTAATAAAATTACCATGTTTCATCTAAATTTACCATGTTCGTAATTCAAAAATCCCTAGCTTATTCGTGTTACCATGCGTTGTCGTTTTGTTTCATTCCTCAATCGCATGTCCTTACGTTTAGCTAATTTGTTCAATTTATGATTTCTGCAATACAATAGATTTGGCAGTGAAATTCTTAAATTCAAGCTCCCAATAATATGTTAGCGCTTTTTTTTTTTATATAGTAAAATCGAATGCATGAAAAATTAATATTGAGGGTATCTTTAGTATTTTTAAATTTCGGTACTAAAAGATAATCCCAAAAAGATGATGGGATAAAAAACTAATAAAACTACTAGATGAAGTATTGAAATTATAACTCAAAGATGCATATGCATGCATTATGTGGTCCTCCGATTTCATGGAATAGAGTGTGATTCATTAATTAGAGAGAAAGCAATCCCATTAACTTTTCAGTGTATATTCCTTGGTGCAATCTTTTTAGTTCCTATAAAAGAGGGATTCCCCCCTACTCAATGCATACTCCTACAACAAGAAAAGTTTGCTTAGTTTAGTGTACTTTTACATATAAATTTGGGTGCTATTTTATTTACCCACTTACAAAAAAGTTAGTTAATATTACTCATTTTGTGTCTCATGAGACTTACATAGGATCTCAAATTAATGATTAAAATTGTTTAATTTTATAAAATTTAATTCCATACCCTTTCTTGTGAAAGATTAACTCCATTGAAAATTGTGCTTGATCGAACCATTCAAATCCTTTAACATTGCTTTGAATCATACTGGAGGAGAGCCAAATTAAGAGAGAGAGAGAGAGAGAGAGAGAGAGAGAGAGAGAGTTCTCACCAAAGAGATCTCTAATGCCATCATCAAAATATAAATTAACTTAACATTTTCTATTATTTTTACTCATAATTCTTTCATTTCAAATTTTCATTTTGTTTTTATTTAAATTTAATAATTTCTTATAACTTTTTTGTGCCCCTATTTGATGGGTAGACCCATGCATCAGTTAAATCGATGTGCATTAAAACGCACGTGTAAATAATTTTATTGAGTTACTCCTGAGAAGGGCTTAAGACTTTAAACACATCTAGAAGCATAAATATCAAGGAGAAACACTAATATATACATGGTTTATTCGAAATTGCCTACATTAACCGTAAATTGACTAAGATTTTTGGAGTAGATTTTAAAATTTTAGATTCTAAATGGCAGTTGTGAATGTTTGAAATTGTTTAAAAATTGAATACAGTTTTATTTTTTATTCTGAATACTAATAAGTTATTGAAAAGTAATTTTGAGCTTTTTGTAGAAAGCAGTAACGATTTCTACAACAGTTTAATCATAATTTTAAAATTATGATAAATAAGTTAATCCACTTCAGTTAAAATATATAATTTATAAATTAGGTTTAAATATAAATTGTTAAATGCATGATATCTGTTTGGATGTAGAATTTCGGGAGCTCTGTTATGGCCTGTTCTTTCTCATCCTCTGTCTCAATGACAAATATAAAGGGATAATAGAACCAAAGGATTGGACGGAGAGTGAGACAACGAATATCAAAACAGGGAAAAGAGTAGACTTTTGTGACCTTCCCCATAGAAATATTGACTATGATGAACCCAAGAAAATCAGAATTCGACGTTTGAAAGAGTCGAATTTTTTTTTTTTTTTTCCAGAAAGAAGGGGGCTAAATGTAATTTGAGGGGATGGAATGTAATTTTTTTATATTTTTCAAAACTTATACTTAAATCCTAAATTATTTTTAAAAATTTAGAGGAACCTGAGCTCCTCCATTCCCTTACTAGTTCCGTCTCTGGATGAACCGCATAAAACCAACACCCCCAAAAAAAAAAAAAAAAAACAAAGGCATGTGGAGGTTTTGGGTCGTTTTCAGGCTAAGATGTGAAAGTGAGAGGATAAGTAACTTCCACGTATCAAATTATAAGCAGCTGCGTAATGGTCTCGTGCTGGGGCGTTGGATCTCTTCATAACCAAACATCAGCATGTTTAATGTGCACTACCACAATAAATTACTCGCAAAACAGAACCAAAAAAAAAAAAGGTGGGGTAGGAGGGCGGAGCATTGCATGTGGAATTCTTTGGGGTTTGACAACAACTGTTGGTGTGATATTGAGGCCTAAGTATAGGAGAGCCATAATGCATGGTGGGGCTGCTTTTGGGGAATTGGTTGGGGTGGGATTCGCAAATGCACTACGTGACGTGTTGCGCGTGAAAACGACGCATAAAATACTGACCAGGTATTCAAACACTGACCGAATAATTTTCGAACAACATTTGACATGTCAAAACGATAAAGTTTTGATATGCACCACATCTTGTTGTGCACAATGTACAACAGGCTCCCCATTTCAATTGGGTGGTGGGGACTCGGGAGTAGATAATGTTTTGGTTTGGATAAGTAAATGATTTTAACACGCTCGTAGATGGTGGTGGTTTGTGATCCCTACTATTTCTTGGGACTTTAGATTTGTCACCCATGGTTATTGGTGAAGGAAGTCTGTCATGATGCTTCCATTAATAGTGAACCAAAGTAGCTCCCAAAAGTATGTGAAGTTAAATCACGAATTTATAATTTATAGGCACTATACTTAAGTATCTACAATATTTATAATTTTGTAGAACAAAATATTCAATTTGTTTGTTTTTTTTTTCGCCAAGGAGGGCAATGGTTTCTCGCTTCTAATAAGGATTCATTGTCCCTAGGGGGTCATGGAGATGCAGTAGAAGGAGTGAGTGCATCCACCTAGTACGTGAGTATAGTCTAATTAATAGCGAGTCTATATTCAAGCAGTTCCTTGTCTAGCGAGTCTATTCTAGTGTCGTTTGGTCCGGTGGCCTTGCTTATCTTCTTGCGCGTAGTCAGTATTTTTTCATGTAATGTGTCCGATTTTGAATTAGCCCCTCCTGATCGTATTTCCCTCGAGATAAAATACCTAGGGGTGCGAGACAACTCATTCCATCTCCATCTCTACCTGAGACCTCTATAGCTTCCACCTTTTCCCTGCTTGAAGTTCATCCTCAGTGTTTCTTTTTTTCGATGTTTTTCTGAAGTTTGAATAAGAATTTAATAAGAATTCTTGTGGTATATGTTTACGGCATGTGATTAAATTAAAAAAAAGTATATTCTATAGAACGATTCCCCATATCCTTTTCAAAATACAAACATGAGAATCATTGAAATTTATATAATAATTCCACTTGGAGGAAGACATTTTTTTTTGTAAGTCAAATTTATTAAAATATCCAAAAAAAAAAAAAATACATATCCTAAAACGATTTTTAAATTTAGTGAAGTCAGTTGACCTCACTTGTCACTACATACGTTTGTTTTTTAATGTAGCCAAAATATGAATTTAATATGTTAAAAGATAATTTACAACTAGTTTATTAACCGGTCATAATTTGATGTGCTTTTAATGTCAATAAAAAATAATTCATTCAATGGCATTTAACAAACACAAAATCACGAAATAATATGTATCTTAAGCTGAAGACCATCGCAAGGAAAACTATCACGTAAATTCCATTTTATCTGGCATTAACTTGAAAAATATCTAAAAGATAAAACAATTCTTTATTCGCTAATAGACATCGTTGATCAAAATTTACCCTTGAGGAGGTCGATATATATATATATATGTGTGTGTGTGTACGATTTATCTTAAACTTAGAGCCACTAGATTAGAAGTCAAAGAAGATTAGAATGCCTCGAATTTCGTATTTCTTGCTCAAAGCCAAAGGACAAGTAACTAAAGGAAACAACAGAAAAGACTGTCAACAAAAAGAGAATTTATTTCATATATTTTAATTGTGGCTAAAATTAACAATTTTTTTTGGCTGGGGTCGGGGCTCTCACCAGCCCCCCCTTAACACCTCCGTCCAATTCTGAAAGGATTAACATACTAAATTTTATTACATAAATCAAAATACCCAATGAACAAATGAGTTTATTTAAAATTTGGAGCGCCGTGACAAATCCGCAACCCATCCCATCTGTCATTGGACATCTCTAACAACAAAGCAAATAAAACTCACATGTTCGGAACCATTGGCTCAACAAAGTTCGATACAAATCTTGAACTATGGTGGTGGTTTAGTTAATTCCTCAAACTAAGTCATTGTACTCAGTTTCATTCTCCTCAGGAATAAGTAAGCCATAATCCGGTATCCAATAACCATCACCAACATAGCTCCCACTTCAACTCCACCCCAGCCCAGACTCTGTCCTTTGATAAAGGGAGACTCACAATAGCTAGGACTAGAGCCTGAACCTGAACCTGGGCAACTGTACTGAATCTTCAGGAGTAGTCTGTACGTGTGATAGTTGATTGACACGTAACGTAACCACGCCACGAAAGATGGAACCTTCTGCATTCGAACAAGCACTTAAATCAATGCGAGATCCGTCGGGTTTATAACCCATTTCGATTGCATGATTTAGATAGAAAAGAAACAAAAAGAACTCTAGATCTCTACCCAAATCACCTGTTTAGATTAGCTCAAATGGACAGACATTGGGAAAAACAGAGTCAAGAAGTTTATATCTTACAATCCATTTTTGCCAATCCCACTAAACTTGCAAGAGAAAGGAGGAGTTTGCAGTTGTCGATTTTTCCTGTTTCACTCACATAGTCACATAATAACTGGGTTGTTTCTTGTCTCATCTTTTCTTGCCCAAACAACAAGGGAGGACATGCCACTCTTTTCTCTTCATTTCTCTCCTCAATTATCCAAACAAAATGGAATTATACTCCTTTCCTTCCTTTCCAAGTTCACCAAATTAACCAACTATACTGTACTTTTGTAAAGAGGAATTCAATGCAAACAGATATCATAATGAAATCTTAATATATAATGGCCTGGAATACTACGTTGCACGGATCCTGCATTTTAGGAAAAGCACTTGTGTCGACACAACACGACGCGACATGAGTGTGGGTGTGAAATCTGTATCGTATTCTTCTAAAGATAAACCAATCTTTCTAATGAAAAGAAGAGGGAAAAAAATGAAAATAGAGAGTTCACGAGTTTGCTGCTGCCTTTCGTTTTTTCAAGATACAACTATAACATAAGCTTCAATTGTAGTGGGTTATCATGCAAGTCTTTGTTTATATCTGCAATTGTTTGGACCACAGGCCACAACAATTGGTTGGGCAAATATTCTAGTCATGTAAAACATAACAGGTGGGCTATGAGTTGTATGGCCTATACAGAAATTTGATATGCATTTCTTTAACTATAAAAGTTATATAAAAAATAATGTCACAACTTTTTATCTGCGTTATGTCATTGCGTTACCTGGGTAAAGAATCCTCCACATAGCATGGAGCCCATGACAATGATCGAGGCCAGTGTAGTTGCCTTCTTCATATCCATGAATGCCGCACCTATGGTCAGTCCCAGACCCTGATATCATAAATTTCAAACATTTTGAATAATCGTTTACATTATGCTGGCTATGGGTAGTGCTTCGGAATTTTAGAGGAAAAGAAGATAATAGCTTTCAATTTCAGAGACATTTTTTGAATTTCATTTATAGAACTCTTTTTGAAAACGCAATCAAATCGAGACAACATAATTAATCAACAACTCAGAAAGTTCGTATTTCCCACCTGAGTAGCAACAATGCTGAGGAAAACAGTAAGCAAGGTCAACAAAAATGCTGTGAACGTCAGCTTCAGGCCAACCATGAAGTAGATTATCAACAGGAATACTAGAGGTAATATCAGGTCCAAAGGTAGGTCACTGATATTTCTTGCCACCAAGTATGCACTGAGCCTGTACATATCCACGGATCTCTCTTTAACTAGCATTGCCCTTTCTTGAGGAAATGTGAAAATGGCTGTGAATAGAGGAAAGAAGGCCCAAAATACCGAAACGAAGAACAGCAGCCCTGCCTGCATTTCGTTTGATTGTAAACAATCAAATTCTAATATACAAGTATTGCAGATACGTATTAGCGTATCCGTTAAATCATCTTGTCACAAAAGGTTTATAGTTATTCAGAAATGATATCTCAAAAATGGAGAGGCAAGCATATAAGTTTAACTACAACACCACAGGTGTATAAAGAGATAGATAAGAGTGCAGCCAAGACAGTGATAGGATAAGAGGGGAACTAACAGTAGCTTAGCTAGGACCCAGGAGTTCCAGTATCATGTTAGCTTAGCTTATGGATAATAATATCCAGTAGTAGCCCAATGCTTCTTGAGGCCTCAGACTAGGCATAAACTGAGGCAAGCTTTCCATTGTAATTTGAAAACTGGGGCCTTTGCCAAGAAGACACTTCTTAGAATTTTATGGTGGAGATTGGGGTGATGTTCTAAGGTGGTCTAATGCTCAAGTCACCTCTGATATCAACGTAATAGTATTAAAAACAATATAAGTTGACAAAGGGTTAAAAACTGAATCGAAATTTAATCAAAGTTTCTTCTCCCTACTTGATCTTGGAGTCTCTTCGGTGTCGAAGCATCAGAACGCCACCAGAGTAATCCTACAATTATAGCTGTTGATATTACTTGAGTTACTCGAACACTGCTCAAATACTCATGGCGCCTCTCTTTCAGGCCCCTTTGAAAAAGAACAGAGAATTGTTCCCACCAAGTGGCTCTCCGCCATTCCCGTGAGTCTGTGAAGCCCTGTATCACATGCTTAACCTCTATCAAAATGGGCTTAAGCAGCTTTGCTTCGATCGTACTCACAACTCTTGCTTCATAAGCCCCTACAAGATACTGCAAAGACCAGAAAAATGAATAAGATTGTTGCACAAATAGTCCTACTCTTTTTTGGTTCAACATAAAGATGTGCACACCTAGAAGGTGATGTAGAATGTGAACGTTCAACATGCGGGAAGAAAATTTGGTCCAAATATATACGGCATCATGTTAACATTGAGTAGGTAGGACCTAATACACAACTAGTTAAGATATTGTAATATTTATTTAACAATAAGTTCATCCTTTTCTTGCTAGAGTTTTAGGCATATAAATAAGAGCTTCTCTTGAGGTATCGTTCAGAATGGACTAATGGAAATGTTAGATTTGGCCTTTGTGTTACGAGTTGTGGCCTTTGTGTTAAGGGCTCTGTTCAGTATAAAATTTGACAAAATCAAACCCCAGTTGTTCACAGTTAGAATTGAAGTAGCTGACAAGGGAGGAAGAAGGGATAAGAAAAAAACGCAAATAATTCATTAAAAGCTGGAGTTGAGAGATCAAACACAAGCATATCTTTATAAGCAGTTTTGGCATTGAAAACCTGTTAATTGCTTCAAAACGACGGGCATACTAATATCAGTAAACATAGAGGATTCGTGATAGACCTCATGGACATCAACAGGGGAAGGCCCTCCTTTAGACTCAAGCATTTGGCCGCCGGGCAAGAACTTATCCTGCAATACTGATGGAATGGATTTGTCCTTCATGTTCCCATTTGCAAGATCAATTATAAACTCTGCTGGGTTCATGGCTATAAGCGGAGAACAACCGATCGAAGAGAAGTACACCATAACTTCTGAGGCTTTTCCGAAGTACAAGGAGCTTCCCTTCCCCAAGAGAAGTAACTTGTCAAACTTACTGAAGAGTCTACTTGATGGCTGATGTATTGTAGTCACCACTGTCTTACCGGCCTACACAATGCACAAGTTCAAGTTTATGCAAGGAATATCCGAGTAATGAAATATACAAACAAAAAAGTTCATAAAGTGTAATACAGAACAATATAGGAACACCTATCAGTTGTACCCATTGCTATAAAATAAAAACCATCAGGAAGAGTTCTAATACACAATTGCTATTGCTAAATATTGTACACATCATTTTGGTGGAGGTTTCGGAGGAAAATTATGCAAAAGCAAGCACTTCCTATTTGGATGTTCAGACACTGGAAAACTCCAAGTACCTCAGCAATCTTGTGAAGCATCTGAACAAGTCGAAGCGCTGTTGTTGAATCCAGACCAGATGTTGGTTCATCTAAGAATAGAAGTGATGGGTTGAGCAGAACTTCGTTTCCGATGCATACTCTTTTTCTCTCACCGCCAGAAATCCCTCTCACAAATGGCCCACCAATAATGGTATCTTGGCACCTAAAATGATGCATCTATCAATATGTGCATGTCTTTCTAATCATGGAACTCTGTTTTTAAAGCTTGTATATAAAAATAGAGTTTTTGAAGCTGTGATTCAATATCCATTCACCAACAGTAAAACAACAGTCATATACTTTACCAAACACAGATTAGAAAAAGGAACCTTTCAAGGCCAAGCAAGGATATGACATTCATGGCTCTTTCCTTCTTCTGTTCTCTGGTAAACGTATTAGGAAGAAGAAGCAGGGCTGCGTATGTCAAGGTTTCTTTTACTGTGAGGTGGGGAAATACAGTGTCATCTTGTCGCACAAATCCGATCCTGCAATCCCATTAAAACCAATCAGTCCCTAAAACAGCACACACAGGGTGTATCTTACAATTCATGGTATCATGCATTTAGAGGTAAAACGATATGCATCATGAATATGATCTGATAACTTATGTATGTTATGATATACAAACAAGATACATCTTATCTGCTACATCCTGTGATTCATATGATGGCTAGCAAATGAAAACATTTTAATCTTGGGAAGCTTGGGTCAAAAGTCCATCTGAATAGAGTTTTAACCCATTAAGTCTATCTCAAACTAAATTACGGGCAAAAGTCTTTTTGGCACATAAGTTTCAAAATACCCTTCTAGTCAAACACGCGATAATGTTATCTATTCGTTAGATATCATTTCTAGTAAACACGCATAACGTTATCTGTTTGTTAGATATTCCTTTTAGTAAACACGTGATAACATTATATGTTTGTTAGATATAAAAATAATAATTTCATTAGATAAAGTTACCTGTTAGTATTTATCAGTTAATATTATCTGTTGTTTTAACAAATACCTTAGCAAATAATTTTATCTGTTTTATTAGTTTACTATATCTATTAGTGTTTATCAGTCAATATTTCTGTCGATTTAAACAAATACTTCAACAAACAACGTTATCTGTTAATTTTCAAAATATATAATAATATCATCAGATCAAATTATATTGTTTTATGTTTTCTAATTTGACTAATACATATATCAAACCAACATATAATATTATATGACTCGCTTATTAAAAAAATAACTTTATCTTTTAGTTTTGAAATGATAATTTTATTAGATAAAATTACCTGTCAGTGTTTATCAGTTATGCATATGCAAGCAGTTAGACATTAGCATTAACCTTTGCTTCAGGGACTTGGTAAATGGCTGGTCATTGTAAGTAATGGTACCACTATTCACTTTCACCCTTCCACTAAGAAGGTTGAGCAGAGTTGTTTTACCACCCCCGGACGGTCCCATGAGAGCAAGAACTTCTCCTGGATGTACTGAACCGGTTACTCCATGAAGTATGCACTTTTCTGCAACAGGGCACTTCTCACCCTTCGATGTTACCCTGTATTTAACATCTTGAAACTGCAAAACGGACATTAATGAAAGCTAAGTTTTCCTTTCACAACAAAAGAAAAAAGGAAGAGAGATCATATTCAATATCTTACTTGGAGATATATGGGTAGGGTTGGTTCGATAGGTATTTTCCTCCAGCTGCTTGCATTCGAATCATCCTCATCAACCCGTAATGATTGAGAGATTTTAGTATCTTCTGGTCACAAGGAGAAACACTCAATAGACAGACAGTTGAAAAGGAATAAGTTTACATAATATATTTTGGCTGCTAATTCTATTGCAGATTCAGCTCTTCATCTATTTACCACTCAAAATGCAAAGGGCTTGATCCTTCAGCCAATGGAAGAAAATAAAGTAAATAGGATTATTGCAAATTCTGATTCAAGTACTAGAGATCAAATTCTGTTTACGTTACTCTTCTCTTCCAGCAAATCAAACTCAGACACAGAACAATATAATGTTAAAGCTTGGTAAAACAAACTATTTTAGACCGAAAAAAAGTGGGGGACCAGAAACAGATTGTTGTAAGTGGTGTGTTAGGTTCAAAAATTGTGCATGAATTGTCAAGTACACAATGACAGTCTAGTGGTACCACTGGAATAGGGATACATCAACAGTGTTAGTGCTAGCATTAATATCTTACCTTCACAGAAAATGTTGATGTCACTAGAAGCCTCTAAAGATCCAGTGAGCGAGAAGAGGCCAACTCCATGGCCAGAAGGCCTACTGAGACTGGAGCCAGTTTCATGGTCAAAACTTCCTGCCACATTATTACTAAGTTCATCGATATCCACTATGAATTGAGCACTCAGTGACTTTGTTTTGCGAATGGGTTTTCTGGAGACTGATTCTGTTTTAAACTCAAAGCTACCATGCTTTTGTAAACTATAAGTTCCAGAATGATTTTTGTTTTCGCCCGGTTGTGTTAAGCTTGAGTTGTTGCTAGTCTTGACAGGTTTGAGAATAGTTCCCCTTCTTCTCTTTGGCACTGATGCAGCTTGAACTGTACGATCATAGTTGTCCAACAACTCCACTTTATGTTCTCTATTCACCTCCATCTTTGTTACAACTGATAAAACACAAAAATCAATTGAGCAGTTTAATCTCGGATAATATTTATTTTCGCAACTTGTGAGTTGTGACTGCTTTCTTATTGCTATATAAAAGAAGATTTCAATTGTTTTAACACTATAGAAGCGCTTCAATCAACCCACTAAGATTGACATAACAAAATAAATGGGAAAAACAATAGTGTAGAAAAACTAAATGAAAGAAGAAGAAGAAGAAGAAAAAGAAGAAGAATACTTGAGAAATGAGCTGAGAGCAGTGTGTTAGAAGGGAAGATAGAAAGAGCTCAGACTGAAGTGAAATAAAGAATGATCAAGTCAAGGTTATAAAGAGCCACTTCAACAGTGATACCATGATACCTAGTGATTCTCAATCCATGAATAGTAAGACTTAAATTCAGAACATGTGATCTTGGCTACCCATTTCTTGTCATTATTCAAAATTGCAAAAAACTATTGCTTGTTTTTACTCACCCAAGTGTGGCTTGAAACTTTTTTACAGTTTGATAAAATAATTAGAAACAGCTTAGATTAGGACCATTAGGTTAATAAGGAAAAAGTAAAATTAAAAATATCTACCGAAATGTGTATCTAGAGCTTATTTTTTTGGGTGACTGCAAAAATCTATGTTACAGTAGGTACTGGAGTTGTTGAGTTAAGGTGGTTTGGTTAATTGGTGTGAGATTACGTCATTTCTCATATCTTTTTCTTTTCCTCCATTAATTCATTGTACATCACTAAGAATTTAATGCTCAAGGAATTTTTTATTTGCACGTTCTGGGTTCTGTGGTAGGAAATTACGCCCCGTAAAGCTCAGTTATATATACTGTAAAACAGACACGAAAGAAAGTGATGGTGGCCATGCAAATTGCACCATGCATCTGAACTTTAACCAAAAGTCCATTTATTTTGGCTGTGAAATCCACGTACAATCACCGACGTGGATGATGGTGACAATGAGATAGCCACAACCCACAAGTTCAATATATTACAAAGTCCGATATGATCATAGAGTTGGATGCAATTTATGAGGTTGTGTCCTATATATTGGATAGGCATGCAGTGAGTGGTAAGGACCACTGGTACGGCCATTAAAAAAGAAAAAAAAAAAAGGACCATCGGTACTATTACGTCCTCTTTATCAGTCGCGGCCACAGGGCAGTGAACCTCATAAATTTATAGACAGGTTCACTGCCATGACGGTGAGATTGTTTACTCCACTTGTGGGTTGTCGTTACTCAACCTTAACTCGTGTTTCACTCGTTAACCACTAGTTGGGATCTGATGGATTAACACCTTAAGATTATATATGGAGCCATATGAAAAATCTTGAACCAAACTTTGAACAATTAGTTATGAATCTGGGTCTCCAAAACTAATGTCTCAGTGTAATCACCACTAAAATTGTGGCCGGCACACCCCATGAGCATATACAGAGGGAGTAAAACATATGAAAAGGAAGGATCATGAAATGTCAGATATTGTGGATTCCAGAAGCCCTATATTATGGGGCGGTGCCCTGGATGGTAGGGCAAAAGGCGATCACAGAACCACGGCCTGGTTCAGGTACATTACGGGTGATAGTAACAGTCAGTTCAGTTCAGGTCTTGTGAAAAATGAGGCAGACCGAAACCGAACACACGTCGCCTTATGAAGTTAGGTCCTCCCTCCTACATCAATTTTGTCAGGTAACTATCCAGTTGGTACTTTCGGCCGATTTATACACTTCTTGAAGCTACTACAGAGCTTATTAATAGGGCTCACATACCTAATTTTTTGAACTAGTTTTTTCTTCCTAAGGGTTGTAAACAATTCTTTAAATTTCTTCAAGTAACAGCTTGAAAGTTTAATAAGTTTTTAAAATGCGTTCGGTCTTAATTTTATTTATTTATTAGTCAAACCTGTCTTAAATGAGCTTACATAAAATCGATCGGGTGCCTGGTCAGCTCCCAAGATTGTTTCCAAAATAGTTAATTCTCTTTAGTTTTGAACAACTCTCAATAAGCTTAGTTTGTTTCTTATATTAACTTAAGAAAACTTTTAATGAGCCAAACACGGCTTGAACTCTTGATCCATTTAACAGTTATATTTATTCCCGGTAGTTGTTTGATTCACCCAATAGAATGATTAATAAAGAAAAGTTATTCACCATACGAGATTCTCGTTAGATTTAGATATACGTAATTTTAGTTCTCTAGTAGAGGGATTATTTTCACAGTTCAAATTCACAAGTATCAAATCACAGTACTGATACAATCTTACTGTCGTTGCATCAAGACTGCCCTTTCGGTGTAGAACTGAATATCAAATCTTAATCTTAGATGTTGGTTTTTGCATTTGTGGTTGAGCATGCATGAGGGACACTGGTGCTAGCTAGTACAAGATACTAATCTTACCAGATTCTCACTTCCACAACCCATATGGCTGAGTATTCGCATCATCTCTGCCAAAGGACAAACTGTTGGGTAGCTCTGCTGTTATGTAATGTCCTTGCATTTTCTATCGGCGCATATTTACGTGAGTTTAAGATTAAGTATATGAATATTACATGAATATTTGATAGAAAAAGATACGGAGACACCAACAGTATTCAAAATCACTGAATAATTTCTCGTGCAAGAGACTTATTTCTTTTCCGTTTCTTGTCTTCTTTTTTTTCTGTTATACTTGAGAGAATCACACTCTCAAATAATGCAGCTAGAACCCTAGACTGCACGCCCAGGACCGTTGAAGAATTAAAAATTAGAACAAGAAGAACAATTAGAAACCAACACTCATATAGGAAACTTCTCCTTT
The DNA here is from genome assembly GCA_019985065.2 of Arctostaphylos glauca. Lineage (NCBI taxonomy): Eukaryota > Viridiplantae > Streptophyta > Magnoliopsida > Ericales > Ericaceae > Arctostaphylos > Arctostaphylos glauca. The sequence goes on along the minus strand of JAHSPW020000006.1, from coordinate 11,940,506 downwards.
CACTCTTTTACAAGGATACACAAATGAAAAACACTTCTAGAATTTATAAGACTCCCCTAACATGTATCTAGTCAAGAACGCTACCCTAGACAATAAATAGATTCATGAATGACCCTTGGACTATATACATGAATATTACTAATGACTCTTGAAAGACTCTTGACTACATTCATGTACCAAACCAAGTACATGAACCATGTGTGAATAAGCTTAATTAAACTAATAAAGTTAGCACAACTTTCAACACTCCCCCTTTGTGCTAACACGAGAAACCAAGCCCAAAAACTCTCGGAACTTCTGAAACTTTTCCTTTGGCAGTGCCTTGGTGAAAATATCTGCCAGCTGATCATTTGTATCCACCTTAATTAGATCAATCTCATCTTCAAGCACCTTCTCTCGAACGAAATGGTAATGAACTCCAATATGCTTGGTTCTAGCATGGAACACTGGATTTGAAGCCATTCGAATAGAACTCATGTTATCACACAGTAGTTGTATTGGCTCGT